>JAJTUV010001281.1:0-600000 GCA_021653895.1 Mastomys natalensis
CCCAATTCACAGAACCCAGGGGAAGAGGGCTCCTAGGAGCTCTAATCCAAGCAGTTCCTTAAGCAAGGAGGCAGCAACACTTGTCCCAAACAGGAGTAAATGGGACCCACTGGGACACAAGTATTCACTCTGGCCTGGAGCTCTGATTCCTTCCGTTTGGACCTGAGCACTCAGCAGATCTCGGAAGGCAACTCCGCACCCAATCTCACAGCAGAGGAAGCGTGGCTCCCAGGGGCTCTAAACTCTAGCAGCTTCTTAAGCAAGGAGGCAGCAACACTTGCCCCAAACAGGGAGTAACCAGGACCCACAGGGATCCAGGAACTCACTCCTGGCCCAGAGCACTGGTTCCTTCCGGTCTAGATGCAAGCACGGAGCAGATCTTGGGACCTAGCTCCAACCTCAGCAGCAACACCCAACCTAAACAGTTCTGACACAAAAAGACAGGCTCCAGTCAGAGACAGCACAGGTAGTACTGAGGAGAACCAGATGGCAAAAGGCAAGCACAAGAGTACAAGGGCCAGCAACCCAGAGCACTTGACATCATCAGAACCTAGTTCTCCCACATCAAGTCCTGAACTCCCCATATCACCAGGAGAGCAGGAGTCAGATCTGAAATCACTTCTGGCGATGATGATGGAGGACTTTAAGAAGGACATGAATAACACTCTGAAGATTCAAGGAGAACACAGGTAAGCAGGTAGAAGCCCTTAAAGAATCACAAGAGAACACAACCAAACTGGTGAAGGATTTGCACAAAACCATCCAGGACATAAAAATGGAGATAGAAACAATAAAGAAATCACAAAGGGAGACTACTCTGGAGATAGAAAACCTAAAATAGAAATCACAGACGTAAGCATCACCAACAGAATAAAGAGATAGAAGAGAAAATCTCAGGTGAAGAAGATACCATAGAAAATATTGACAAACATCACCAACAGAATACAAGAGATATTGACAAGCATCACCAACAGAATACAAGAGATAGAAGAGAGAATCTCAGGTGCAGAAGATACCATAGAAAATATTGACAAAACTGTCAAGGAAAATGCAAAATGCAAAAAACCCTTAACACAAAACATCCAGGAAATCCAGGACACAATAAGAAGACGAAACCTAAGGATAATAGGTATAGAAGAGAGTGAAGATTCACAACTTAAAGGGCCAGTAAATATCTTCAACAAAATCATAGAAGAAAATTTCCCTAACCTAAGGAACGAGATGCCCATAATCATACAAGAAGCCTACAGAACACCAAATAGACTAGACCAGAAAAGAAATACCTCCCGTCACATAATAATGAAAACACAAAATGCACAAAACAAAGAAAGAATTTTAAAAGCAGTTAGGGGAAAAGGCCAAGTAACATATAAAGGAAGACCTATCAGAATTCCACCAGACTTCTCACCAGAGACTATAAAAGCCAGAAGAATCCTGGAAAGATGTCATACGGACCCTAAAAGAACACAAATGCAGCCCAGGCTACTATACTCAGCAAAACTCTCAATTACCATAGATGGAGAAACCAAGATATTCCACGACAAAACCAAATTTACACAATATCTTTCCACAAACCCAGCACAACAAAGGATAATAGCAGGAAAGCCCCAATATAAGAAGGCAATCATACCCTAGAAAGAGCAAGAAAGTAATCCTCCTCCAACAAACCCAAAAGAAGATAGCCACACAAACAATAATAACAAAAATAACAGGAAAAATAACAAAATAACAGGAAGCAACAGTCAACTTCCTTAATATCTCTTAATGTCAATGGACTCAATTCCCCAATAAAAAGATATAGGCTAACAGACTGGATATGTAAACAGGATCCAACATTTTGCTGCATACAGAAAACACACCTCAGTGACAAGGACAGACATTACCTTAGAGTCAAAGGCTGGAAAACAATTTTTCAAGCAAATGGTCCTAAGAAACAAGCTGGAGTAGCCATTTTAATATCGAATAAAATTGACTTTCAACTTAAAGATATCAAAAAGGATAAGGAAGAACATTTCATATTTGTCAAAGGAAAAGTCAAAGAACATGAACTCTCAATTCTGAACACCTATGCACCAAATGCAAGAGCACCCACTTTCATAAAACAAACCTTACTAAAGCTCAAAGCACACATTGCACCTCACATAATAATAGTGGGAAACTTCAACACCCCACTCTCATCACTGGACAGATCATGGAAGCAGAAACTAGACAGAAGTACAGTGAAACTAAGAGAGGTTGTGAACCAAATGGTCTTAAACCATGTCTATAGAACATTTCACCCAAAAACAAAAGAATATACATTTTTCTCAGCACCTCACGGTACCTTCTCCAAAACAGACCATGTAATTGGTCACAAGACAGGCCTCAACAGATACAAAAAAATCGAAATAATCCCATGCATCCTATCAGATCACCATGGTCTAAAGCTGGTCTTCAATAACAGCAAAGCAATGGAAAGCCCACATTCACATGGAAACTGAACAATACTCTACTCGTTGATAATGGGGTGAGGGAAGACATAAACAAAGAAATTAAAGACGTTTAGAATTTAATGAAAATGAAGACACATCATACCAAAACCTATGGGACACAATGAAAGCAGTGCTAAGAGGAAAACTCATAGCTCTAAGTGCATACAAAAAGAAACTGGAGAGAGAACACACTAGCAGCTTGACAACACACCTGAAAGCTCTAGAACAAAAAGAAGCAAATACACCCAAGAGGAGTAGACGGCAGAAAATAATTAAACTCAGGGCTGAAAACAACCAAATAGAAACAAAGAGAACTATACAAAGAATCAATAAAACCAGGAGCTGGTTCTTTGAGAAAATCAACAAGATAGACAAACCCTTAGCCAGACTAATCAGAGAGCAGAGAGACAGTATCAATAGCCAGAAACTGGAAAGAACCCAGATGCCTTTCAACAGAGGAATGGATACAAAAAATGTGGTACATTTATACAATGGAATATTACTCAGCTATTAAAAACAATGAATTTGATAAATTATTATATAAATGGATGGAACTAGAAAATATCATCCTGAGTGAAGTAACCCAATCACAAAAGAACATACATGGTATTCACTCACTGATTATTGGATTTTAGTCCAGAAGCCTGAAATACCCAAGATTCAACTCACAGACCACATAAAGCTCATGAAGAGGCTTCAGTCCTTCTCAGAAGGAGTAACAAAATAATCAAGGGAGCAAATATGGAGACAAAGTACAGGACAAAACTGAAGGAGGGTCGTCTGAAGACCATTCCACCTGGTATTCATCCTATGTGCGGTCACCAAAGGTAGATGTTGATGTGCATGTCAGGAGTACATGCTGACAGGAGCCTGATATAGCTGTCTCCTTAGAGGTCTGCAAAGGTACATGCTGACAGGAGCCTGATATAGCTGTCTCCTTAGAGTCTGCAAGAGTCTGACATACAGAGGCAGATGCTCACAGCTAACCATTAAACTGATCATGGGGTTCCCAATGGAGAAGATAGATTGAAGGCTGAAGGAGTTGAGAGGATTCGCGACACCATGAGGAAAGCAACAATACCAACCAACCAGAGCCCCCAGGGTCTAAACCACCAGCCTGGGAGTGCTTAGGGAGGGACCCATGGCTCCAGCTATATATGCAAGGGAGCTATATATAAGTGGGAGAAGAGATCCTTGGTCCCATGAAGGCTGGACGTCATGGGGGGGGATATTCGAGGGTGGGGAGGTGAGGTATGGGGGAGGGTGGGTGGGGTACACCAACGTGGAGGCAGGAGGAGGGGGGAAGGATAGTGAGTTCCTGGGAGGGAGGGGGAAATGGGGTAAGGAGAGAATATCTGAAATGTAAATAAAATTTCCAATAAAAAAATCAATAAAAACAGAATTGTAAAGGGTAACATAACAACAGAAAGCCAGGAAATTAAACAAATCATCAGATCCTACTACAAAAGCCTATACTCAGCAAAATTGGAAAATCTGGATGAAATGGACAATTTTCTAGACAAGTACTAGTTACCAATGTTAAATCAGGAGCAGATAAACCATCTTAACACTCCCATAACCGTGAAAGAAATAGAAGCAGTCATTAAAAGTCTCCCCACCAAAAAAAGTCCAGGTCCAGATGGTTTTAGTGCAGAATTCTATCAAACCTTCAAGGAAGATCTAATACCATTCTCTTCAAACTATTCCACAAAATAGAAACAGAAGGAACACTACCTAATTCATTCTATGAAGCCACAAGTACTCTGATACCTAAACCACACAAAGACCCAACAAGAAAAGAGAACTTCAGACCAATCTGCCTTATGAATATTGATGCAAAAATACTGAATAAAATTCTCTCAAACCGAATCCAAGAACACATCAAAACACTAATTCATCATGATCAAGTAGGCGTTATCCCAGGAATGCAGGGTTGGTTCAATATATGGAAATCCATCAACATAATCCACTATATAAATAAACTCAAAGAAAAAAACCACATGATCATATCTCTTGATGCTGAGAAAGTATTTGACAAAATTCAACACCCCTTCATGATAAAAGTCTTGGAAAGATCAGGAATTCAAGGTCCATACCTAAACATAGTAAAAGCAATAGACAGCAAGCCAGTAGCCAACATCAAATTAAATGGAGAGAAACTTGAAGCAATCCCATTAAAATCAGGGACTAGACAAGGCTGTCCACTCTCTCCCTACCTATTCAACATAGTTCTGGAAGTCCTAGCCAGGGCAATTAGGCAACAGAAGGAGATCAAAGGGATACATATTGGAAAGGAAGAAGTCAAAGTTTCACTATTTGCAGATGGTCCAACTAGAGGTCAACATGTAGAAGAATACAAATTGATCCATACTTATCTCCTTGTACAAAGCTCATTTCCAAGTGGATCAAGGACCTCCACATAAACCCAGCTACATTGAAACTAATAGAAGAGAAAATAGGGAAAAGCCTTGATCACATGGGCAAAGGGGAAAAGTTCCTGAACAGAACACCAATGGCTTATGCTTTAAGATCAAGAATTGACAATGGGATCTCATAAAACTGCAAAGCTTCTGTAAAGCAAAGGACACTGTCAATAGGACAAAGCGGGAACCAACAGATTGGGAAAAGATCTTCACCAACCCTACATCTGATAGAGGGCTAATATTCCAAGGTATACAAAGAACTGAAGAAACTAGATTCCAGAAAATCAAATAATCCTATTAAAAAATGGGGTACAGAGCTGAACAAAGAACTCTCATCTGAGGAAATTTGAATGGTTGAGAAGCATCTAAAGAAGTGTTCAGCATCCCTAGTCATCAAGGAAATACAAATGAAAACAACACTGAGATTCCACCTCACACCAGTCAGAATGGCTAAGATCCAAAACACAGGTGACAGCAGATGTTGGCGAGGATGTGGAGAAAGAGGAACACTCCTCCATTGTTGGTGGGATTTTAAGCTGGTACAACCACTATGGGAAGCAGTCTGGTGGTACCTCAGAAAATTGACCATAGTTACACCTGAGGATCCAGCTATACCACTCTTGGGCATATACCCAGAAGATATTTCAACATACAACATGCTCCACTATATTCCTAGAGGCCTTATTTATAATAGCCAGAATCTGAATACAGAAGAATGGATACAGAAAATGTCATAAATTTACACAATGGAGTACTACTCAGCTATTATAAACAATGAGTTCATGAAATTCTTAGGCAAATGGATGGAGCTAGAAAATATCATCCTGAGTGAGATGACCCAATTCCAAAAGAACACACATGGTATGCACTCACTGATAAGCAGATATTAGCCCAAAAGCACACAATACCTAAGACACAATGCATAGACCTCATGAAACTCAAGAAGATGGGGGAAGACCAAAGTGTGGGTGCTTTTGTCCTTTTTAGAATGAGTATCAAAAGATTCAACCAGAGCTCTCAGGGCTAAACGTCCAGTCTGAGAACAGGTAATTGAGGGTGTTCCTCAAACCCATCTCCACCCAATGTAAAAAGGACTTCCCCCCTAGACCAAGCAGAGAGAGGCTACCCAGAACCCTCTCTGACTGGTGATCTGAATTCTTGCTTAGGCTGCGAGGCTAAGCACTGCAAGGGAATATAAAAAAACTTAAAAATATCTATCTGGGTTCCCTAAGGGACAAGCCTGACTGCATAGGAGTTGATGTCAAAAGTATCCCCTCTCCAGGAAAAAGACATTGGGATGGGTATGGCCCGCATGTCTCACTGGACAAAGACAGGAGGACCGGAGCCATTACAAGGTCCCCTTCAATTATTGGAGGTCAGGCTTCTATCCCTGCCTTCGCAAGAATAGAATCGCCAAGGCCCTTCTATACTTAGAGAAGGGAGGAGATGTCAGGAGCAGCCCTGCATATACACTAAAGGCCCAAAATCAGCCATAGGCCTAATGTCAGCAATAGGCCTGATATACATACATGCTAACAAAAATCTTGGGTCTCTGTGGAAAAACACTGAAAACAGAAGGCTATAAGCTATTGTAAACAGGCAGCTCCTGTGGAAATTTACCAGACCTAGTAGTCATAGGTCTTATAAGTAGGCAGCCTTGGTGGACAGTACCAACTTAGATAAGGACAAGTGAATCATAGGCAGAGCCATAGAGACCTGTCCCCTGAACCTACACCCAGCTGATACCCTGTTCTGATAGGTATCTGTACTCCCCCTGAACACCTATGCTCCGGTGCCATTCCCTTCCCCACATCCTGCCTTTTTGTGTTTATAACCTCTGTGTAAATAAGTAAATTACGATGTGATTTAAATAACTAAATAAATAAAATTAAAAAAAAAAAAAACAATCCAGAACAATAAAAGAACTGGAGGAATCACCATCCCTGACCTCAAACTGTATTACAGAGTAATAGTAATAAAAAACTGCCTGGTATTGGTATAGGATCAATGGAATCGAACCAACGACCTGGACTTTTTTTGGTGGGGGACTTTTAATGACCGCTTCTATTTCTTTCACGGTTATGGGACTGTTAAGATGGTTGATTGCTAGCAGCCTTCAGATAAAGATGTAGAACTTTCGATTATTCCTGCACCATGTCTGTCTGGATGCTGCCATGTTCCCACCTTGATGATAATGGCCTGAACCTTTGAACCTATAAGCCAGCTCCAATTAAATGTTGTCCTTATTAAAAAAAAAAAAAAAAAAAAAAAGAAGTATTAAAAAAAAACACTTGATAAGTATAAATGCAGGATTAAATATTGATAAACACATTTCAACATGTAAAATGCATGGGATAAGAGAAATTAAATAATATAGGTTTAAGCCTTAAAACAAAATAAAATAAATAAAATAATAAAATAAAATAAAATAAAATAAAATAAAAGCTTGAACAAAACAATGGTGTAAATCACTACCTTTTAGACTATAAGGAAAAAGGAAGGGCAGACAATGCATGGGGTATATAAATGACTTGAGTAAAGAGCAATAATAATGACAGACATTGATGTCTATTATCACAGGTGAAAGATGATATGATCTTTGCAGAAAATGATAATATATTAGTGAGATATATAGGTTATTGTTCTCTAGACTTCACTATACTTGCTAAGATTAATAGGATGAAATGAACAGGACACAGGTAATGAGTGTCCCAGTTGAAACTGGAATACAATGGACATCTTATAAAATTAAGTTACTTATGTTTTTGTGTCAATGTTTATGTACATTTCTTGCCTACACAAGAAGAACACGACTATAGAATTTACCCCAAACTGAAAATTTCAAAAACTGTTAGTGAAAAATATGATATATTAATGATATATAAAAAAGCTAATATTAAATAAAACCTTATGAGATGTTCTAAAACTGTTGATGATTTTTAATTATGGTTATGATAATGATAGTCATATTATTAGTGGTAGACAAAGTGGGTGAAAAGTGACTTTCTCCATGAATATTGAATTATAGGAAAAGAGATTTTGGTTGTTAAGGTGACAAGATAGTCATTGAAATAAAAAAAAAAATTAAACAAAACATAAAATAAGATGTTATGGTGACAATTTATGTCTGTGGATTTTATAGATAAGGCAATATTTGAATAGTAAAGAATTAGAGTAATCCTGAAAGTTGCCAATGTATGAGAATGAATAGACACTGATAGAATGAGTTTGCTAGATGATTATATAGATAATCATAATTCTCAAGAAGTTACTTATTAAAAGCTTCATATATTAGTGAAAAATCATCAAGTAAACAAATAAGTTTGATGTAATTCAATACATCTAGTAGATCAAAGAACTTAGTAGATCTAGATCAAAGATCTAGTAGATTGTCATATATTCCTTCAGTGCAATAGGCAAACGTAAGACTCATAAGTTGACATGTTGTGATGGTCTACATGAATTTAATAACAGAGCTTATGAGGTTTGGATGAAGGCAATTCATATTAAAGAGTTTTGAAATGACAAAAACTCAGTTCATACATATACCTGAGGAACTGGGCAGTGTGTGGTAAGTTTAATATAAAGAATGTCTGAAGTGTGAAGGATGGAACTGCATGCTGAGGCTTGGGCCACTTGTTTGTCAAATATTTTGACTCAGTTTTTCCCCAAGTCCAGCTTTTACTTTTTGACTGGCTGTAAGCAATTACTTTTTTATAAGATAAAAAACAGTACATAGAATCATATTTTTTACCGAGTAAGAGGTTAGGTTTTTCATTGCTCATGCTTAAGATGCATATGAAACATGAACGGTAAGATATATCTATGACTGAGTTTTACTTGAATTCAGAATAGAAGCCAAAATCAAATAAATTTGCTATCAATAAATAACTGAAACCTCTGAGATCTTTGAGTATATGAACAAACAAAGGAAAGAAAATTTAAAAATGGACTGAACCAAGGCACAAGGAGATTAACATATATATATGTATGTTATTATATATATATATATATTAACATATATATATATGGATCTGAGGGCCACAGTCACATAGAGAGTTAACTGTAAGTAGTAGATTATAGCGCGGTAAAAATTCTTTAAAAAATAAATAACCAAACAAATAAACAATCCAAACATCAAAACTTTTGTATTTTGAGATACTGGGCTGTTTTAATACAGAGTTCATGCAAAAAGTACTTGGTGTAAGGAAGAAAATAGAAACACTGTATAAAGACCCAAGCCATAGCAAAGAGATGTTTGAGTCATCCTTATGAAATTGAGATGCATATGTGTGGATGCTAATGATAGTTAGGAGGAGCTGAGGTAAAATGGTTAAAAGGAGTTTAGAATGGTAGATTATTAAAATATTAATGTCTGTAACATGAATATCTGGGGCCTTTAAAGTGATACATGTTTAAAGAATCTATCACTTATTTTTATTTAATATTTTCATTTTAATGAAGGGTAAGTAGTATGAGATTATAAGTGTGGGATTAGGTAATATAGATGTAGAAAATGTTCATTGCCCTCTTATAATGTGTGTATACTCAGCAGTGAGATAGGAAAAAAGTAGCTTCTAGTAAAAATCTCTATCTTCAGAGACATCCATACAGAAGTGTGGAATTCAGGATGATTTCATGGATGACAAAACCTAAGTCTCAGAGACCAATGAATCATAATTTACATTGTAAGTTTGAGAATTTGTGAGAAAGGACTGGCCTGGATGCTTTATTTTACTTGTTGCTTTACATATCATTTCTGCATCAATATGAGGTAAACATTGCTGATCTCTGTGGCAAAATCTGTTTATATGTACAGCATGCAGTTGTAATAATGTGTGAGAGATGTGTGAATGATCCAAATGGTGACTCCCGAACTAAGTAAAACATTGAATTTCAAGCTTCCAATGATGAACAGGAGAATATAGATTTGGAGGTTGTTAGATTGTTCAGCAATAGAAAATACATTTGCTCTTTTACACAGACACACACACACACACACACTTACAGTATGAACATTGTTTGATCAAGGGAATAAAAGTTTCTGAGTGAGAAAGAATTTTATGAGACCTTTTACTTGCATAACAAATTGATCTCTGGTGCTTTGGAAATTGTTCATCAATGAAACATGGATAGTATTCTGGTTAGAGGAGTGTGGTTATGGAAGAGGTGAGAGGCACTGACCATGTAGCTCTGAAATAGAGGTGGATATTATTGAAATCACAATGTGTCTGCTTGATCTCAGTGAGTAACAAGGACACAAAGGCAGTAAAACAGTAGTAATGTCACTTTTCTACTTTCTCACAAAAGTTGTACTATAAAGCCTGCTGTATTGTATGGTGGAAGTAGATACAAGGAATAATATATGAAGCAGTTAATACTAAAATATTAACTACAGCAAAAATAAAGAATGGCCCCAAATATTAGAATAATACCTCAGGACAATTTTCAAAAACAGTAATAAGACTGTAAACTGAAATAATACACGTAAAATTATGTCCTTAAATCTATTTGGCTATTATTTTCAACTCTTTCATTATTGTTAGTAAAATGCATTGTAAATTAGGTCACCAAATATCTGTACAATTAGCACTTTTGTGAAATAATTGCCTTTAAGACATTAGCTGAGAAAAGAAATGAAAGAACTCATTTTGAGAAACTGTTTCAGTGATGTGTGGAATTAGATTAGTATTTGTTCACATGTGTGTGTGAGAGTGTGTGTGTGTGTATGTTTTGTGTGTGTATGTTACATGCAATCACACATGTGCAATATGCATTTGAGCATGTTTGAGTGTACGCACACGTATATATGCCTCTGTGCATGCACAATATGTATATGTCTACATGTGTGTTTCTGTGCACAAGTATGTCTGTAGGTATGCATATTGGGTACATGTCAGTGTTTATGTGCATGTATCATATATGTTTTATATTGTTATAAGCTATAAATACATATGAGTGTTGATGTTGTAACTAATTTTTCACTTAGGAATGCATTTTCATTGAAGTTGTGGGTTACTGTGCTGTGAATTATATGACAGTGTCAATGCAGGATCAATGAGCCCCATTTCAGTGCTATTAGTGTTATCCATGAGTTAATACTTCTTATTATTGACATGGGGGAATTTCTACTGTTAACTGCAAGGCACATTCTCTCTTAATTATAAGACAAGAAGCATAATGAGTCTCTCTCTTGATATATATATATATATATATATATATATATATATATATATATATACATTTGTGTATAATCTATTACTGATATGATTAAATATAGACTATCAAAAAGAACAAATATATATCATATATATCCATTTTACTTAATTTTCCATATTTCTATTTACCTGTACTTTGTCTCGTTTATAATATAATTTATAAATAGTAACAAATTACTTTGTTTCACAAACTTTTGTTTAGACAAATATAATATTGCATGAAATTAGGAGTGACTTATGATAATTTTATTGTCTGAAGATAAAAGTGTTGATACCTTTGGTCATATGCATGTGATGTAGCCAGTAAGAAATCAAATATTACATGTTAGTCAAATCCTTCAACTATCAAAAAAAGATCATAAAATGTAATAATGCTTAACACAGTAAATATTTTTATAATAAGCAGATGGGACAGAAATATGAGCAGTGAGCATACTTGACATAAGGGCTCTACTCACATCTAGTTGAAAAGAACAAAGACAGTTGAGACAGCAAGCTTTTCACTCCACAGGCAATACACTCTCTCCAAGTTTTCTGTGGGGATAGGTCTTCTAAGTGTGATAAAAATCAAACTGGGTTCTTGTTTTTCTCGATCTATCTCTGCTTCCTTTCTCTCTTTCCTTTGTTTTTGTTTTCTATGCTAAGTATCAAACATAAGGCATTACAAATATTAACAGAGGCTTTAATTTTATATTAGATAAATTTCCTGGACAAGACAAAGCAAAACTGTTTTAAAACCTTCTCCTATGTTATTTTTTATTTAGTTCTGGAATTAATGTTTACCATAACCTTTCTGCAGGAGGCTCTTTGTGCCTGGTCCATGCACACTGGGCATTTGTGAACACTCATAGTGTTCGGGAAGTGCATAGTTGGTAAATAATGACATTGACTCTAGACTGTTAAATCCAGGGAAGAATTATATAATCCAAAACATAAATGGCAAACATGAAAAATTAGGATAAAAAAATTTAAAGTTCACTTTACTAAAAAGTACTGATGAAAGCATCTAAAACACTTAATATTTCCAAAAATGCAATGACATAAATCAGGAATTTATATTCATTAATAAAAGAAATTATTGAAAAATGCATTAGCACATATCAAAAAGATCAAGTATAAAACAACTGAATAAAAACATTTTAACTGAGAGTACATTATTGTTCATGTAATATATTTTGACCAGGGTTCCTCATCCACAAACTCCTAAATACTGTCCCCAACTAAGACTGTATCTTTTCTTTCCTTAAAAAACACAAAGACTTCCAAAGACATAATAATAAAATAATATAAAATAAAACAAAACCATAATAGGACAATATAAACAAATAAATGAACAGTAAAATAGAACCAATAAATACATATAAATTATATACATATATGTGTGTGTACACACACACACACACACACACACACACACACACACACACACATATATAGATATATATATATATATATGCAGAGACATACACATTAACACACAAAAATCCCACAAAAACATAAAACTAGAAAACATACTATATTAGCAAAACATTGTTAAGGTTGAAAGAAAAAGCCCAGATAGCATACTTTGAGTCTAACAAATTCCAAAGCCCCCACTGAGCTAATTTTGTGTTGGCATCTACTGCTGGGCATGGAGCCTGCCTTACAGTAGGGTTTTGATTTTTATACTCATAGAGACTTCGCTGTAAAATTTAATTTTTCCATTTGTGAGATTAGAGAGAATTTCTTGGTTAGGAATGGGGACCTGTTTTTACTTTCAATCTGATAACTTGGACATCATCTGCACGCACTGTGTATGGTGCTGCAGTCTCTGTGAGGTCATGCGTGTGTCAGTATTCTCATGTCTTGATGGCCTTTTTCCTCAGTCATTACAGACTTTTAACCATAAAATTATTTCCATTGCTACTACATATCTGTAATTCTGCTACTGTTATGAATCATAATCTAGATTTTTTGCAGATTGTTTACCAAAGGGCTCATGACACTTAGGTTTAGCAGCTTTGTTTTTGAAGAAAATAATACTGATTTTCCCCTAGGTAGCTGGCCTATCTAATTTCAGGTTCTAGTCACTTTAGCAGTGCTGAGTATGGGTTCCATCGCATTGAGTGGGCCATAAATCCAATTAGACAGCGGTTGTTTACACACACACCATTTGTACCACTACTGTATAAACAAATATTGCACTGATGTCTGCAGATAGATCACCATTGTAGACAGAATGGATTGTGGCTGGTTTGGTGATTACCTTTCTCCTTTGTTAGCTTACAGTACTCTGAACACCTATTAGTAGTAGGTGTGAGTTCTCTAAGTAGGCACCAGCTCAACTTCTTGTATAGCTATTAAATATGTGATTTGTATAGCTATTAAAGTCAACAACTTATCATCAGCTGTTGGAGAGGACTCAGTATTAGCTTAGGCAATAACCAGTTTGGGAACCCATAAGCCCACTTTATCTGAATGCTTGATTACATTTAATGAATTCCCAGAACTGGTGCCTTCATCGGCCATGAAAATTGTTCAAATTGAGTTTTCTCTTCCTAGGAATTCAGTGATTCCATTTATATGACCTTCATATATGCATATGGTTTAGAAAACTTCTAGGGTATTAGGGGTCCATACTTTACCTCAAAATGCCCTGCATTTCCTACCTTAGTGCCATATTTCCTCTTATACTCAATTGAACCCCTCATCTCAGCTCCCTTCCAAGTTCATTCATATCTACATATTCTATTTCCTCTTCATAGAAAGATAATTCTATTTTATCATAGTACCTTAATCAGGCTATAACTACAGAAATTTACATTAGTATTAGAAATAGTCAAAGCAATGTATAAGTCTAAGTAGATAGCCACTAAGTAGTAAGAGTGAATCATTAAACTGAAAGTTTTATCAATAAAATATGGCACTGAAGTGAAATTTATGCAGTTTAGCATAGTCAAACAAGAGCTTAGAAGCTTGTTCAAAATTAATCTAGATTATAGCAGAGATAGGATATTAAAGATAATAAAATATGATTAGTAGATATGTCGATTAGCTTAAGTAACTCAATATAGGACACCGTGATATATTACCAGGGAAAAAAAAAAGGAATTCAGTATCACAGAGAAATTTAAGTAGAGCTAAGAGACATAAAGAGATTTCAGAAGACAGGAAATTTGTTATATGGAACAAGTGTATAACAATAAAAGTGCTCTTTTAGGAAACAAAAAAATAATTTAAAATATGTAATTTAATGTAAAAGATATTAGAAAGAGTAAACAAGGACCATAATCTTGCTTTAACAGATTTTAGATTTCTTATTAATCTAGTAGACAATATTCAACAATGGGGAAAGTATTCAAATCACAAAGAGAAATGAGTAGCTAAACTTGGTTGTATATGCCAATAAAATGTCGCACTGAAGAGTGACATAGTGAATACTAGGGTAGGATAGGGCAGAGAGGTTGTGTCATAGCATGTCAGACAGGAGTGTCCATAGGGCGGAGGCTAAATAGGTTCCTACTACATCCCATGATTTACAGTTTGCCTAAATAACACTGTGCTACTTTGTGGAACCAATGTACCCTTGGGAAATGGAGAAAATTGGAGAATTCTGAGCATAATCATGAGGGGGTGAAATCAGGAAAAAGGACAGGGCATTTACTTTATCAAGACTCAAAAATGCCACCCAACCTTGTTCTTTATCATTGTTTATATGATTAATTTAAAGAAGGAAAGACACAGGGGACTGCTTTGTAGGGTGGAAATTTTTATTAAGAGGTTATGTTAAGATGTTTTATAAAATCAAGTTAATGATATGAACTCACAGGCATAGCAATTGTGAGAACACACACACACACACCCGAGAGAGAGAGAGAAGAGAGAAAGAGAGAGAGAGAGAGAGAGAGAGAACATAAAATCAAAAGAAGCTAAAATCTAAAGAAGTACATATTCAGTTGAGAGAGAAACAATGAGTAAAAGTTATTTAATAAATTCATGAACATAAAATAGCAGATATCACAAAAGCAAGTTCAATGCAAATGCATAAACAAGTTGAAGATCAAAATCAGAGTAATTAATTATACCAGAGAGAGAAAACAAAGACCATGCATAACAGAATCATGTGTTGACAGATTGTAGATTTGTTATAAACCAACAGATAAAATGAAACACCAAGCAAAGCAGACAAAGTGCTGTGGCCAATGAATTGCTGAGCTGGAACTGCATGTACAAATTAAGAGTCACACTGGATGGAAACTCATTGTGTTAATGAGGCTTTATTCAAATATATGGTAATCCTCCTGTCTCTGCCTCCCAAACACTGAAATTGCAGGTATTCACTACAAATACTACTATCCCCGCCTTAAGTAATCATTCCAACAAATATTAACTGGACATTCACTTGCTGTCTAAAACTACTTCACAGGTATTAAGGTATAGATTAAAATGATATAATAAAATAATATATATATAATTCATATATATATATTCATATATTGTTCAAATATTCAATATAAGTTTTTACATATTTGATACTCTTAACAAAGTTGAAGAGGAAATGAAAAATAAACAAGTAAAAGAATGAAGTGTATACTTGTTCCAATGATTGGTATATATAAACATCAAAATAGATAGGTAATGAAAAATAACATGAATGGGAAAATAATATTTAGCCCAAAAATGTCTTTGTTAGATCAGTGCTAAAATTTGTAGCCTAAAATAGACAATGGCCATAAGAATATGTTATCTTTACCATTACTCATTATTGTTTCACAAAATCTCACATGATATCCACTGCTGTGACTACACCAATTTGTTAAAGACTGATAATTCTCTTGTACATTGGTACTTTTCTTGCTTGAGCAGCTTTCTTCCTGGTTTATTAATCTTCTAGTTATCACTCATTATTATTCTAAATTTACCAAGTGACATACTTACTAAAGTTTAACAAGTATGAGCTTACTTTTAACGTGAATTAATGTAATGGATGTTTTAACAACCGTTTTAAAACCTTATCTATCCAGATATTTCAGAATTCCCCTTTGATGATACTTATTAGATATTTTTGCTAGGCATTAGATTGAAATGTGTTTACCAAAGTTTTTTCATATTTAACCTAATACAGCATTGTCTTCCATTACTAATAAAACTATAATCCTGAATTGATCAGAAAAAAAGTAGGGAATGAAACAATTACTAAACTCTGAGGAAGACAGTTTTTGTGATTTGGAAGGAGATGAGTAATGGTGAGTACCCAGAGTCTATCTAAAAGACAGTAAAGGACGTGAATACAAGACTTTATTTTCCATTCTTCTTGTTCTTGGTGATGCACTTGCTTATTTCCATAGTATTTAAAGCAGGATAACAGAAATTCATAGGTGCAGTACATTGGATTCAGTGTCCTGAGCACACAGCAGGGTTGAGAAGCAGGGTAAATTGACACAAAGAGAAAGCAAATGCAAAGCCATGTGTGCATACTGAACAATAGAAGTAACTAAACAATGAAAGTTACAAACATTAAACTAATCATCTTAAAGTGTGTTTGAATATTTAGAGCAAAATTAATATGCAAACTATGAAATTTCATTAAGAGTGTCTTTTCACATTACAAATATTAGTGAGAGATTCTTCATTATCTTACCTCACAAATAGTAATAATTTATTTGAGTTTTTTGAACAATTATAATCTTAAGTTAGTTATTTTCTACTACTCAGAATTTGACTTTAAAGATGACTAAGAATAAAATTAAAAATACAAATCTAGCTTATCCATTAACATTTCATTGTTGTGTTTTAGTATTTTCTTAGATTGCCTCTGAATTTAAAGCAATCTTTCTGAATTTAAAATGAGATTAGGTTACATAGTGCTTAATACACTTTAAAGTACATCACAATTGGTTATCCCTTCCTTTTGCAATAATTTTCAAAGCCTCTAAAAGACAATTTATAATTTCTACATATTGTTTATACCAGTCTTGCTGTGTTTCAAAGTTGACTTTTTAAAACACCTCATGCTGGTATTGAAAACAAAATCCATGTTCTTCCTAATATATTAGTGCTGCTATCAGTTTCAGTGACTTAATGATTACTTTAAATTCATCAAATTTATTCTTAATTTAGAAGTTCAAGAATGAAATAAAACAATCTTAATTCACTTGATGAAATTAGCCAATTCAACTAGTATTTATAGAACCACATTGAGAAGTAACTGCGGGTACATGATTCAGACAAACAGGGTTTATATTGTGGTGTTGACATTTAATAAGTTTTATGAGTTTGCACTGTCTGACAATCAGCTGCCCCATCTACAATAGAGGAATAGTAAGGAATTCAAAATTCATTACAGCATTAAATTGCATGTATAGTTTGGGTATGCCAGATTCCTTTTTACAGAACTGCTAATAGCAGTAATTCTTTGCCTATATATACTCATCTAGAATCTTGACACCTTGATATGTATTTGTAAAATGCAACAAATTGATGGTCATTTCCCTCAAATGGATTATAAATGAACATGCAACTATATTCTCTGTTCCTCTAACTTGGGAGTCTCAGGGTTGAAACTAGATGGCCTTTAGCAAAAGGAGGGGCAGGTTAAATGGAGAGTACAGTGTAACTGTTTGATAAAACTATCACACCAAAATACTCAGCCTGCAGAAAAATCAACAGCAGTCCATGTGAATGAAGGGACATTTAGGATGATATTAGTCCCTAACATCTGACCAGCTATAGCCAGTTCCAAATTTAAGCTAGTACCAAAATACCAATGTTCTTTTAAATAAACCTATTTTGGATGTCTTATAAGAAAATAAATAGAAAAGTTTAAAGTATTTGAATTCAGGACACTCAATCCAATGATATGGACACCCACCCTCCCCCCCACTATCTATCTATCAATCTCTCTACCTCTCTTATCTCTCTATCTCTCTATCTCTCTATCTCTACCTCTACCACTACCTCTATCTCTACTTCTACCTCTATCTCTATTAACAGATAATTTGCAAAGTTATGAGATTCTTAATTTAATTGTAGATAGAAGGGTTTTTTTCTTTTGTGTTTGCCATTTTTGAAAGTTACTGGAAGATGGCTGAAAAATCATCTATTTTTTATGGCAAATAAATTATAGGTCATAATATCACCCATTATATGCTTCCATACAATAGAAAAGCTCTGAGTGCCAGTGGAAAAAAAATAAAAATAAAAATAAACGTCAAATGGATTTCATTTTCACAGTAAGCTTCCTGATTCCTTCTGTCAGAAAGTCTATCCCACACTTAAGCTGAATCTGAGCCTAGGAGGAAGCCATCATGTTTATTCAGTGCACAGTACATTAGTTAACAAATACAGTGAGTTCAAGAGTCATATTGCACACCTGTAATCGCAGTGCCAGTACTTAGAATGCAGAGCCAGAAGGATAGCTCTATTCTAGGCTTCTATAAACACATTGAGTTTCCAGTCTGTAAGGGCTACATAGAAAGACCTTGTTTTAAATTATAAAAAATTCAACAACAGCACAAGTAGTATGAATTATTGCACCAATGAAGCATCTTCCATAGGTGAAGTTTACAAGGTATTTAAAATTTCCTTTGGAGTCTGTGCTAATGTGTAATAGTAAGAAACTTGATTGGATATTAAGCAAAGAGTAAAAGTTTTTTTATAGATCAACTGGCTGCCAGACTGGACAAGTTGAAAGACTTGACAAATTTCTTTTAATGATCTTCTAGAACACTGTAACCTCTTCAAAAAAAACACATCTGTTTTCCATTTTCTTGAATTTGGAAAATCTTTCCATTGTCTGATCTTGCTTCTGGACTTAGCTCATGCATGCTTATATGCTTTCCACTTTTATCTCTTTGGATGGCTGTCCTTGGAAATCAACCAATAGTTTCAATGAATCCCTTTCTCCCTGTGTGTTCTCTTTCAAGTTGACCAAATAGCAGTCAGCCTCTCATTACAGGCACATATGTGAAAACAAATTTTTGTACAAGTCTAGTTGATAACAACCTTTAAGTTGTATCAAATGATACTATATGGAATGACAAACCATTTCTCCTAAGCAGGGTTCAGATTACAGAATTGAGGAAAAAGCAATTGCTTGTGTGTTGTGATCTTAGTACATAGTGATAGAACAATGTGTACTGTGTAAAATTTATAAATATTAAAAAATTACCTTTAATAAAGAATTTGGTTTCTAGTCTAAATGTTATCTGAATTCAAAACACATATTCTCAACCCATGTTACTACCAATTTTAATACTGCTTTTAAACCATATTTATTGAATTCTAATATGCTCTGTTTTCATATGCTATCACTGACAGCATTGATTGTGATGCTAGTATTTCTTTAAGGAAAAAAAAATGAGAGAAAGTCATATAAATAGGCTAATGACAATACAAAGCTTTCCAGACAATGAAAAATTCCACTAATAACAAAAAAAGAGGAGAGTGGAAAGTACACAACCATTATTAAATATTAAAAGATTGGTCAGGATTTATGAAAGTATTTCCCTTCATTATTAAATATGTTTGCCTGCAAGTTAAGTCTCATGTCTTCTGCCAAAAAATAATAATAACAGAAAATAGATGGAATAAATTCACATATTCAATGTAAAATAACTTTATAATCGACTTGAATCTTGAAAAAACAACATTTCTTTTAAAAGGTACTTTGTATTTCAACTCATTTTAGACTCTCATTTTTAAATGTAAAGAAATAAAACAAACAAACGCATCAAAACTTGGGGCCTTGCTTAGTTTGCTGAATGTTTAGAGAAATGTTTCAACTCCCTGCTTATTTGTTCGCATTTTTTTTGAGATTCCTTCAAACCCAACAGTCTATAATTTTCAATCCTATTACCTGTATTGCATTTTCTTTCTGCGTTCTTCGTTCAATTAATTTAAGAGAAAATTGTTGCTATTTGCTTTCTCAACAAAATAATTTGATAAGTTCTGAAGTTTCAGATGTATTGTGCTAGTACAGCAATTACTTGGGGCAAATTTCAGCAATCAGCCTCAGACCCCTCTGTGATACGGCTTTCAGCACTTTCCTTGCTTTTATAATTCTCTATTTTAGTCTTCTTTCCCATTTTGCAATTGTTTGCACATTCTATAGACCCATGATGCTTAAATGCTCTGGGACTCCACATTTCTGATTACTTTTCTGTTGCATTAAAAAAAAAAAAAGAGTTAGTGAGCTAGTTGAAACAGTGAATTGACTTTTCATTCTGCTTGGTATGAATGAAGAGCGGTTATTTCTTTATGGACATTAGTGGTATTTGCCTGCACACCTTTCTAGACTCTCTCTGTGGTTTCCCTTATCTCTTTACAAATCTACTTAAATATAATTTGAAAGTTCTTATTAGTTAAGGATTCCGGTACTTTCCTTTTTGGATAGAGTATGCTACATGTTGTATTTTCAAAACATTTCTAGTTTTTGTTGTTGTTCATGCTATCTGTTTTTGTTTCATTTTTGTTTTTGTTGTTGTGTTGTTTTAACAAAGCAGTACTTTTGAGTTTCTACAGAGTGCTTTTTATCAGTTATTATTTTATATGAGTTAATATTATATTTATTTATACCCTAGGCCTAAGACATATGGAGACCCATTAATGAGGAGGGAAGAGGACACCTCCAGTTGATATGCTCACACAGGAAAAAGATAAAACCATCTCTCCAGTAGAGTCTTACTGGATGCACAAACCATATATGAGGCCAGACCCCAGGCCTCATACGCAACAGTAGATGGCCAACACAAAACAAACTCAATGGTATTTTGAGATTAATTTTGCTTTTATTTTTCTCACAATGCTTTGTCAGGCTCTTTAAAATTTTTTGTAAACAAAAAGGAATCTTTGATTATGTATGATGTTTACAGTTTTTCGTTTTTATGAGATTTCTCTGTGTGAAAAAGGTATATGTGTATGTGGACACACCTCTGGAATGTGTTGAGGGAGGGAAATCATAATTAGAATACATTGTATAAAATCAATTTTGAATAAAAGATAATAAGGTTTATGACTGATTGGTGAGGGAGTAAGGGAGAAATATTTGATTAGGACACCAAGCACCTGTCTGTCTTCTAACCCCTCTGTGCCCATAGTGGTCCCCCTCATCATTCTTTATAATGACTATTTCTTGTGCCATAGGACACACAGGACAAGAACTACTTAGACAAAAATATCTTCTCATGCTTATGTACTATTATCATTGCATTGTATACCAAATCCCCATTCTTTTTCTTCTCATATGGTATGTTCACATGTCTGAATCTTCTCTGAGTTAAGTAACATGTAAAAACTTTGACAGACACAGAATTAGTACCAGTTATGCTTCTATTAAACCTAAACTTGTATACCTTTGGATTTGAGATATATCCAAACTTTTGTTTTTTGTATTACCTTTGGTCTTAAAATATATCCAACAAACAATATTGATTGTTTCTTGTACATCAGTGACTTGATGCTGCAATGTAGTCCTTATGGATAAAGCAGTTTTTTTTACTTGTATAGCTTCATTCTTACAGGTAGACACATAGATAAAACGTCTTGAAGTAGAAAGAAAGAGGAAATTATCAAATGTGCTAACAGAAATAAATGTTGACCCAATCCCTCAACACTCAGAAGAGGCTGGACTCCAAGAGTTCTAACATGCCCAGGATCATAGGTGAAGAGGCCACAACAGCCACCCCAAGCCAGGGAGTTACTGGCACCCCAGGGGAACCAGAGACACAGGAATCCCGCCTAGGCAGTGGCACAGGTTCCTTCCAGTCTGAGCCAGGGCCCTGAGCAGACCTTGGTTGCTTACTCTGCACCCAATCACATAACACCAGAGGAAGCTGGATTCCCAGAAGTTTAACATGCTCAGGAACAAAAGATAACAGGATCACAGGATCTTAGGAGCTTGGTCACACCAGGATTTCAGGATCCCAAAGGCAGCCTGACTCCCAGGAGCTCTTATACACAGATCTCAGGATCACAGGACTACAGAGACAGGTGAACTCTGAAGAGTTCTGATACAACCAAGATAACAAAAGAGACAGGCTCCAGTCAGAGTCAATGAGTGCAGGTAGCACTAGAGATAACCAGATGGCGAAAGGCGGGCACAAGAACAGAAACAACAGAAAACAAGGTTACTTAGCATCATCAGAATAAAGTTCTCCCACCATAGCAAGTCTTGGATACTCCATCATACCAGAAAAGCAAGATTCTTATTTAAAATCACTTCTCATGATGATGATAGAGGAATTATAAATCTGCCTTAGAGAAATACAGAAGAACACAGGTAAACAGAAAATCTTAAAGAGGAAACATAAAAATCTCTAAAGAATTACAAGAAAACACAACAAAAAAGTGAAGGAATTCAAAAAACAATTTAGGATATGAAAATGGAAGTAGAAACAATAAAAAAAAAATTCACAAAGGGAGACTACCCTGGAGATAGAAAACCTAGGAAACATATCAGGATTCATAGATGCAAACATCACTAACAGATTACAAGAAATAAAAGAGAGAATCTCATGTGCAGAAGATACCATGGAAAACACTGAACCAACTGTAAAAAAAAAATGTAAAATGCAAAAAGCTTCTAACCCAAAACATCCAGGAAATCCAGGACACAATAAGACGAAGACTAAGGATAATAGGTGTTGGGAGCCGACTCCTAGCAGAAAGCAGCTATCATCTTTGCAGCATCTCAGGCCATATACCCTGACAAGAGACTTGTTTTCAACAGCCTACAATAGCTGAGCACACTATGATAAACATCTTGTTTTTCTCACATATCTTGTTTTGTTGTTTAGTGCACAGCTGCAAAGCACACATGGTAAAGTGTCTTCAGCTGTGTTTCCCTGCTTATGCTTATATATACCCATGATTTCCTTTCAATAAATGGGATTGATCATACCCTGTCTTGTCTCCATCCACACGCTCTCTCTTGCTAGACCCTGACTCGCGGACCGGAGCAGCAGCTCGGGCTGGGACAAATAAGTATAGAAGAGAGCAAAGATTCCCAACTTAAATGACCAGTAAATATCTTCAACAAAATTATAGAAGAAAACTTCCCTAGCCCAAAGAAAGAGATGCCTATGAACATACAAGAAGCCTACAGAACTCCAAATAAACTAAACCAGAAAAGAAATTCTTCCTGTTACATAATAATCGAAACATCAAATGCATAAAACAAAGAAAGAATATTAAAAGCAGAGAAAAAGGTCAAGTAACATACAAAGCAGACCTACCAGAATTACACTAGACTTCTCACCACTGTAAAAGCCAGAAGATCCTGGACAGATGTCATACAGACACTAAGAGAACACAAATGAAGCCCAGGCTACTGTCTCCAGCAAAACTCTCAATTACCATAAATGGAGAAATCAAGATATTTCCATGACAAAACCAAATTTACACAATATCTTACTACAAATCCATGCCTAGAAAGGATAACACATGGAAAACTCCAACACAAGGAGGAAAACTATACCCTAGAAAAAGCAAGAAAGTAATCTTCTACCAACAATTTCCAAAAGAAGATAGCCTCACAAACATAATTCCACATCTAAAAAAAAATAACAGAAAGCAACAATCATTTTTCCTTAATATCTCTTAAAGTCAAATAGATTCAATTTCCCAATAAAAAGACATAGACTAATGGACTGTATACGTAAATAGGACCCAGCATTTTGCTGCATACAGGAACCATACCTCAATGACAAAGACAGACACTGCCTCAGAGTAAAAGGCTGGAAAACAATTTTCCAAGCAAGTGGTCCCAAGTGACAAGCTGGAGTAGCCATTCTAATATCTAATAAAGTCGACTTTCAACCAAAAGTTAACAAAAAAGATACTGAAGGAAACTTCATACTCATCAAAGAAAAAAAACCTACCAAGATGAACTCTCATTTCAATTCTGAACAGCTATGCTCCAAATGTAAGGGCACTCCGTTCATTAAAAAAAAAAAAAAAAAAAAAAAAATCCTTAACTAAACTTAAAGCACACATTGCACCTCACACAATAATAGTGGGAGAACATTTCATCCATAAAATAAAAGAATATACCTTATACCTTCTTCTCAGCACCTAATGGTACGTTCCCCAATATTGACTATATAAATTGGTCATAAAACAGACCCCCAACAAATACAAGCAGATTGAAATAATCCCATGCATCCTATCAGATCACAACAGACTAAGGCTGGTCTTCAATTACAAACAAAAACAATGGAAAGAGATAGATGTGGAGATCTGAAACAACCCTTTCCACCCCACAAGTAACTTCATTTAATGCAAATATAGAAATAAACACAGTTGTATAAGTATAGAGTATACAGAACAATCCATAAAAGTAAGAAAAGAATTTCTTGATGTTTCTTAACATTTGTCAGTGGTTCTCAACCTTCCTAATGCTTTGACACTTCAATAAAATTTCTTTTTGATGTTATGGTGTCCCCTCAAACATAAAATCATTATCATTTCTACTTTTACCACTGTAATTTTGATTACTGTTTATGAATTGTAATGTAAACATTTTTTGGAGATAGATGTTTGCCAAAGGGATCACAAATACACAATGAAAATTGCTGGATTAGATGAAGACTTATCAACTAAAATTTCATTCTTTGAAAATAAAATGTTGTGAGTGAACAAATTGTTTCAGAGGGAGAAAATAATTTTGGTATATAACAACCCTATTTTAAAATAAAGGTGGATTAAGCATATAAGTAAAATAAATTCAGAAAAACTGCCTAAAATGTAATTTTATGATGAACAAAAGTGTTTTAATAAAGAGAAATTTTTGGGTGTCACATTGGAAAGAGTTAAAAAGAATGTATAGAGAGTGAACTTTAGACAATAACTGATAGTTTAATAAATTTGTTTGTTTGGGGAATGTTCTAGATTGCTCTCTGTTGCTGTGATAAATACTGTGATCAATATCAAGTTGAGAAAGAACTCATAGCTTATTGTCCATCCTTGAGGGAAAATAGAGAAGGAACTCAAGTTGAGAAAAATATTGAACATAGCAGTAACTACAACAAAGTTCAAACTTGAAAAAGAAATCCATGGAGAAATGTTGCTTACTAGCTCAACTTAGCTAGCTTCCAGTGACAGTGCCAGTCTATCAGCCTAGAATTAGTATTGCCCACAGTGGTCTAGACTTCCAACATCAACTACCTATCAAGGCAGTTCTTCACAGACATGCCCTCAGAAAAATCTGATGGAGTTAATTAATGAATGGAGGTTCTCTCTTCCCAGGTGACTCTAGTTTGTGCCAAGTGAAAAACCAATACCAGATATCAATCAAATAAAAGGGTAATCTAAACTTAATTATGGTAGATGAAAGGAAATATACTCATGGCAAAGCATACTCTCCTCTCTCTCTCTTTGTATAATATATAATATATATATATAATATATATATATATATACACTTATTTATATATAATAATAATAATGAGGCTTCCTCTACTCAAAGGATAAACACACTGAGAAAGAAATTATAAATATACATATATATTATATATAAATACAAAATATATAGGGTTATATATACATATACATATACATATACATATACATATACATATACATATAAATACAATACATATATATAAGGATGATATTATCTGAATAGTAAGGAGAAATTTATAGAAGACAGTTGTTATGGTTTGTATATACTCAGGCCTAGGAAATAGCAATCTTAGCAGGTGTGGCCCTGTTGGAGTAGGTGTGTCTCTTGAAGTCAGTATTCTGCTAGCAGCCTTCAGATGAAGATGTCAAACTTGCAGCCTCTCTTGCCTTGATACCTGCCTTGATGCTGCCATGCTCCTGCCTTGATGATACTGGACTGAACCTCTGAACCTATAAGCAGCCCCAATTAAATGTTGTCCTTATAAGAGTTGACTTGGTCCTGGTGTCTGTTCACAGCATTAAAATCCTAAGACAGCAGTTAATAATGGATGTGGGAAATAGGGTGAGAAAATAATGCCATTAAAATCCTCTTTTCTTTTAAAATATCTTTTATTGTAATATTTGATTCATTTTTTGAGACATTAATGTATGGTGGTCATATATACCCCCCTCAAATCTTTAAGTACACTCCACATCCACAGTCCCTCCTAACTTCATGTCACATTTCCATTAACCCCCAGAGTCAAATTAGACAGCCATTCGAGTATTGTCAACTTACATGGGAATTACTCCCAAAGAAAATTGACTTTCTTTCCTTAACACTCATCAGCTATCAGATAGCTACTCAGTTAGGAGTGGAGACTCCTGTGCTCCCTCCCACATCCACACTGGACAGTTGACTGGATTAGTTTTATGCAGGCGTTTTGCCAGCAATGACAACTGTTGTGAGTTCCCATCTAGAAGAAACAATGTTGCCATCTATCATAGCATACAGACTCACACATACATTCAAGTTTAAACAGGTCCCTAAAGGTCAGGTAGAAACTGAGGTCCATGAGAAGGGATGATCTCCCGTAGATATCATAATGGGGTTTTTAATTCATCAAATCAGTTATCCAAGGAAAGTGCAGTGATAGATTCTAAGTATGTAGGAAAATGTGGAAGGAGTATAGAATTATATGGCTGAATTTATTAATATAGCCTGATTGTTCAGAATCTTGGTTTAATATCAATACTTACATAGTTTAAAGTGCTGCAAAGAGTGTATTTAATTGGTTACTGAAGTATTTGTAATGATATGAGCTACGGAGTAGGAGCCTGGGAAGTTTAATGTTTCTTGGCTGAGTGTTGAAGGTGTTGAAAAGAATCTGTTCCCAGAAACATAGGGTATTGCTGTAACTATGTGACTTTTATACCTTGGATTGTTTTATGAAAGAAAAGAGAGGCACTTAACTTTGGATTGGAAAACCCCAGTAAGTACTGAGTGTAATGAGTTGCTATGTGAGAGTTTTAAAGAAAAGTATGCTGAGAATTCATGTGTTGAGTTACTGCTCTCATACCTACCTCTCCATGATAGACTGTGATATCAGAGTAATAAGATGAAATAAAGCTTTTCCTTCCTCATGTAGCCTTGGTCATGATACTTTTCTCCCAGCAATAAAATGTGATCTAGGATAGAAATTGGATTTCTGAGTCTTGGGGGAAGGGAGCTGTAACATAGGGTCTCACTTATAGCTGAGTTCAACTACCAAGATTTATCCTTTGTACTTTGGCCACTTATGGTACTCTGTATTAACAGCAGTTACTTGATGGAGAGTAAGAGCTTCAGTAATCTGTGAGTATAGAGATACTTATTTAGTTTGATCCTGTGCACATGTAGCACAATAATGTGTATTATCTTCTCAGGCTTGTGAGCTCCTGAGCCATGGGTGCTTGGCAACATTTACAATACTAGGTGTGGGTTTCCCTAATGGAATACCTTAAATCAGAAAGTGGTTGAATTTCTCAAAAATGTTAATTCACTATTGCAGCAATGGGCATCTATAGTTTACAGAATCATCTTGACAGTTACTGGGCTCATAGGTGCATATATATGTTAATGGCTTCACTCTTCTAGCACCTCAATTTGCAGCCTGCAATATTATATATATTATGTATTCAGCAGGGCAGAATCTTCTAGGATAGCAACAGACCGATTTCTCTACACCAAAGCAAATTTTAAAAATTCAATAAACAATGTATGGCTGTAATGGTACTCATTATAGAATACAGGTTGTGAGAAATAATGCAAAGATTTAATGCCGCAGTTTACTATTGATCTATTCCCTCTAGGGCTATTTTTCTTTCTTGTGTCATTCATATATATATGGTGGCATTATTAAATGTTATATACTTTGTCATCAATTTATTGAAAATCAATTGAAAAAATATTTAGCATCACAGAATTGAAGACAAGAATGTGAGACACACAAACTAGTTTTCTTCCTCATTGCCCTATTGCATTAGAACCACTTGGGGATGAAAATAAGCCAGTCAAAATATCTTCTTCTTTTGGAAAGGAACATATAGTCTATGTTTAACTTGTGTTTAATTTAATATTTTAAACTATGTTTTGGGGAAAACAGAAATCACATATATTTTTAAAAAGTATGTTAATAAGCTCTGTAAATAATTTAAAAATCTTTTAGTTTGTATATGTTCAGAGTGAATGAAGTGTAAATAGTTCCTACAAAAAGAAGTTTGTAGACAGCTTAATGTTTTTGACCTTAAGTTTTGGAGCATCTATAATAATAGTCAACTACTTCATACTTCAGTAATTATGTTACTTGAAGGTATGGTGTAAATTTTGGGCCATATTTGACTAGTATGTGTCATTGTTTAAGATCTGCTTTTATTATTGCTTTGCTGCTGTTGTGCTGTTGCTGCAATCTGTTTCACCTTGTACCAGTCAGCATTAATTCTTAATTAGTTCAGTTTGCTTAGATCAGTGATTCAAGCCTCCCCAAATCTTTGAGCCTTAATACAGTTGCTCAGGTTGCGGTAACCACAAACCATAAAATTATTATTGTTGCTACTTTATAATTGTAAATATCTTACTGATATGAATCATACTGTAAATCTCTGTTTTCAAAGTAAAGATGTCATTCTACTCAAAGGGGTCATTACTCAAATCTTGAGAGAACCCTGGTTTAGAATCTCTTTCTATACCTTCTCTACAATTCCTGACCAGCCTGTCAAAGGACTCTGAGAATAATCACTTATGCAGAAGAAGTAATGATCTTACAGGAAACTGTGACTCATTTGACTCATCTGCTTAAAATAACCAAGACATTACCTTTCCCTCCCTTACAAATATTTATCTGTGTCATCTTACTTTCTTTTATCTCTGCTCTATGCCCATAATTCTCTCCATTTCTATTTATTTAAAAGATACTTTTGTTTACATTAACCATCACATATGTTTTGAAAGAAGGTTTCAATATCAAATAGTCATCCATGAAATACACAAAAAGTAGCATCATACACAATGAACAGTTTGTAACTGGGTATTCAGTAATATATAGGGACATATGTACTCGCAAGTATATAACAACATTTTTAAACAAAAAAGTGTCTATAAATTTGAAAAAGAGAAAGGAATGTTATACGTTGGGGTTTGGTGGAAGAAAAAGAAAAGGAAAAGTAATGTAATTATCTTAAATCTCAAAAATATTATATACACAATATTTTTGTATACATTCTGTATTTGTGTAAAACAACATAGGTGTATATATAATATATTTTTTTTCAGACAGAAGAGTTAATTGCAGTATCTGCTTTCCCATGAAGCTGTTTGCATTCTTCCCTATGTTACACTCAAGTTGTGCTATGAATCTGTACTAAAACATTCACTGCTTTGTACTGACATCATTTTTATAACATACACAGAGATTTGTTTAAATTTCCATGCTTGAACTGATTTACTTGATAAGCTCTGTGTGCTTTAGTGGAGGGTATGATTCTACTCATTTATCAGCATTTCTTTTAGAGCCCTTTTATAGTTGTTGTAGAGGATGATTGTTTATTTCATCTTAAATTTCAAGCTTTTACACTCAACATGACAGATGAAAGAAAAGAATAGTTTTCATAAATACTTTTCATTAACAAATGATTGCAAAGTGCTTTTCAAGTACAAAGTAGTATATTGCATGTTGTGAAATAATACTCAGGATAATTGAAGTGGCATACAATCACCTAGTGCACTGCTAAACAAAGTGGTATTAGATTTTAAGATGCCAGCTTCATTTTTCACATTTCCTTTTAAATAGCACTTAAGTATTTAATCATTTTATAGATTTTAAATAATACATTCCTATACTTATCCAGTTTATGTATAAATTGTTGCTCATTAAATTAGGTTTGAATAGTCTGTGCATTCAATTTAGGATGATAGTCTTAAAATTTATTCTTCAATAATGAAAACATTTTCATTTTGCCCTAGAAAAAAAGCATGCCAGTCTAATCAGTTTCTTTTATGGTATATGTAATAGATTAATTATTAGATGAAACTTTGTATTTATACTATTTTATTTATAGCAAACATGTCAATCCTGTGTTTGCTTCAATTAAAAAAAGCTATTGTCAAATATAAGTTAATAATCTATCTATACTGAGAGAATTCATTATTATCCTAAAAGGAAACAAAACAGAAACGTTTTAGGACTTGTCTGTGTGAAAATGTTGGAATAGGAAAGTAAATATCTAATCATAGTTGTAAAAAAATTGAATCTTTTCTGAATATCACATTCTCCTGAATAAATTATAACGTATTTGATTTGTAAATCAATAATTTCATTTTTGCAGGGAAATATTTATTTACTTTAAAATGAAGACACTTATAAATCTTGTATAAAATTTATTTTTAAAAAATCACTGAAGAGAAAACAAATCTAGATTCTGTCTAATGCTACCAAACAGATTAAGATTGCTGATATGATACTGCTCCTAATTCCTACTGTCACAGAATATTTTAATTAGAACAACATCTTCTAATTAGTACTTCAGTTAAAAGCAATACTTTTCTGTTTTATTTTATTTATTTATATTTTATTTTAAATATAAAGTAGAGTTACAGCATTTCTTCTTTCTGATTCCTCCTTCAAACCCTCCTTCTAACACACTTTCAGGGCCTCTCCGTCAATATCAAGGACTCCTATTCAGTCCATGTAATGTTCCCTGTACTTCGTTTTCAGGGTTCATTATTTACTACAGGACAACCATTTGTGTGCTCTTCCCTCGGGAAGACCACCTCTTCTGCTTCCAGTTTTACTCACTTACCTACAGTTCTTCTGCAGGATTGAGGCCCCACCGACTTTTTCAAACATTCACTGTTGGGAATCCCTGTTTTTATGTTTTTTTCTTATGGTTGGATTTTAATATTATACTCTACTTTGGGAATTGTGTGCAGTTTAGTTAGTTCTAAGATGAACTCCGTCATAATATTTGTTCAGTTTTTCTTACTTTATATATGGAAGCATAGAGAATGCATCACACCCATTATTACATAGTTTCTTCAACCTGCAGAGTACTGAATAAAGAAAATAAAAAGAGTAGTGCATTCAGATGAAGTAAGTTGATCTGAGTTAAATACAGAATACCAAAACAAAACCTTGGCCATTGTGTTTTTCTCATGCAATTGGGAATATTTGTTCCTCTAATGCTGTTTTTAAGAGTTAAATGTAAAATGCAATATTTTATCTACAGGAGTTTTCTATAAAAGTATATTATTTTGTCATTAACTTATTTATAATTTTAGTCCAAAATTATATTTAGTTTATTGAGAAATCAAAGTTTTATGTGCTTCATGACTCCTAATTACTTTGGAATATTTCATGTGTGACTGCTGGAAAGAACTGCATCCTTCCTGCATAGTTGGTTTTAAGAACATAGTTGCATTGTAAGTATTCTCTCGCTCCCATGCTTGTACTTTAATATTCAACATGTCTTTTTATTGCTTGCATCTTTGAATTTCTGCTGTCATATTGTTGACAAACATTATGCTTTTGTTCCATGAAACACTTAATGCTACTTATGATTTGAGTGTATCTGTGCCATTTCTGTAGGTTTGATTAATGTGCATTCTCAACTGACACCAGACATTTGCAGAGAAAGATTTTTATCATTACACAGAGTGGTATTTTATTTAGAAAAGCTTATTGTGTCTCACTTTCTACAGAATATTTCCTTATTACATTCAAATTAAAACAGCACACTGTCTTAACTAATTTTTAGAAGCATATCTTGTTATATGTAAACTTTATTTACATAAATTAGAAAATCAAAGGCCAAATACAATTTATTATGCTTTCATTATATTACCTAATATTTTCATTTTAATGAAGAAATTTATAGGGCAATGCCACGTCCTAGAAATTTATTGTCCTTTTAAAAAATAGGAACTTTTTTATTCAAATATTTTTTATTCACTTTAAATCCCAATCATAGTCCACTCTTCGATTAACAAACACATCTTTACAAAACTCTCCCCCATTGCCCCTTGCCTTCTCATCAGAGAATGGGAGCTCCCCTTGTGTACCACTCCAGGACTAGAGACATCCTCTCCCACTGAGGCCCAACTAATCAGGTATGGAGAAGGAGATCCAGTAGCAGAGAACAGAGACTGAGACAGCTCTTAGATCACTTGTTAGGGGACCCAGATGAAGACCAAGTTGTTCATTTAGAACAAATGTCTAGAGGTTCTAGCTAAGAAAGAAATTAGGGAAACAGCACCCTTTACAATAGCCACAAACAATATGAAATATTTTGATACAACTCTAATCAAACAATTGAAAGACCTGTATGGCAAGAACTTCAAGTCTCTGAAGAAAGAAATTGAAGACATAATAGAAGATGGAAAGCTCTCCCATGCTCATGGATCAGCAGAATTAACAAAGTCAAAATGGCAGTTTCCCAAAAGTAATCTATGATTCAATGCAGTTCCAATCAAAATTCCAACACAATCTTTACAGGTCTTGAAAGAACAATTCTCAACTTCATATGGAAAAAAATCCTACAACTCAGGATAGCTAAAACAATACTGAACAATAAAATAACTTCTGGTGGTATCACCATCCCTGATTTCAAGATGTAATACAGATCAAAGGTAATGAAGACTGCATGGTACTGCTACAGGAACAGACAGATTGATCAATGGAATCAGGTTGAAAATGTTAAAATAAACCCACACTCCAATGGACACTTGAATTTTGACAACAAAGGCAAAAAGTACAATCTAAACCTATTCTTTTACATAAAAATATAAAGCATATTCACTTAAAATACTACATTAACTAAAACCTAAGTGTTGATATAAAATTGAGCTAGTTTGGGGAATTAACATAAATGTATTCTCTGAGTATAGGCATATAAATACTTCAATAAATTGAAGCTATATTGGTTATTATGTCTAAAAGGATAATAAACCTCAAAATTTGTCATCTAATATATCGAAATTAGAACCCATTTTGGTAGTATCTACAACATTATATAATAATTATAGAAAAGGTAAAAAATGCAGATCTGTATACTCAGTTAATTTCTCATTCAATATAACAGTTTACATTAATTTTACTAAAAATGGGATGTAAAGTATTTGCTTGGTTTATCAAAATGGAATCAAAGTTTTTGTTATTAATTATTTTCAAGTACAATCTGCTGGATTAAAGTGCAGAAGTGAGCCATCATGAAACCCTTTATGCTTTAGTTTTATGAGTTCATTACAGTTATGTGTTTATTTTCTTGTGGAAGGCACACATGTACCACAGTTCACATGAGGATATCTTAGAACAACTTGCAAGTATTTCTACTCTCCTCCAAACATAAGGCACAAAGAATTGAAATCAAATCATTAGTCTTTGGGAAAAGTGTCTTTAATAGCGACCCATCGCATTAGCTCCCTCAATAAGCCATTTATTAATAATGCTTTCCAGTTATATATATGGTATTAATACAAGGTAAATATTAGTAAATATATGAAAGTTTTGTGAAATTAAAGATATTTTCTGTCAGATAATCCCAATTTCTCATAAAAATTATCAGTAGCTGAGATAAAGAATAAGAAATCATTAGTTAGAATTATTCCATAATGCTTGAAGTTTGTCACAAATGATCATATTTAAAGACAGAATATAATGCTGTCATGTGGTCTTCTTTGAATATATACATCATATCACCAAACTTGATACCATTGTAAGCATTCATGAGTACCAAATTTAAAGATGGTTTAGTTAATATTCAATTCAAAACTAATCCTTTTTAAAAATCTTGTATTTATTTATTTTAAACTCCAGATTTTATTCTCCTCCCTGTCCACTCTCTGACTGTTCCACATCCCGTACTTCCTCTGTAGCCCTGTCTCCACGATGATGTCCCAATCTCCACTCTCCATCCTTCACCCAATCAGGCCTCTAAACTCCCTGGGGACTTCAGTCTCTTGAGGGATATTTGCATCTTTTCAGATTAAACCCAGACCTGGCAGTCCTCTCCTATATATGTGTTAGGGACCTCATATCAGGTGGTGTATGCTGCCTGGTTGGTGGTCCAGTGTCTGAGAGATCTCGGAGGACAAGGTTAATTGAAATTGCTGGTCCTCCTACAGGGTAAATCTCTTTCTCAGCTTTTACTATATCTTTAACGTACGAAATAAAACTTGAAAATTGATCATGCCAATTATTGCCATTTGTAGTTAATTTATTAATAATTATATGTTTGAATATATAAAAAATTGACTACTCTAATTTCTCTAAGAAAGTTAGATTCATCAAATGAACTGAAACTACCAGGGAAGGTATGTGTTGAGACAGACTGACTTTACTTTTTATGAAACAAAGAATAGTAGACTGAGTCAGTGGAAAAGCACAGAGCATTGGAGATTTTGTAAAGGTTTGTCTTTTCTCCAGAGAACATTCATTGGATGTCTTCCAGCTCCCAGATAAATGAACATCCCTGGTTGAAAATAAACTAAAGAAAGGCTGGGAAATAACTAAACTACATTTCTGGAGATAAGCAATATGGATAAGTAGCAAGAAGTTCAGAAATACAAGTATGATCAGGAGCAAAATCAGAAAGAAGATTGTTTAAACTATTTTTGATATGAAAAATGTTAAACTGTTTTATATATATATATGCTCAAATTCAGTGGCTCTGGAACCTCCAGCTGGCTTGTATTATATGTCTTTTCCTGGAGAATCCTAAAGAAATACCACTCTCTCAGATTGACCATGAAAATCAGAGGAGTGATTCCACTAAGCCCACATTGATGAACCCAGAATTGGTGTTCCTTAAAGGAGTATACATGAGGGTTTCCTTAATGTACTGTAAGCAACTTGAAGGGCTGATTCACCAAATTTACTACTTCAACTGACACAAAGACTTGTGAAATCAATACCCTTCAAAGTACTAGCATTTAGCCTTTATTCCGCTAACAAAGTCTAATGTACCTCCTGCCCACCTCAAATGAAGCCTGGAGTGAATACACGCAGATGGACACCAGAAGGGACAGGTGAATAGAATTTCAGGTAAGGGTACAATGACCCTTCCTCACTTCTATAGAAAATATAAAGAGCTTAATTTTTCTTTTGACACTGTCATTATCTTTCTCTTAATTTAATTATTATAATTGCCATAATAGTCTATGCTTTGCTTCAAGAATTTTGCATCAAGGTAATTTTTTTCCAATAATTTATTTTTTTATTCACTTTACATACCAAATATAGTCTCTCCCACCTCCCCTCCAAGTCCCTCCCTTACAAATTCCTCTCCCCTATTACCCACTTCAGAGAGGGCAAGCCTATTGGGTACACACCCACCCAGGGACATCAAGTCCCAGTAGGACTAGGCACATAGTCTCCTGCTGAGGCTCAACCAGGAGTCATATAGGAAAAGAACATCCAGTGTCAAGCAACAGATTCTGAGACAACTCTTGCTTCAATTCTTAGGGACCCATATGATAACCAAGTTACACATCTGCTATAATGTGTTAGGGGATATAGGTCCAGCCCCTGCATGCTCTTTGGTTGGTGATTCAGTTTCTTTGAGCCCTTGGGCCCATTTAGTTGACTCTGTTGGTCTTTTTGTGTGTCCTTGACACCTCTGGGCTTGTTCAATTCTGTTTCCCAATCTCCACTAGACTCCTTGAGCTCTTACTGGCGTTTAGCTGTAGTTCTCTGCATCTGTCTTCATCCACTGCTAGATGAAACCCCTCAGGAGACAGTTGTGCTATGTTCCTGTGTATGAGTATAGCAGAGTATCATTAATGCTGTCAAGGTTGACTCTCCACATGGGATGGGTCTCAAGTTGGGACAGTTATTGCTTGACTATTTCCTCAATCTCAGCTCCATCTTTGTTCCTGTGCATCTTATAGGCAGGATAATTTTGGGGTTGAAGGTTTTGTGGGTTGATTGATGCCCCCTCTTCTGCCACTGGAGTCCTGCTTAGCTGCAGGAGATGGCCACTTCATCTCTATATCTCCCATTGGTAGAATCTCAGCTAGGGATTTCCATAGACTTCCTGTAGTCTGTCCTATCCCAGGCCTCCAGCTAGTCACTAGAGATCCAAGCCTCACTGATTTTCTATCTGACTGCCAGTCTTCTCTCCCATACCCCTTCTACCTACACCTGATCACCATCCCCTTTACTATCTTCGCCCTCTCTCCTACCATATTCCCTGTCCCCATCCACCTCCAATGACTTTTATTTTTTATATCCTCTTGATTGAGATCCACACACCCTCCCTTGTATCTTTTCTTTGGGTCTATGGATTGTAGCATGGTTACATACTTTTATGCACTTTAAAGTCCACTTATAAATGAGTCTTTCTGGTCTGGGTTGCCTCACTCATGATGATATATCTACCTTTTTGAGACACTCTTCCTCAGTGAATCTAAAGCTTGCTAATTTGGTTAGGTGGGCTAAGCCAGACTAGCAAGTGTCAGAGATTCCCCTGGGCTCTGGGCTGGGAATACAGGTGCATTGTCAGATCCAGGTGTTTGTTTGTTTTTGTTTGGTTTGTTTTGTTTGTTTTATTTTTCCTATTTTATCTCTACTTTATTGTAGCTATTTTTTTCTCCTATGCTTCAGTAGGACTTGTCTAAGTTTAATGCTATTTCTTATTCCAAGAAGTTTCCTTTTTATCTTGTTACTTCTCTATTTGCTTTTTTTTATTATTATTGGATATTTTGTTATTTACATTTCAATTGTTTTCTTCTTTCCAGGTCCTTCCTTCAGAAACTTCCTATTCCATTCCCTCCTCCCACTGCTTCTATGAGGGTTCTCCCCTACCCACCCACCCACTCCCATCTTCCTGTTCTGGCATTCCCCTACACTGGGGTATCAAACACCCTCAGGCCAAGGATTTCTCCTCCACTGACATCCAACAAGGTCATCTTCTGCCACATATGTGGCAGAAGTCTTGGGTCCCTCCATATGTACTCTGGTTGGTGGTCCAGTCCCTCTGAGCTCCACGGGTCTGCCAGTTGACACTGTTGCTTCCCACATGGGGCTGCAACCTCCCTCAACTCCTTCAGTCCCTTCTCCAACTCCTCCATCAGAGGCCTCTCCCTTAGTCCAATGGTTGACTGTGAGTATCCATCTCTGTATTTGTCTGTCTCTGCCAGAGCCTCTCAGGAGATAGCCATATAAGGCTCCCTTCAATAACATTTCCTGACACCCACAATATCATCCAGGTTTGGTGATTGTATATGGAATGGATCCCCAGGTGGGGCAGTCTCTGAATGGCCTTTCCTTCAATCTCTGCTCTACATTTTGTCTCCATATTTCTTCCTGTGAGTATTTTGTTCCCCCTTATAAGAAGCACTGAAGCATCCACACTTTGGTCTTCCTTATTCTTAGGTTTCATATGATCTTTGAATTGAATCTTGGGTATTCACAATTTTTTGGCTATTATCCACTTATCAGAGAGTGCATGCCAGGTGTGTTTTGTGTGTGTGTGTGTGTGTATGTGGCTGAATTACTTCACTCAGGATGATATTTTCAAGTGGAAGAGTGTTTCTCTTTTACCACATCCTTGCCAGCATCTGCTGTCACCTGAATTTTTGATTTTCGCCATTCTGACTGGTATGAGGTGGAATCTATGGGTTGTTTTGATTTGCAGTTTCTTGGTGACTAAGAATATTGAACATCTTTAGGTGCTTCTCAGCCATTTGAGACTTCTCAGTTGAGATTCTCTGTTTAGCTCTTTCCCCATTTTTTAATAGGTTATTTGATTCCTTGGAGTGTAACTTCTTGAGTTCCTTAAATATTTGCTATTAGTCCTCTATTGGAGGTAGGATTTGTAAAGATCTTTTCCCAATCTGTTGGTTGCTATTTTAATAGCTTAGTGTGACTTTAACCAAATAAGTGAAAGATCTGTACAACAAGAATTCCAAGTCTCTGAAGAAATTGAAGAAGACCTCAGAAAGGAAAGATCTCCCATTGCTCATGTGTTGGCAAGATTAATATAGTAAAAATGACCATCTTGCCTAAAGCAATCTACAGATTCAATGCAATTCCCATTAAAATACCAACTCAATTCTTTACAGAGCTAGAAAGAGAAATTCTCAAATTTATTTTGAATAATAATAAAAAAAAAAGAGATAGTGAAAACTATTCACAACAATGAAAAACTTCTTCGGGAATCACCATCCCTGACTTAAAGCTATACTACAGAGCAATAGTGATAAATATCTGCATGGTATTGCAACAGTGATAGGCAGGTAGATAAATGGAATAGAACTGAAGACCCGAAATGAACCCACACACCTATGGTCACTGGATCTTTAACAAAGATCTAAAACCATCCAGTGGAAAAAAGACAGCATTTTCAATAAATGGTGCTGTTTCAACTGAGGGCAGCATGTAGATGAATGCAAATTGATCCATTCTTATCTAACTATACAAAGCTCAAGTCCAAGTGGATTAAGGGTCTCCACATAAAACCAGATATACTGAATCTAATAGAAAAGAATGTAGGGAAAACCTCATGGGCACAGGAGAAAAGTTCTTGAACAGAATACCAATGGCTTAATCTCTAAGATGAAGAATCGACAAATGGGACATAAAATTCCAAAGCTTCTGTAAGCAAAGGACACTGTCAATAGGACAAAAAGGAATCCTAGCTATTTTTTAAAGTTATCTTTAATGTTTTTCTAGCCAAGTGGTCATCCCCACCTTGGCCTCCTCAGACAGTTTCTCATCCCATTCTTCTTCCCCTTGTTTCCAAGACGATGTCCCTATCCCTTCACCGCCACTCTACTAGACCTCCCACTCCCTGGGGTCTCAAGTCTTTCAGATTAATTACATCTTTTTTCACTTAAGCCAGACCAAGCAGTCCTCTATATGTATATGTATGTGGGCCTCATATCATCTTGTGTGCTGCCTGGTTGGTGGATCAGTGTCTTAGAGATCTCTGGGATACAGGTTAGTTGAGATTTTGGGCTTCCTGTGGGGGTCAACCTTTTTCTCAACTTCATCCAACTTTTCTCTAGTTCAACCACAGGGGTCTCTGACTTCAGTCCATTGATTGTGTGTAAATATCTGCATCTGTTTCAGTCAACTGCTTGTTGGGCCTCTTGTAGGTCAGCCATGCTAGGCTCTTCAAGATTATTAATAATTTCTTATCAATAAAAATAACTCCACTACAAAATCACACCTATTTCTATAGCCTTTTATACTTATACATACATATAATTATTTTATGAGCATCAGGCCATTACTCCATAGCAATAGATACTTCTTAGCAGAATTTTGACTCTTTATGAATCTATATAGAAATATAGGCCACTATACAAGCAATCCCTCCTTAACAACCTATGATAGCAACAGTAATGGATGAGTAGGACCACACAGATGTTTAGATGGATGTTTGACAGGCACTTTACATTTGTTTCAAAAACCAACAGCCGAAACCTTTCTACTAGGATCTATTTCTCATGCTGCAAGTTTTATCCCATGGATTGCAACATCAAATATTGGTTGAGCTCTCACCTGTCAAAATAACCTTAAATCAAATAGAAAATTAGTTTCTTTTCTATACTCATAAGCACATTTTTTTTCTGACAAGCTAATGGCTTAATATGCAAAGTATACAACCACCTAAGAACATTGCCAAGCTTTCGAACCAGCAATTTGCATTGACTTTTCTCAAATTAATAATTTATTGCCAGGAGGAATGGCTTGAGTCCTTCAACTTTAACAAGTTGTATGTTAAAGCAACAGAAAGTCACCATCTAGTTCTATCATGCGGTCCACTGCAGTGACAACAGCATGTCTCTTGTGTGTACTTTGAGAATTGTTAGAGCCTCCACAGCTCTCAGATTTCCCCTAAACACCTTGTGATTTGCCATAATAGAGTAGTTACATTAATACTATCCATCCTAATCAAGGGAAATTTGATGTTTTGACTCAGTGGCTAATATGCCAGAAAAATAAGAAGAAAGTGTTAGCAATGTCAACTATATACTAAAAGATCTTATTACTTGTACCTGTAAATGCATCTTTTATTCACCTGATGGTAATTATAATCTTGGAGGCTTACTTGGAGACGGATGAATAAGCTCACTCTCTCTAGTTCTTTCTGAACTCTTGCTGGCTGGTTCAACTCTCTGTTCTGATTCACACTCTTCTCTAAGCTGACTGATTCATTCCAGCTTCCCTCAGTTTCTCACCGAATTGTTTTGCTTAGATTCAAATTAAGACTGATAATTTGTTCTAATCATATAGACCCTTCTTATTCTTTGGTTTCAACTGCTTCTGCTGACCTGCACTGAGTTGCATGAATTCATGAATGGATTCAACTCCAAACATTGCACTCACTGCACTGAGCTGAGCTCCTTGGATCTGAACTCGACCAGACTCCACTGTGTTGATTGAATTCAAATGAACTGCTCTCTCTTTCTGGTCTTCATGAGAATTTGGTGTATTGTCCGTCCGCCTTGGCCAGCAAGTAAGACAGACACGGTCGGATCCTTCTCAGTCAGCTTTATTCCAGGAACGATCTTGACTTAGGACAGGGAACTGGACGGGGGCTAGGATGGGACGTATGGCTGGGGACCTGGACCAGGAAGGGGATGGGCTGGGTGGGCTCCCAAGCAGCAGAAATGAGCTGCTTATATAACTGCCCAAGGCGGGCTGGGTGATGTTTCTCTCAGGATAGGTTCAGCTGCCAATACCTATTAGCATAAGCCCACTCGGAGGGGCACGAGGCTGACGCATGCACAAAGGACTTGTTTACCAGTTTAGCTGAGCTGGCACTCTGGAAGCCAGCTGCTTACATTGTCAGGTGCTAGTCATACGACTTTGCAACTGTAAACACGGCTGCCTACAGTGTATCCTATTGCTGACCCATTCTGTCAACTCTTTCTCTAATTTGTCACTTTGGCTTAAATTAGATATCACTTTCAAATTTTGCTGATTTCTTCTAGAAACTAACCTTAACTACTTTGTTTGGGATTAAAGGTGTGTACCAAGATCATCTCTGTGTTTCAGCCAGAAAAATTAAACTTTTTCTACGTGTGTAATCTTGTTCTCTCATAAAATTAATATCAAAGACAGAGACATGTATTGGGGAAGGAGCACTGTCTTATGCAACTTTTGCTGGCTGGGTTGCAAAAGGTTCTCTTGATGAGTGAGAAATATCAACCTCCCAGACAATCACTTTCTCCAATGATTACCTTCATAGTTGGCTATGCTAGGTGAAAATATCTGAAGGCCACATACAGAATGTGCCCTAGCTATGTGTCAAATACTAGTATATGTTAACACAGAAGAAAAATGTGCATGAAAAGATTAATTTTCATGAGAATTATCAACCTAGGTCAACTCAGGTCTAGGTCAAGCTGAATGTTATCTATTTACATTTCTATTCAGAGACTTTCACTATACCATGTGCTCTTTGCAATTACAAAGACACCTAATCTCCTAGCAGCAAATAAATTTTAAGTATATTTTCTAACTAGCAGGATTCTAAGTAGGCTATGCTTTAACATATAACATTCAGTTAATATGTATGGTTCTAATGTGTAGGAAGCCTTGAATTTACAATTAGAAGACTGGTTGGACAGAATTACTACCCAGAGATGTTCTTCCTGCACAGCACTGGGTGTAATGGGTTATATCAGCAATTCCCTACAGTCTTATGTGAATGTTCCTGCAGATTTTAAAGCCTTCAAGAGGCTCACAGAATACATTTGTATGATTTTTCCTATCAGAACTGTATCATAAGTAAAATCATTTTAGCAAAGTTTTTTGGGAGCTTTAGACAGGGCTCTTTGTCTCCTCTTTATCTTCCTTATGCATTCTTTATTACTTCATTATTTTTATATTTCCAATTTGCATATTGGTCACTGTTTCTCAGATATGCCAGAGCCTTTTCTCTCTCATAAAAATAATATCACACACGTAAGTCAGATTCCTAATAATGCCCCATACCCATTTCTCAGACTTTGATGAATTACATTAAAAAATATTTTACTTGAAATATAATTACGTAAATTCCCCTCTCTTCTCTCCACCTCATCACTACTAGATTCTCTCTCATACTTCAACTTCAAGTTCATAGTCTTGTTTTTGTTATTATATGTGTAAAATATATACATTAATTCAACATGATGATTCTACTTTTATTGTTTTATAGATACAATTTTAAGGCTAATCTTTTGCATTAAACAATCAATAATAATGCTCATTCCTGGGAGATGATAACTCCCCTCTCAGCAGTCATTTCTTGCTTTAGTTCTTTATCTAGAGGTAAGAGCCCACATAATTTTTTCCCTTCTATCTTAACATGCCCAATGTTCTAGTCTTAAGCAGCCATTTATAGGAAAGATTGTTTTACAATAGACTTCCTAGTAGTATGGGCATTACAATTTTTTTCTCTTCCTCTTTTGTGATGTTCCATGAGTTTATAGATGCAGTAGATTGAATAAGATGTATCTATTGACTTCATTCTTAAGTATTAGATGAACCCAGTCCTGTATGACTTGCTGAACTGGAAATCAAATACTATATTTCATATCATGTTCTTTCATTACTTTTTCTATGTCATGCTTTTCTATCTCTACCATCTGATTCTTACCAACGGATCTACCTTTTCACACTAGAAAAATCTCTTTAACTCAGGTATAATTAGTATTCCTTTCTTCAGCCACTCCCAATAGCATAACCTATCAAACTTTTCTCATCGCTGTCTTATAATTTTTTCCTACATAATCAAAAGTTTAAATGTAGGAAAACTTCTCACAACTCTATTCCCCATTGTTATCCCAGTCTTAACCGGTAAAGCTTCTTCTAGACAGATGATTCTGACTCAGTTGTGTATATGTTGTATTTTCTCTAATAGACTCATATTATTGCTACAAGAATGATGTAGTATGCCAAATGTGAAAGAGATATGAGATTTGCCCTGTATATAGTCAATTGTCAGCTAGCTCAAGGAAGAAAATGATTTTATGCAAATCAACTTTAATGCAACAATGTGTTTATTGAGATTACTTACGAACACAGGTAAAGGCTTACTTATATGGACATGGAGATACAAAGTCAACTGTTTCACCAAAAGGAATGAGTGATGATTGATGAATGATGTTTGACTAAAGAGTCTCCATCTCTCTAAGAGTCCAGTTTCTTTGTCCAGCAATACAAAGACCATTCACATCTGGGAACATGACCCGAAGAAATGTTGACTGAAATTTTAGATGTGTGTCTAATAATTATTCCACACTATTCTATGAAGGAATGTCCTACTTTTATTAATATAGTCAGAAATATGGCTATCTCTTTATTATCTTACTATAGTTACAGGTACAAGTTTTTCTGAAGGTCATCATAACAACTATACTTGATAGTAACCCATGTTTATATAGCAAATGTTATCATGTCTCCACTGCAATATTTTATTACATCAAATATTTTATGTTTTTACATCATATATGAAGCATGTGAAACATTCATATAATGATTAAGCAAAAGATAATTATCAAAAATATTCTTCCTCTTCTCTAGATCTAGACTAATATTTTGCCTATCAATTTTCACAGAAATTGATCACAAAATAATCATACCTGTTTGTAACTATGTTGTAATTTGTTTAAGAGTTTTTTGAACTAATTTACAACACTTGAATTGGGCAGATGCTTCATATTTTTCAATTCCCCATGGCTGATTAGATTTATTTTAATTTTTCATATGCTTGATTTCTGAATTCTAATATATTGTTTTATCCATATCTAAGCATTAGCAATAATAAATTACCAGAAAAGATTCTAGCATAGTTTGTAATTTGATAAAGATGTAATTTGGAATTTATTTTGTATTATCTTTCTACTCATATTTCATCATGATGAAAGTTGGACTCTTCATTGTTAGTTAACAATGGCAAAAAAATTAATTACAGTGCTAAGAACCAATGTTATCGCAAAAGTTTATGCACATATTACAGATGAAGAAATGAGATGGAGTACTTAATGGCTTTAATTTGGGTCACATGTTTTTGCATGCTGAATGAGAGTCTGGAGTACAATTTCTACTCAGTTGCCTAAAAAGTTCACATTTATCTGAGAATCTTAAAGCTCAACTAAAAATTTGCTGTCTTTACATAAAGAATTTCTCTGCAGAAGTGCATGACTCTATTATTGACCATGACTTTTATATCTGAAATTCTTTTAGAATTGAATCTGTGTTCTACATTAAACAATTGATTGTTTTTTTTTTCCTGGTGATCATAAAAATCACTGCTAGGCTATGTATTTATGTTATTAAAGCTTTATTTATCTGTTACTTGTGAATTGTCTATATTGCTTTTATTCCATTTTCTCTTCCCTAGTTCGTTTCCTTGAAACTGTCACTTGGCAGATGTTACTAAAAATTGTATTAAATTATCCATTTTTTAAAAATTATTACCTATACTGAACTCTTTTCTATTCTTCTATCCTTGTTAAGTCACAATTGGAAAATAATGAGTTAATCAGTAATGTATCAGTATTCTTGAATCCTGAAATTTCTTACTCTAATGCAAAGAAGTCTTAGCATTGTCTGTAACATAGATGTTATCTTCTCTGTGACCATGCATATAGAATGATGGTAAAATACTTTATGGATGTGGATATGTTTTCTTTTTTATTATTTGGTCCCCCATAGATTTATGAGTTTAAATGCTTGGCCCGCAAAGAGTGGCACTATTAGGAATTGTGGCCTTATTGAATCAGGTTGACCTTGTTTCAGGAAGTAAGTCACTGTGGTGGTGGGCTTTGAGATTCTTAAGCTCAAGATCCACGCTGGTGGAAATAGAGTCCCTTCTGGCTGCAGTCAGATCAAGACATAGAACTCTTACCTCCTTCTCCACCATCATGTCTGCCTGTAGGCTTCCATACATCCTGCCATACAAACACAAGTTTTATGTATGCTTTTAGGGCTAATTGGTATTGGATACCAATAGGTATCTTCTTCACTAGTGGATAACATTTCTCCCACTTTCAGAATCCCTCATTTGCCTGTAGCTCTTGGTGTAGGGTGAAGGCTTAGTGGGCTTTTCTTAATTGCTTATGTATGTCTATTGATATCACCCTCAGTTAGCTCATATCTGGGCAGTCATATTGGTGGAATTTTACAGGTGTAGCTCCTGACATTACTAGGAAACAAAGTCTCAAGAAAAAAAAAATCCCTGAACTTCTGGTTCTTTTAGGCTTTCTGATTCCACAATATTGCCTTGGCCTTAGGTTTGAGAATGGCTGTAGCCAAATTAGTACAAGAAACAAAGAGATTGAGAAGTAATACATGCAATAAAAATGAAAAAAAAAAGATAAGACTTTGAAATAGAACATAGAGTTTCATATGGGGAGGGTATAAGACAAAAGGAAATGGGAAATATTGCAATTATAAAATAATATGTGTGTGTGTGTGTGTGTGTGTGTGGTGTGTATTCATGATCTTCATTATTTAGGGCATTAAGCAAGTTTTACCAAACACAAGAAAATAATTTATTATATTTTTCTTAATCCCAGTAGAATAAAACTAGCAATTAAAATCAATTGAAAATGTAAAAGTAAATACTCCTAGAAAAAGAGAACAAACTATTGAAAACAATCAAATGAATCAGCTGAAAAATAAAGCATCCATAGAATCCAAGGAACATGAAGCCACAACTTAGTTCAATCCGTAGGATATGATGAAATAGAGTTATGGGGGATGGTTAGAGCTACGAATTCCTGCATCCAAATTCAGAGATTCTCAATACCTAGCTCAGTAAGCTAATGAAATGAGCAGAACCTTCTAAAGGATGAGACACAAATGTCCAATAATCTTCTAAGTACATACTCGCTATCCGTAGCAATCCATGAAATGCAAATTAAAGCAATAGTCAGCTATCCCAGTTTAAATCACTATCATTAAGACAACAAGGAGCCACAAATGCTGGCAAGATTGTAGGGGAAAAGGAACACTAACACCTGCTTGAGGAAAATAAACTCCCACTGCCACTCTGGAGATCAATATTAACGTATACCAGACAACTGAGACAAGAAGTAACATATGGCTCATCAGTGTTACTCCTGGGTATGTACCTGACAGATTCGCACTCTACAAGATACATTTGCACAACCATGTTTATTGCAACACTAACAATAGGCAAGTAATGGAATCAGCCTAGGTGCCCATCAGCAGATGAATTGATAAACAAAATGTGGCATATATACAAATGGAGTTTTATTCAGCCATAAAGAATGGAATTATGCTGCTTGCTAGAAAATGAATGTGACTGGAGGTTATATTAAGTGAAATAAACTAGACTCAGAGAGACAGCCCACATTTTCTCTCATTTATGGATGCTAGATTTCAAATAGTTGTACAAACCCATATATATGTGATATTATGATATATATGATATATATGATATATATGATATGAAAGCAGATTTGAGGCTGAAGAAAGAAATGGAAAAGATAGAGGACTAAAGATGGGAAAGAGGCAGGTAGCAGGGCAATTATAGTTCAAGTAATAGTATAATGAAAGTGAATCATGTTTATGAATTCCCAGAACTGGGCAGGATGAATATATAGTGAAGCTACATTGCATATAATATCAAGGTTGCTTAATTGTTGGTGTTTCAAATTTATTAATTTATATTTGTACATGTATACACATATGAGCTCATGTTCAACATGTGGAGGTCGTAGGATTCATTTCTCTCTGTGTGTGTCTCTGTTATTGAGCTCAGACGGCAGCAAGTACATTTGACTGCTGATTCAACTCAAATGTCAAAGGAGTTGACCATGAAAACTCGTTATTACTGAAGGGTAAAAATACATCAATCAAGATGCTAGCATAAAAATGTTTCAGGAAACTGAGTTAGAAATTATGCTTTTCAAAGTGAGACAATAAATAAAAATACTGATTAGATTATAGCTGTTTTGGAGGGAGACACCTCCAAGGTTACTACTGCCCATATTTCTGACTTAGCAACAGAAAAAAATGTTGTTTTACTTCTAGACTATCAGAGAACATGCAGTAGGAGAGGTAAATGGAGAAAGGATAAGATAATTTTAATAAATTAAGAGTTTCAGTCACCTGATAGAGGTGCTTATATCTTATGTGTTCGGTATACTGTAAATCAGCAGCATTTTAACATGAAATATGTGTTTCAAATGTGCAAGAATATACAAAATATAAAAAAACTCAGATTACAAGCGTGGAATATAAAGAACATTAACATTGAAATGAATAAAGAGGACAATATAGAGAGCAGACAGGGAATGTGGGAAGTAGAAGGAGCAGAAAGACAGTGACTCCTTGTTTATGAAAGGAAGAACAGTGTACAACATCAATGACATGCTTATTCCTGTGATAATTTGTGTCCTCCAAACTAAAAATATGATGTGGAATTCTGCTATTGGCATCTAAAGAGAAAAAGCCATGAATGGGTCAAAAGACTGCTAACTACCCTACAGTACATGGAAAACACAACAAAAAATTAAGCAGTCATAATATCAACCAGACTCACAGTCAAAATTCCTGACACTTAAAATAACATATAGAATTTTGAGAGAACTGTGCAGTAACTGAAAGCAAACGAATGACACAACTTTAAAGAAGAAACAGAGGAAGGATTAGAAGTTTATATTTAAAAAGAACAATTAAAGAAAATAAATTTAAATAGATTAAGTATTTGTCTAGAGAAATAGATGGAAGGAAATTGTTTGAAAACTGAAAGAAGAGAGTCAAAGAATATTCCTATAAAAGAGTAAAGAATAAGAAAAGGGTGGAATAAAATCAATCTGAAGGTTCCTCAGAAAATTGGAAAGTGTTCTACCTGAAGATCCAGCAATAACACTCTTGGGAATATACCCCAAAGATGCCCCACCATGCCATAGGGGCAAGTGTTCCATTATGTTCATAGTGGCCTTATTTGTGATAGCCAAAAGCTGGAAATAACCCAGATGTCCCACAATGGAAGAATAGATGCAGAAAACGTGGTCCATTTACACAATGGAATACTTTTCAGCTATTAAGAACGAGGACATCAGGAGTTTTGCAGGCAAATGAATTGAACTAGAAAATATTATCCTGAGTGAGATAACTCATACCGAAAAGGACATGCATGTATGTACTCACTAATAAGTGGATTTTAGCCCAAAAGGTACACAATATCCAGGATACAATTCTCAAAACTCAAGATGCTTTGCAAGCAGAAGGGCCCAAGTGAGGATGCCTCAATACTACTTGAAAAGGAGAAGAAACCAATCACCGGGGATTGGGAGGAAGGCAGAGAGAGTGGTAGGGTAAAAGGAGAATATTATCAGGTTTGGGGTAACAGGAATGAAGCCCTGAAGGCCAGCAGAAAGAATGGAAACAGGCAACTTCGGGAGGTAGGAGGAGGAGGACCCTCTAGGTTGTACTGGAGAAGTGGGAGGTGACAGTTGCTCAGGACAGAAAAGGAGGGGCCTTAGATAAAATGCCCAAAATCGGGGAAAGGGAATTTCTAGAGTCTACCTCCAGTAGAAAGATAGGGCATCAACTGGAGCGATGGAGTTGACATCAGAACCTCTGACCCAGAATTGTTCCTGTCTAAAAGAACTGCAGGCACAAAAATGGAGAAGAGCGTGAGGGAAAGAAGGTCCAGAGATAGGTCCAAATTGGGATCCAGCTCAAGGGAGGCCCCAAAGCCTGACACTATTCTGAGGCTATGGTGTGCTCACAAAACGGCCTATCATGACTGTGCTCTGAAAGACCCAACAAGCAGCTGAAAGAGTTAGATGCAGGTATTTACACCCAACTAATAGACGGAAGCAGCTGACCCCTGTGGTTGAATTAGGGAAAAGCTGGAAGAAGCTGAGGAGGAGGGCGACTCTGTAGGAGGACCAGCAGTCTTAACTAACCTGACCCCTGAGATTTTTCAGACACTAAGTCAGCAACCAGGCAGCATACATCAGCTTATATGAGGCCCCCAACACATATACAGCAGAAGACTGTCAGGTTTGGACTCAGTCAGAGAAAATGCACTTAAGCCTTTAGAATCTTTAGGCCCCAGGGATTGGGGAGGCCTGGAGTGAGAAGTGAGGGGAGGAGACATCCTCATGGAGATGGGAGGAGGAAGTATGGGATGTGGAAGAGTCAGGGGGCAGACCAGAAGGGGAATAATGACTAGACTGTAAAAAAAAATTAAATAATAATAATAATAATAATAATAATAAATAAGAAGAAGAAGAAGAAGAAGAAGAAGAAGAAGAAGAAGAAAACAGGGTCAGGAGGAATTATGATCAAAGCAAGGCTTGTAACATTCAATGCATGGAAATATCTAAGGATTCAAGGATAACAGCCACAGAGTAGGAAACATGAAACACATTGGAGTCATGTGATAAACTGGAAAATACTGCTATGAATGAGAGGAGAGTTAACCTGAAGGGCTGATGAAAGACCATTTCTACTTAGAGAAGGATGATGGTGAAGTCAGCCATCACAGAGCATCATGAAGTTAGCTGAAGTGGTTTTTGAGTGTGAGAATTTGAGAAATAACCTGCCAACTGAAAAGATGGATTTTCATGATGAAAAGCAAATTTAATTAGGAGAGAAGTATTTTGAGTATTTGCCCTCCATGAAGAGTGAAGTCGTTCACCAGAGAAATGCATTTCTCTTTCATAGTATAAGGATATAGCTGCCAAAGTATAATATTCTAAGTAATATTCTAAGAGCTCAGGCTGTCTCCCCCTTTTCATCTTCTAGCCTTTAAAATCTGTGCATAAATCTAAAATAATTATATATCCATCCACTTCTTAAATTCTCTGTTTCCTTTATTTTATCTGATTGCTTATCTTGTCCTCCAGGTCTAGTGAATATACAAGGAAAATAATGTGAAAATGACGTGAACTACTCCCAGAATGTAAGTTTAATAAATCATAGTTTATGGCAGAATTTCTGGAGGCAGTTGAATGCTCATCATCCTCATAGATTTTCATTAATACTTCCATTAAATTTCAACATTAGATGATTTTTTTCCATTCATAGGCAATCTTCATTTCGAATGAGCTTAAATTTAATGCTTAGAAAAGAATTTAACATATGCTCTTTTGAAACACGGTTCAAATATTACTTAAGTAATAACAAGATCTTTCATTTATTGAGTCCACAGCTCTCTGATGGAAACACACACACACACACACACACACACACACACACACACACACACACACACACAACCCATTCACAGGCAATAGACTTGAGATGTTTAACAACATAATGTAAATTCCTTTCTGCAATTCATGATAAAAGAAATTAAAAAAAAAATCTAGGTTCCTTGTAAGGCTTCTGGCATCCCTAAGCCTCGTGATTTATTAACTGGCTAAATAATCTCTTATCATTATTATTTGTTTTGTGCACAACCACTCATCCATACTCAGGAGTGTATCTAACTTTCTTTGTGATGTCTCTGAGTCCATGCATTTGCCCTCAGTTTCTTTTGTGAATTCTTTGGAAAGATAATGATAGCATTTCAAATTCTGTAGCACTAACCACAACACGTGCCACAGAATACAAATGTGTATAAGGTGGTGGTTTCATTATCTTAGGGTCAGTAGAATTTCAAGAGCTTTGAAATTACCTCTATCAGTGATGAAGTGTCAGCTTAGTTTTAATAAATCTTTGGGAACAGCCACAACTTACTTCTAGGACATCTCCCTATTTCCAGAAATACATCATTCAGCTGCCAAATCTACTATCAGTGTCTCGCTAAAGATTTCTCACTATTAAATGCAAGGCTATACTCCTGGTGTATGCAATTGCTTTTTGATAACTTAAAATATGATTTAGCCAAAGTACATTCAGAAGCAGTACACATTTATGTTCCTTATTTGAAAGGAGGTAAAGAGAATGTGGAATAAGCAAAAACAGAATCAAGAACATACAAATCCATCTATCTGAGCAACACAGACAAGACCCCAGAATTTCAGCACCTGTTCGATTTTCATTATGAAATGTGGGCACAATTAAAACACATGCATTTGGCAAGGTGACCTATTCAGGATGAATTAGAGTTGACATGAAGTGAATTCAGCCAACTAATAAGTATAATGTAAAATTTCTCATAATGTGCAGCCAAATTTAGATGGTTTCTTTTTAATTTCCAATAAACTTGACCATATGTTCCCTTGCAGAAATGCTAAATTATAGAGGCTTGCATTTGCTTTACTTTTGGTAAACTGCTATTACTATTTAAAGTTAATGACAGTTCTTTTATTTTTTATGATGAACCATACAAAATTCTTAAAAAAATAATGTGGTATTTAAAAGACAAAATAGCTTCTTTTTGTATTCAAAAATAAGTAGCTTTTGAAAGAGTCATAAACTCCCCAGGATGCACATTTTATCCCATAAATGTCAACTGGGTGATCCCTCCCAATTTCTTGCACACCATATAAAGATTTTTTTTTCTAATATTCTTATTACAAAATAATGTGTTCATCATGGAGTCCTCCATATTGTGTATTTGTTTGTTCATTTTTGTTTTGTTTTGTTTGTCTTGTTTTAGATTCAGTGAATGGAATTTATTTAAACTCAACAATCTTCTCGTAGTTCTGGGCAGGAATAGACTTTTCTGCTATGGATTGCACCATTGTGTAACTTCAGTAATACAAATTCTTATAGAAAACTGGATTTCAACCTTGAATTAAAGAGGATTTATTTGAGCTACCTATCAGTTGTTAAGTCCAAATTCTAACCCCCAGAGCGTGTGAGCATGCATGTACACACACACACACACAAACACACAAACACACACAACACACACAACATACATACACACAGAAAATACACAAGAAGTATAACAATAATGAATTTTCCTTCTGCAAGGAGAAATCTAAGGAGTAAGGAAAAATTGACAATGCCAACACATTCAAGTTCTATTTACAAGTTTGGTGTAATTCTATTTTCTAATATATTTTATTATTTTTGTGTTTTGTCATCATTATGTTTCTTTTGAAATTTTATGTGTAAGCATTATTGTTTTCCATGTGGTGTCAAAATAAATAAGCTGGCACATAATACCATGTATAGTTCCATGTATATATATGTATATATATTAAGCTCCCTCCCTTGTCTTTGGAGAAGGTATCTGTCAATCATTTTGGAGAACAACATCTTGCCTAGATAAGAGACTCTTGAATCTTTCTCACCCTGCCTGTCTTTGCACGGTATGGGGATTGAAGACTCAAACCTTCTTCATGGCAACTTGGCATCTGGAACAGGTCCTCAGGTTTACACAACAGGTAATCTACATTTAAAACCACCTCTGCAATCCTATTTGCATTTGTATTGCCCCTTCCTATGTTGCAAATGTAAAGTTCATTTTTTCCCATACCTTTTATGGTATTCCTGTTAATATTTTAATGTATTTTTCCAATACTTTGATATAAAAAGTTAAATGTATGTACGTTTTCTAGTGTGAGTTATGTTGAAGATTATGTTTGGCATCTTCTCAGACCATTTAATATGTTTTTTTAATTTAATATTTTATTTTTTATTGGATATTTTATTTACATTTCAGATTTTATCCTCTTACCCCATCCCCTACGCCCCTGCCCAGGAACCCACTATCCCATCGCCCCTCCTCCTGTTTCTCTGAGGATGTGCCCAAACATACCCCCTCCCACTCCCACCACCCCACCCTCGAATTCCCACACACACAACATCCAGCCTTCATGGGACCAAGGATCTCCTTTCCCAGCTATACCTGACAGGGCCATCCTCCCTTACATATACAGCTGGAGCCATGGGTCCCTACCTAAGTGCTCCCAGGCTGGTGGTTTAGACCCTGGGAGTTCTGGTTGGTTAGCATTGTTGCTCTCCTCATGGGGCCCAAATCATTGAACTGATCAAGGGGTTCCCCATGGAGGAGTTAATATGGTTTTTAAATAATAGTTCTCACTACATATCTCTTAGAATGTTTTGAAATTGTTTTGAATTATTTTCTTTGTTGTTGTTTCTTTTCATTTACTTTAAAAAATAAGTACTGCAGTGACACAAAAATAACATGAATGTTATGAATATAACAGAACACTTTCGATTGAATCTAAGGCATACTTTATGTGTGAGACCTATATCTTTCACTGGTAATGGAGCCAAAGTCTCCTGGCTAGGTAGGCTATCTGTCCTTGAGGAAAACCTATTTAATGAACACAGAACTAAAATGACTCTATGATTTACTGCTATATTTAGATCAGTGCATAGTCAACCCTCTTCAGAGAAACATTTTCTTGAAGTAGATGACAATTACCACACAGAGGTCAATGTGAGAACCATGGAATTATCATATCACAGCCTCTCCTCCACATCTCAAAGATCTTCAAGGAAAACGGGACAGGAAAATAAAGATAGCCAAAGCTGCTGGATAACTTCAAAGCAATGCTGTTTTCTTGACAAGAAAAGCAGATGTTCATAGAAACTCAAAGCAATGATGGCACTCTGCACAATGCTTGCATAAGCTCTAATCAGGCAAAAATCCCAGCATGGAGAGAGAAGATGGGTACAAGTTCTAGAACTAGGTGAGGAGCTATTGACATTTGATAGCTTCAGTGAGGGAGAGAGTCAGTTCCTTTTTTTATGAAATTGGTCTGACACTGGTAGTTTGATCTCACTCCATTGTTGGTCTTACCAAGAGTATTTCAGGAAAACAAATTAGACTTGATGAGTTAAAAAACTCAAAACCTTGAGTTTGGGTGTGTAGAGAGATAAGGGTAAAAAGGATCTGGAAGGGACATGGGTGGTGTATACATACAATGAAAATACATTGTATTACATTCTCAAAGATTTGAGCAAATATTATCAATCATAGTGGAGAGCCTGGAAAGATGGCACAGCAGGTAAGAGAGACTATGCAGGCTCTTTCAAAGGACTGATGATTTTCCCCAGCATACACATGAGGGGTCCCACAGTCACTTTTAGCTTCAGGTCCATGGGATCTGGTACCCTCTTCCGTCTCTGTGAGCACTTTTATGCACGTGTGCATGCTCACACATCATCACATGTAATTAAAAGGAAAATGGAATCTTAGAAACAAACAATATGAAAAGATCTATGCCATACTACTCTGCACAGTGATCTCAGTAGGTGTTTAAATGTCTCTCCCAATCATTCTTTTAGTTTGTGCTTTTCTCAGAAGCAGTGCCTGAGGGCACATTTAATTATTCATTTTTGTTTCTTTCCCTTGTGTTTAAACTTTTAGTCTTCATGATTTGTTTTGCCATATTCGCTTTTAGATATTTTTTGCATAAACCAATGCCTTTATTTACATCTATTATTTGATTAATTATTAAGCATGTTTGAGGAGCTAGTAATTTGTCTCAGTGGATATAGGTGCCTGTTCAGAAAGCTTGCTGACTTAACTTTAAACTCCACAACTCACAGAAAGGTGAAAGATCAGAACAGAAATTCAAGATTGATGTCTGACATTCACAAACACACAAGCACACCATTGCAGCATGCTATATAAACAAGATAAAAGTAAAGAAACAAATTTAATATATGATATATGATATGTGATATGTGATATATGATATGTGATATGTGATATATGATATGTGATAAGTGATAATGTGACATATGATTATTATATTATAGTTGTATTATATCATATTATGATAACAATATAATATATATATATATTATATATTGAATTTATATAATAGTTAATAATATATCATTTAATAGTATATAAAATTAATTTATGATGAATTTACTCTTTTAATATTTATTTATTAGATATAAATGTACCAATTTAAAATCTACTGATGACATCTTTCCTTTTTTTTTTTTTTACTTTTTTTTTTAATTGGAAATTTTATTTACATTTCAGATGTTCTCCCCTTACCCCATTTTCCGCCCTCCCACCCAGGAACTTCCTGTCCTATCCCCCTTCCTCCTCTTCTATGGGGGTGTACCCCCACCTACCTCCCCTCCCTCACCTCCCCACCCTCGAATTAGCACCCCACCACGATGTCCAACCTTCATGGGACCAAGGATCTCTTCTCCCACCTATAACACCCTGCATATATAGCTGGAGCCATGGGTCCCTCACTAAGCGCTCCCAGGCTGGTAGTTTAGACCCTGGGGTCTCTGGTTGGTCGGTATTGTTGTTCTCCTCATGGGGTCGCAAATCCTTTCAACTCCTTCAGTCCTTACTCTAACTCCTCTATTGGGAACCCCATGATCAGTTTAATGGTTAGCTGTGAACATCTGCCTCTGAATATGTCAGACTCTTGCAGACTTCTAAGGAGACAGCTATATCAGGCTCCTGTCAGCATGTACTTCCTGACATCCACATCAATGTCTACCTTTGGTGAATGCACATGGGATGGATACCCAGGTGGAATGGTCTGCAGACAGCCCCTCCATCAGTTTCTGTCCTGTACTTTGTCTCATATTGCTCCCTTGAGTATTTTGTTACTTCTTCTAAGAAGGACTGAAGCCCCCCCGCACTTGGTCTTCATTCTTCATGAGCTTTATTGGTCTGTGACTTGAATCTTGGGTATTCAGGCTTCTGGGCTAAAATCCAATAATCAGTGAGTGAATACCATGTATGTTCTTTTGTGTTGGTTTTCTTCACTCAGGATGATATTTTCTACTTCCATCCATTTACATAATAATTTACCAAATTCATTGTTTTTAATAGCTGAGTAATATTCCATTGTGTAAATGTACCACAATTGTATCCATTCCTCTGTTGAAGGACATCTGGGTTCGTTCCAGCTTCTGGCTATTATAAATAAAGCTGCTATGAACATAGTGGAGCATATGTCCTTGTAATATGTTAGAGCATCTTCTGGGTATATGCCCAGGAGTGGTATAGCTGGGTCCTCAGGTAGTGATATGTCCAATATTCTGAGGAACAGCCAGACTGTTTTACATAGTGGTTGCACCAACTTGCAATCCCACCAACAATGAAGGAGTGTTCCTCTTTCTCCACACCTTACCAGCATCTACTATCACCTGAGGTTTTGATCTTAGTCATTCTGACTGGTAAGAGGTGGAATTTCAGGGTTGTTTCGATTTGCATTTCCCTGACGACTAAGGATGCTGTACATTTCTTTAGGTGCTTCTTGGCCATTCCAGTTTCCTCAGTTGAGAATTCTTTGTTTAGCTCCATAACCCATTTTTTAATAGGGTTATTTGGTTGTCTAGAGTCTTATTTCTTGAGTTCTTTGTATACATTGGATGTTAGTCCTCTATCGGATGTGGGATTGGTAAAGATCTTTTCCCAATCTGTTGGTTGCCGTTTTGTCCTATTGACAGTGTCCTTTACCTTACTTTGCAATTTTATGAAGTCCCATTAGTCAATTCTTGATCTTAGAGCATAAGCCATTGGTGTTCTGTTCAGGAACTTTTCCCTTGTGCCTAGGTATTCGAGGGTCTTCCCCACCTTCTCTTCTATTAGTTTCAGTGTGTTTGGTTTTATGTGAAGGCCCTTTATCCACTTGGACTTGAGCTTTGTACAGGAGATAAGAATGGATGGATTTGCATTCTTCTGCATGTTGTCCTCCAGTTGAACCAGCACCATTTGCTGAAAATGCTGTCCTTGTTCCACTGGATTGTTTTAGCTCCTTTGTCAAAGATCAAATGACCCTAGGTGTGTGTGTTCATTTCTGGGTCTTCAATTCTATTCCACGGATCTTCCTGCCTGTCTCTGTACCAATACCAGGCAGTTTTTATCACTATTGCTCTGTAGTACAGCGTGAGGTCGGGGATGGCGATTCCTCCAGAAATTCTTATATTGAGGATAATAGTTTTGCTATCCTGGGTTTTTTGTTATTCCAAATAAATTTGAGAATTTCTCTTTCTAACTCTGTGAAGAATTGAGTTGGTATTTTAATGGGGATTGCATTGAATCTGTAGATTGCTTTTGGCAAGATGGCCATTTTTACTTTATTAATCCTGCTGATCCATGAGCATGGGAGATCTTTCCATCTTCTGAGATCTTCTTCAATTTATTTCTTCAGAGACTTGAAGTTCTTGTCATACTTTCACTTGCTTGGTTAGATTCACAACAAGGTATTTTATATTATATGTGACTATTGTAAAGGGTGTCATTTCCAAAGTTTCTTTTTCAGCCTATCTTTCACGTAGAAGGTGGCTACTGATTTGTTTGAGTTGATTTTATAACCTGCCACTTTGCTCAAGTTGTTTATCAGGTTTAGGAGTTCTCTGGTAGAAGTACTGGGGTCACATAAGTATACTATCATATCATCTGCAAATAGTGATATTTTGACTTCTTCCTTTCCTATTTGTATTCCTTTGACTTCCTTTTGTTGTGTAATTACTCTGGCTAGGACTTCCAGTACTGTATTGAATAGGTAGGGAGAGAGTAGACAGCCTTGTCTAGTCCCTGATCTTAGAGGGATTGCTTCAAGTTTCTCTCCATTTAGTTTGATATTGGCTACTGGTTTGCTGTATATTGCTTTTACTATGTTTAAGTATGGGCCTTGAATTCCTGATCTTTCCAAGACTTTTAACATGAAGGGGTGTTGAATTTTGTCAAATGCTTTCTTAGCATCTAGTGAGATGATCATGTGGTTTTTTCTTTGAGTTTGTTTATATAGTGGATTACATTGATGGATTTTCAAATATTGAACCATCACTGCATTCCTGGGATAAAGCCCACTTGATCATTATTAATGATTGTTTTGATATGTTCTTAGATTCGGTTTGCTAGAATTTTATTGAATATTTTTGCATCAATATTCATAAGAGAGATTGGGCTGAAGTTCTCTTTCTTTGTTGGGTCTTTGTGAGGTTTAGGTATGAGTGTGATTGTAGCTTCCTAGAACGAATTGGGTAGTGTTCCTTCTGTTTCTATTTTGGGAATAATTTGAAGAGAATTGGTATTAGGTCTTCCTAGAAGGTCTGATAGAATTCTGCACTAAAACCATCTGATCCTTTGCTTTTTTTTTTTTTGGTGGGGAGACTTTTAATGACTGATGTTATTTCTTTATGGGTTATGGGACTGTTTAGATGATTTATTGCTCCTGATTTAACTTTGGTACCTGGTATCTGTCTAGAAAATTGTCCATTTCATCCAGATTTTCCAGTTTTGTTGAGTGTAGGCCTTTGTAGTAGGATCTGATGATTTTTTGAATTCCTCAGTTTCTGTTGTTATGTCTCCCTTTTCAGATCTGATTTTATTAATTTGGATACTGTCTCTGTGCCCTCTGGTTAATCTGGCTAAGGGTTTATCTATCTTGTTGATTTTCTCAAAGAACTAAGTCCTGGTTTTGTTAATATTTTGTATAGTTCTTTTTGTTTCTACTCGGTTGATTTCAGCCCTGAGTTTGATTATTTCCTGATGCTACTCCTCTTGGGTGTATTTGCTTCTTTTTGTTTTAGAGCTTTCAGGTGTGCTGTCAAGTTGTTATTGTGTGCTATCTCCAATTTCTTTTTGTAGGCACTTAGAGCTATGAGTTTTCCTCTTAGCATTGCTTTCATGGAATCCCACAAGTTCTGTTATGATATGCCCTCATTTTCATTAAATTCTAAGAAGTCTTTAATTTCTTTCTTTATTTCTTCCTTGACTAAGTCATTATTGAGTAGTGCATTATTCAGTTTCCACATGCATGTGGGTTTTCCATTGGTTTTGTCATTATTAAAAACCAGCCTTAGTCTGTGGTGATCTGATAGGATGCAAGGGATTATTTCAATCTTTTTGTATCTGTTGAGGACTGTTTTGTGACGAATTCTATGGTCTATTTTGGAGATGGTACCATAAGGTGCTGAGTAAAAGGTATATTCTTTTGCTTTATGATGAAATCTATAGATAACTGTTAAATCCATTTGGTTCATAACTCCTTTTAATTTCAATGTGTTTTGTTTAGTTTCTGTTTCCAGGATCTGTCCATTGCAGAGAGTGGGGTGTTAAAATCCCACACTATTATTGTGTGAGGTGCATTGTGTGCTTTGAGCTTTAGTAAAGTTTCTTTTATGTATGTGGGTGCCCTTGCATTTGGATCATAGATGTTCAGAATTGGGAGTTCATCTTGGTAGATTTTTCGTTTGATGAGTATGAAGTGTCCTTCCTTATCTTCTTTGATTACTTTTGGTTGAAAGTAGATTTTATTTGATATTGGAATGGCTACTCCAGCTTGTTTCTTGGGACAATTTGCTTGGAAAATTGTTTTCCATCCTTTTATTCTGAGGTAGTGTCTGTCTTTGTCACTGATGTGCATTTCCTATATGCAGCAAAATTCTGGGTCCTGTTTATATATCCAGTCTGATAGTCTACATCTTTTGGTTGTAGAATTGAGTCCATTGATGTTAAGAGATATTAAGGAAAAATGATTGTTGCTTCCTATTATTTTTGTTATTAGAGGTGGAATTATGTTTGTGTAGCTATCTTTTTTGGGGGTTGTTGGAAGATTACTTCCATGCTTTCTCTAGGTTGTAGTGTCCTTCCTTGTGTTGGCATTTTCCATCATTTATCCTTTGAAGTGCTGGGTTTGTGGGAAGATATTGTGCAAATTTGGTTTTGTCATGGAATATCTTGGTTTCTCCATCTATAGTGATTGGGAGTTTTTGTGGGTATAGCAGTCTGGCTGGCATTTGTGTTCCCTTAGGGTCTGTATGATATCAGTCCAGGATCTTCTGGCTTTTACAGTCTCTGGTGAAAAGTCTGTGTAATTTTATAGGTCTGCCTTTATATGTTACTTGACCTTTTTTCCTTACTGCTTTTAGTATTTTTTTCTTTGTTTTGTGCATTTGATTGTTTTGATTATTATGTGACGCGAGGTATTTCTTTTCTTGTCTAGTCTGTTTGGTATTCCCTTTGGCTTCTTGTATGTTTATGGGCATCTCATTCCTTAGGTTAGGAAATTTTCTCTATATATCTTTTGTTGAAGATATTTACTGGACCTTTAGATTGGGAATCTTCACTCTCATCTATACCTATTATCCTTAGGTTTGGTATCCTGATTGCATCTTGGATTTCCTGGATGTTCTGTGTTAGGAGCTTTTTTCATTTTGCATTTTCTTTGACGGTTGTGTCAATGTTTTCCATGGTATCTTCTGCACATGAGATTCTCTCTTCTATCTCTTGTATTCTGTTGGTGATGCTTGTGTCTGTCTATGACTCCTGATCTTTTTCCTAATGTTTTCTATCTCCAGGGTAGTCTCCCTTTGAGATTTCTTTATTGTTTCTATTTCCATTTTTAGATCCTGGATGGTTTTGTTCAATTCCTTCACCTGTTTGTTGTGTTTTCTTGCAGTTCTTTAAGGGATTTTTGTGTTTCCTCTTTAAGGGCTACCTGTTTACCTGTGTTTTCATGTATTTCTTTAAGGGAGTTACTTATGTCCTTCTTAAAATCCTCTATCATCATCATGAGAAGTGATTTTAATCCTGTATCTTGTTTTTCCTGTGTGATGGAGTATCCAGGGCTTGCTATGGTCAGAGAACTGGATTCTGATGATGCCAAGTTATTTTGGTTTCTGTTGTTGTGCTCTTGCGCTTGCCTTTTGCCATCTGGTTGACTTTATTGTTACCTGTGCTCACTGTGTCTGACTGGAGTTGTCTTTCCAGTTATCTTGCTTGTGTCAGAACTCCTCAGATTCCAGATGTCTCTGTGTTCCTGTGATCCTAAGCTTCTGGGTGGAAAAACTCCTGGGGCTCAAGCCACCTCGGGGATCCTGAAATCCTGCTGCCCTGAGTTCAGCAGCTCCTCTAGGATGGCTCAGGATAAGGTGTCTCCACCGAAACAGACCAATTAGGTGTTCAATGCTGTTAGTGCAGTGGCTCCTCTAGAATGCAGAGCCAGAAGATATTCTCATAGTCTTGGCCACCAGTGCAGTAAAGAGATAGTACATGTTCCCTTTGATGGGAACATTAATTAAAACACATACATGCACACAGTGAAATTTCTGTTTTTAAAATGCCTCGTTTACACATATATAACAATTCTTGAAATATTCTACAAATTCAATTCAATGCTGAATAATGTTTTGAAAATTGGAAAAGACAATCTTGAATTGATTAAAAGGAACAAAAAAATGAATGAACACATTTAGAATACTTGTTAAAATTTTTCATTTCATCAACAAATATATTTGTTATTGGGAAATTTCATGCAATGCCCCTCAATCACATTCACTTCCCATTCCTCCCAGCTTAAAAATATAGTTTGAAGACTCATGATTATTTATTCAAATGTTACTATAAAGGTATACTAACTAACATTGTGTAGTATTGATATTAGACTAGACATGTATGAAAAGGGAATAAAATTGAGTTCAGAAATAAACCTTACAATAACACTCACAGGATTCTAGGCAAGAAATTCATTACAATAAAGCAACAAAATACTTATCTTTTTAACAAAATACACTAGGACTCCTTCATTTCTTCAAATGAAACACAAAGTTGGGCATTTTTTCCTGCCACTTAAAATTTAGCTCATATTAATAAAGACTTAACTATAAGATCAGTGACCCAGCAAATAGAACATAAAATCTTCATATTGCTGAATTTGGCCATGATTTGTTTTTTAATTGAACATTAAGAACATAAGCACTAAAACAAAACAAATCAAAACAGGATAAGTGGGACAAATTAATTAGAAAAAGTATTTTGCATGTCAAATAACACCTTCAGTATAATGAAAAACATTGAAATAGTATAAATATTTGATTATAACATATTCCTTAAGTGTTAGGTGGCCAGAACATATTAATATGCATTATAATTTAATATAAATAACAACCTCTCCACAAAATAATAATAGCTAATATCACATGAAAATTTATTATCATAATAAATCCCTAGCAATTTTAAACCAAAATTATGACTAAATGCCACTTCACTGAGCACTATAATTTGCCTGAAAAATAAGTGTTGGCAAGTATATGAAGAAACTACAATCTTAGTATGTTGATTATTGGGGGACATAAATGTTGTACCTACAATTTGAATATGCTTATATAGTTAAAGTTTTTCTACTCAAAACAACAGCATTTGCTAGATAAGTAGGTAAAGTATCGGAAACAAGTATTAACACATAAAGATTTGCAGGGATGTTCATTATAGTACTTGAATAATAACCAAAAATTCATGATGCAAATGTTCATCAAAAAGATACAATATAAACTGAATGTATTCTAACATTACACAGGAATATTTTCAGACATCGAAGTAGGCATGTCGATGAATTATAGGGTAGACACTGAAAGTAGTATAGAAAGTAAAATAATACATACATGATTCCGATTATATGAAATGTACAGAGTAGGTAAATTTATTTGGACAAGAATCATATTAGAGATTGACAGCAGTTAAAAAGAGGGAGGACTTGAAATATAGAGATTAGTGGAAGTAAATGATCTTTATAGGAGATGAGAAAGTATGGGAGTATTGAGGTGTGACATGATGTGCGCAGGATATGAGCAATATCTTTCTACTTAATTTAACACGTTCAAGAGGTCATTTGCCTTGTCCATTTTATCTTAATTAAAACAAAAACAACAACAAAGACAAGTGTTTGTTGAAGTGTTAGGATGAGTTGGTAGAAGTATATAATTCAATGCAGAAGAAATAACAGCATATTTTAGATGTTTAAAATTTAATTCCTGGGATAAGATAGTTTGAATGCAGTGCTCGCTGTTGCTGAATAGGCGATCACAACGTGCATTGTGCTTCTTTGAGAATATTTGAATCTTGTCTCAATGCTCATAACGGATCACAAATACAGATTCTGATAGCAAAACGACTTTAGTCCTGAGCTCTTGTGAGGAAAGGCACTGGTGGTTTTATCTTCTTTAGAGTTAGACTATTGGGTGGGTATAAAATATGGGGGTCTGTAAAATTTTTTTTTCTTAGAAATTCATTTACTAGTTATGTAGAAATGGTTGTATTAGATGTTCTCTATCATTTGATAATATACTTGTGGACTAAAAGATATAAGTGCTGTATAAAATCAGCCAATTATGTTAAACTAGCATATCTGCCTTTACAGATATGTGTTTGTCATTAGCCTGACTAGAATGGCCTTTAAAAGTGTTTTTTTTTTTAGAAAAAAAATTTGAATGCATTTTGTTGGTATTATATTTATTGAATAAAGTATTTAATTAGTGCTAAGTGTGAACTGGACCCTGTTGCTAAGCCTCAGCAAGCAATCATCCTAGGTAGGGTTAACCCCCATTAAAATTGCCATATTGCACATATCTTAATGAAGTTTGAATGTTAAATTAAATTGTAATTCACTTTTTTTAAAAAAAAGTTTCTAAAAGAATAATGGCTGTGGAAAGGAGAACAGGCCAAAATTACTGTTTTCGTAAAAATCATAGTAAAATTACTATATTGCTAATGAAAAACAACAAGTATGGTTAGTGAGTTAAAAGGCATGTATATTTCAAAAAAGTAAATTTTTTTATCAGTAAATTTTTTATGAAAGGAATTGGAAAACCACCTTATCAAAATGAAGCCAAAATTATACGACAAAATTGGTGACCTTAAAGTGTTAGAAAAAGTTGAAAAGGACATTAAAAATGCAAATGAGATTTGAGAAGGTTAATAGAGCAAATTCCAGAAGTAACCATAAGTAACTTGGTTGGCTGCATTTTGGAAATGAGAAATGGTGGCTCCTACTCAAAAATGGGAGAAAATTGCAAAATGACCCATAGGCTTAAGTGGCCAGGACTTTTTATGGGCATCAGGAAAGAAAGTTCTGTGGAAAAAAAGAAGTGAAAGTATGTATTGCAACAAATACTAGATTCACTATCACTATGATTTACAAACAAACAGATAAACTAAAGCCCCACAAAGCTCTAAGGGCATAGCAAATTTAGCACAGACATAAATTAATGGAACAAAATACAACCAGGAGTCCTGGGCATGACTAGAACAAGGAAGGACAAGCTGACTGGGCATAAGGAATAGATTAAAGAATTTGTTACAGTAATAATTAAAGATTTCAGAGTCTTCACCTTGCAATTAGAATCTTTCCAGTTGGTGATGAAAATAAAGTAGAAAGTTTTAGTGGGCAACGAAACAAAAATGGCATTAGTAGTATTTTCTGACACTACATATGTCTTGAAAGAAACAAGTTACTGCAGAAAGTAATTTTAAGAGCAAAAAAATGTTCTATTATGATAAAATTGAATGCTTCAATGTGGTGTGTGAAGTGTGATAGACAGTAGGCAGGTAGTACCTTAGAAACATAAAGAATGATTTTCTAGAATGTTTCAGAATGAATTGCAAGTATTAAGAGTGAGCAAGAGTGAGACTTTTTGATGGAATTAACCAAGCAGATACAGACATGAGCACTTAGGAGGGGTAGTTGGATTGAATGAGTATTGCTGAGTTAGCTTTCTGTGGCTGGGAAAATTATAGATACATCAACATATAAAACAGAAACAACTCATTTTTTTGGCTCCCAATTTCACAAGTGCCAGTGCATGGCTGCTATTCCCTGTTGCCTTTGAGCTGGTGGGAAAATAAATTATTAGAGCAGGTAGCAAATAGTGAGGAAAACTATTCACTTGAAGGCAAACACTAAAGAACAAGAAATAGGAGAGAAATTACCAGTCTTGTCCTACATGGTATCCCACAGAACATTTCTACTGTCTCCTAATAGTGACACAGGTTAATAGTTAAACATTTGGCTATGGGTCTCTAAAAAAAATTGCAAAATATCTCCTTTTTGTCAACTGGCACCTGGGATTTCAGAACAAAAAAAAAGTGTTTTAGTTTAATTCCTTTGTTAGTTATTCCATATTCTCTCTACAACATAGTAAGTTACATTAGGCAAATAAGGAAACAGCAATTTGCACATTAATACTTTGATTGGTCATGGTTGCTTCAACCATTGAGTTTTATGTGTGATAAAGGTCAGTTTCATTTATTTAATAGTCAATTATAGATTTGTGCACTAACATGTTTGTTGAATAAAGTGTTTACTTCAAAAATATATTTGTTAACTGTAACTAAACTGACAGAAGCTATTAGACATTTTGGAAGACAAAATACATAAAAAATAATTGTAAGTTTTTAGGAACCACTAAATAATAATTTAGGCTGTTTCTCAAATACATTGAAGCTATTTCTCTAATTTGAAGACTCATCCTTGTAGCAAGCACATCTTTTATAGTAATAAAATTAAATAATAATATTATAATCAGAATTTAAATCAACTGGCTTACATTTATATAAAATGTATTAGCACTATATTAGAAGATAATTAGAAAACATCCTAAATGATAAGCAATTGAAATATTCATTTATTTAAGTAAAATACCCATGATGTGTACTTATTATGACTAACAAACAATATACCTCTTTTTACTGTTTTTTATAACAGTGTATCAACTTTGTGTTCGATGAGATCTTGTTTTTTTAACTGCTGAGTATAGAGAAGAGGATGGCTTGAGAGAAGTTGATCAGCTTGCCCTGGAGATGCACTGATAAAATGCTGAGCAAGTTACCACAGAATTCTGTACAGAAGTTTGATCGATAGATATTTGATAAATGAATGTATAGTTTAGAATTTAACTAGCGTACTCTGGCAAGACATTAATGGGCTTTAGCAAGTGTGATTGTGTTTAGAGGGATTAGTTTGTCTTATGTGGTGAATAATACATTTTTGGAATGACAATGTGGGTGGGCAGAAAATGAAGGAGAGCATTGTAAATACTCCAGTGAGATCCAATTAGGAATAAGCCCAATTAAATTTAGTACGGCTTTATCCCATATATCATACATTTAATTCATATTTGCCATGTAGCTACAATTTGCCTTACTGTAGAGTGGGCACTGAGAGTTTATTGGGGAAACAGAGAGCAGGAATCAGTTTGCATGTAGTTTCTACTCAGGGTGGAATTTACCTAAAAGTTATTGCTATAATGCTGCAGCATACAATGATGGGCAAGGTGTGATATGTTATGGAATTGTCCTTTCTAGACCAAGGCAAGGGCAGGAACCTTTCCATGAATGGAATGAAGTGTATTTCCAAGATTAAGGATGGAATCTGATTTAATCAAGGAGGTTACTTTAGAGTGAGGAATCTACTAGGCGATGACTGGATAGAAACTATAGGGAAAAGAAAGTAAGTGACAACATTGGCAGAATGAGGTGTACCATGCTGTCAATTGAGATAAGAATAGAAAGGAACCAGACCAAAAAAAACACAAAAAGACTAAGTAACAAGTAACTGCCCTCAGAGGCTGTAGGAAATACTAAAGAGTTTAAAATAAGTATTTGTTCTAATAAATTTTTATTTATATTTTTTTCAATTGAGAGAAAAATGGATTAAAGTGTTTCAAGAGGCTAATCAAACAATATACAGCTTATAACAATAATTAGGGTGACTAGATTTTGTGACTTAAACTGAAAGATTATTATTAATACTATTTGTTGTATATTTACCAACATGTATATTTTTCATATGTCCTAAAAATATCTTATAATTAAAATACAGTAGTAAAATCTTAATTTCATTGATGACACTAAATCCTAAACATAGCAATTAACCTTCCTAAAATCTTAAGTGTTAAAGAATACTACTAAAAACACTATTGTAGGAATATTAGTTTAATCTCCATGAAAAAATTGATGAAATTAATGGAAAAGCTGAAGACAGTGATTTTGCCAAGTGTGTCAGGAATGACCTTGCAAATGGTGATTACTTTGGAAGAATAATGACTAATTAGGGAAATGTCCATCGTTCTCATCAAAGCTACGATGGGATTCATACTTGATGGATTTTGTTTAAAGAATCTGTCACACTTTCTTTCTGGCATTATAACAAACTGGTGTGATGATACTAGCAGCTATACAACTAAGTACAGGATCTGAAGTTAACTATTTTTGTGAGCCACTACATGATCATTTCAATCATAGAAAGAAAAGAGAGATGAATTCTGAGTGGTGAGATTTGACAGGGAGAATCTCAGAAGTCCATATCCATGACCGATTTTCAAAAATGACACACAGAGTGAATAGATAAATATTTATTTTAGCATTTCAGACTTGCTTTATGAATTAAATTCATGAGAAACAATAAATGTAAACACAACAGAATCTGACAAATATAGTTTTTAAAGTTTATTAATTTTGAAATTATAATATTACATCATTTAACCCTTTTCATTCTTTCAACCTATTCTCTCAGATACTCCTCCTTGCTCTCTTTCAAATTCGTAGCCTTTTTTAATACTAGTTGTTGTTACATTCACTTATGTATGAGTATAATTATATATGCTACTAAATATAACAGTCTGGATTTGTATAATGTTATTTATATGTGTTTTCATGGCTATTTGGTATTGTATATCCAATTCCCATATTTCCTCCCTGGAGAAGACTGATGTTAACTGTGCAAACTTTCTGATTATAATGTACAGAAGAAACACTGAGTAAATCAATCTACAAAAATGGAGCTACAGAAGATGCCTAGAAGAATACAATAGGAGTCCAACAGAAAATCATTCAAGGTTTGAACCACAAAAAGAAAATATGGTGGGGAGCATTTAGGATATATATGGTAAATATAGAATATGATAAAATTAACAAGGTTGACTTCTATATTTGAATGAGATGTGAGAAGGAAAGATACTTGTCAATACTTACATTAACATTTTTTACCCAAATGAAATGGAAAAAATTAGACTTAGCATTTTCTGAGATTGGAAATGTGGAGAAACAGCAGATTTGAAGCAGGAGCAGAAGGAGTGAAACTTAAGAAATTAAGTTTAACACACCGGGGAGCTAACTTTTAAACATACAAGTGCATGCTCAAGGAAAAGTTATTTAAAATTCAGTGTGAATTTAGATGAAAAAGTAAATTTAGAAGATGTCATTTCCTATATTTTTGACATTTCATTGTCCCACAAAAATATCTTTGAAAAATTTTAGACCACATATTTTAAAATAAAATTTACATTTCTTTTAGAATCCACAAGTTGTTACGCTAATAATAGTGTAATATTCTCTCCCATACCTTAATGATAAAATTTTGAATGACACAGGTGACTGACATGTAGGACAATTTCCATTTTGGAAAAAAAGTAAATCTCTAATATATCAGTGCGAATGATGAATTTACTGCCCATGATAATATACAAAGTGCAATGATCGGACACTATTAAAATCCAGCAAATGTAAACAAATATTTAACACATGGCTTCAACGAGGAAAAGTAATGGAAAGTGACGGAGTTTATGTTTTGAGAAGGAGTTGGGCAAGAAGCGAATCCAAACTCCAAGTCCTGACAGAAAGCTCAGTAAAATCATCAAGCAAATCTACAATGGATTGTTCACACGGCCGGCTTTGCAATCGTTACTAACGGAGATGATGATTCATCAGCTCTTGCAATACTTTGACATATTATACTAGTTACAAATCTATTCTTTTTTTGTGTGTCTAATATGCAAAAAATAATTAAGATTAAAGGAATTTGTGGGAGATAATAGGATCCAAAGTTCACAGGTCGCACTGTTGCCTTCTATGCTTAGTTGCTTTGATTCTATTGCTTTTTCCTCTCCTCACAGCATTATTTATTCAATCTGTTTAGTTTGCTTTACAGGCTGTGGCAGCATCCACAGGGTGGACCTATTGAACCAAGCCGTAATAGATGTAATACATCAATACATTTGAGCTGAACAGCTTTAATTAGGCCTTCCCGGTCATTTCATCAATTCAGTTGAGTACCATTGGGATTTGGATAACACCGAGCCTCCTGTCGAGCATGAGAATTACAGCACTTCAGCAAGGCTTCACCAGTCACAGCGCAAGGTTAGGCAATCAACTATAATTCACACAGGGAAGTGCCCAGTGCTCAACCCATAAACTTAGCCTTACAGTAATATCTTTGAAATCTTAAAGCCTCTAAACTCAAGTGTCAATTCAGAATGCAAAATGCCTTAAACCCCTCATACTGGCATACAAAGCTTTTCTTTATCCTATTCAATAAAAGAGCAGGGTTTCTTTGCTGCCAACATAAATGTGCAATTAAAGGTACCACTTCTCTAGTGATGATGTTGATGGACAAGATATAAGAATATGCAAACTCTAATGCTTGCTATAAAATGTTGAAAGTATTACAAGTTTATATTACTTATTTGCTGTTTTGTTTTATTTGAGAAAGTGTCTCACTTTGTAGCCTAGGCTAGACTTATCTCACAGTACTGCAAATGCTTCAACCTTACAAGTTACTTGTTTAACACATGTAGCTCATTTGTCTTAGCTAATATTCCTGGCTTTCTTTCATCGTACTTATCTTTCAAAGACCAGAATAAATATGCTGACTGTAACTTGCTAGAGAAACATCTGTACAAATGAGCAGCAAAGTGACTGTGAAATCACTTATGGCTGGAAAAGGGAAGACTATTTTACAGGCACATTCAAAATAACATGATCACTAGCATAGCTGGATAAATTCAGATAGAAAGGACTTACGTATAAAGGAATCAAAATGGCTGTCTACTTCCCTTTGTCCACAAAGTTCACAGCGTAAATATAAAACCTGGTCAGGAAATCCACTGTGAGGGTATAGTCTGGGGCAGCCAGGATTTACTATAGCATAGAAAGTCCACTTGTTTTGTTGTTGTTGTTGTTGTTGTTGTTTTGCTTGATAAGAAAACTTACCCTTGAGAAGATTAATTAAGAATTTGGAGAAAATAAATGATTGGGCCAAGACAGTGACTTCATTTTCTCAAACGCTAGGAACAAATTAACAGGCTAATTGAGAGGCCACATTTTTGGAAAAAAATTGTATGAGCCTTCATCAGTTCCTGGAAGAGTTTCTTCTTTCTTCTTTCCACAAAAGAGTTCATTTCCTTAGAATGTATACTGTGGGAACCCCGCTATGTTTTGAACAAATTGTTGAAACTCAGAGGCCAATAGCACTCATTTTGAAAAATCCTAATCAGTTTTATCCAAGTCAATTTATTTTGTCTATGAATGTTTTAAACAGATCTCCTGGTCCTGAAATAAGAATAGGAAGGTAATGTTGCTGTAAAAAGAAATAACAAGGCTAAAACTGTTGATGTACAAAATGAAAAAAAAAATTAGTAGAGGGATGTAGAAGAGGTCTCAGTGGTTTTGTTACTTTAAAGAGCTAATCATGTTGCTATGTGCTCAAAGGGTAATGCCACATACATTTTAAAATAGTACTAGATATCATATAGGTTAATTTGAAATCTTTTCCTTTCAGTCACAGACAAGAAAACTAAATTAGTCTTAATTGTACCATGTTCCACTTGGCCATTTGGAGATTGTTCTCTAATCTAGATGCTTTTACAGTTAGCACATCTTACACAGAGTTCTTTTTTTTTTTTTTTTATTTGCCTTCTGTGACCTATGGAATGTTTTTAACAGGACATTGTTATTTTTGGAAATTGTAAAAGAGGTGATGTAACTGTGCCAACAGTGCTCTTTGAATCTTTTACTTGTCTGCATTATTCATCTGTACATTATTGAAATTTTTATCACTCAAAATCTCCATAAGTGTAGGAATATATGTGGGATGAAGGAGGCTTAAAACTTCAAAGATGTAAAGAAACCAGGGCAGGTAAGGAGTCCAAGATTGAGGATGATTTGAAGTAGCTCATTATTCACATATAAAGGTCTGTATTGTAAATGAGGCTGCATAGTTTGTCCTGATGGAGAGAGGAGAGTTGTTCTTCACTGTTAGTAATTGATTTTAGGCCTCTGTGCTGGGGGAAAAGGCAAAAATCCAAGAAATTACTGGCCACTAATACTTTTCCACATCAAATCATGGGTCTTCAGAAAAGGGACAGATGTGAACTATTAGCAACAGGTGGTGTCTGAAGTCACCTCATGTCTGGAAAGGGTACAGCACACCATTTGCCACAAGAAAAAATGTACAAAAATGTTCACAGATTTTGGGAAAATATATTCGTTTTGGTTTTAATCTGCTAAGTCACTTAGTTTTGTCTTTACTTTTTTCCTTGGACTTTATAATTTTTTAATAAATTGGCAATTCCGCATTCTTGGTAGTCTGTTAATTTGTTTGGTATTATAACACAACTCCACAACTCCCACACTTTGTAATATTCCTCCTACCCCAGTTCCTTTCTCTTCCCTATATGCCCCATTTTAACTTTTATATCTTTCAGTTTTAAGCCATTGTGTGTATGATCATAGCACACACTGTCTTTAGAGCGTATTGGGCTCACCTCTGCATTCAGCTGGCAACAATGAGTATATCTTACCTATAATCTACCAGGCTCTAATTGTTCAGCAAGGAAGGGACCAGTGAAACCACCCCCAATCAATGATTAAGTAATGATCCAGCAGGCCTTGAGTTAATCCATTTGTCACTTTAGCCTGTGTAGGATCAAAGTTGCAATGATCATAGCAGACCCAGAAGGAAACTGATTGATTGATTGATTTGATCAATTGATTCACTTTACATCATGATTTTGGCTGCTCATATAAATTCTTTCTCCATTCTCTCTCTCTCCCCTAGAGAAGGGGAAGTTCTCCTTAGGTACCACCTCCTCCTGGAACATTCAGTCCCAGTAGGTCTACATCCTCTCCCATTGAGGCCCAACTAGGTAGTCTAGTTAGAGGTCAAGGAAACTGTAGGCAACCAAGTGAGACATAGTCCCGTCTCCAATTATTAGGGGACCTACATGAAAACCAATCTGTACATCTAGGTCCAGCCCCTGCATGGTCTTTGGTTGGTGGTTCAGTCTCTAAACCCTATGGGACCTCGTTAGTTAACTTAATCTATCTTCTTGTAGTGTCCTTCCACATTTTATAACCCCACCAAACACTATTGTTCTGCTAAAGGTACATAGCAAAAAATATCTTCCAACAACAATCTGCTATACCCATAGGGAAAACTGTGATTAAAATATGTAACAAAGTATTTTCAATTAAAACCAATAATAAAATAACTTAAGACCTGAAAGATATTCTTTCATATGTCGATTTTTTTCTACATTTGTGTAACCAAATTCTATAATACTGCTACCTTTTATGTGTGATAAATTTTATTGTATAATCTAATGTCTTTCCATTTACTTATTATATATATTTTAGTTATTATCTGAGCATTCAGCGCTGAGAATGTAACAAATACTTTAAGCTTACCAGAATCCTATTTGAAATATTAGATCATTAATACACAATAATGTTTCTTTATCTCCTGTTTTCAATCTTGTTGCCTTTAAGATTATTTTGTTTTATTTATCAAGAATTTAATCATAATGTGTCAACTAATAAATTTTTGTGATTATACCTTTTAAAGATTTTGTGCTTTTGTGGGACACAGTGTATTTTATTTCATTTAAGAAATTTTATGTCCTCTAGGAAAAATCCTCATGATAGTTTCTCTGCTTTCTCCACTGTGGACTCCTATTCCTGGTTATACATACACGGCACTGTTCCATAACTCTACTAGACCTTTTCATTTTTCTTTTACCCCTGTTCTTCTACTGGTATTTCAACTTCAGGAATTTTGCTTCTCTTTCTTCAAATCTATTGCAAAATGTCTGCTTCAATTTTTTAATTCAGAAATTGTACTTTTATGTCAGGAATTCTTTTTGATTCCTATTGGTGTTTAACTTTAGTAATACTTCCTTCTCCTCCTTTCTTTGCTTCTTAGAACATATTTCCAGCTGCCAATTTATTATATTCGTCTAATAAACACAATACTTAGCCTTCTTAGAGGAACAATGATTTGAATTTTTTTGGTTCCTAAGAATATAAAATTCTTGATTTTATATATGCCTCTAAGTTTGTATACTTTAAGAATTATATAAAGTATATATACTTAATATGTACTTGTCATAAGTGTATAATATATTTAATATAATAATTAATATATTTAAGTTATTATATTAAGTATTATAATATTGAAGTGAAAGTTTTCACTTTCTGAATTCATTTTGGTTTCTAACTGTTGACTGATATCTAATATATCCACTCTAAGTTTGTAAAGTCTTAGTTCATTACTGTTTCTGACATCCTAGGTGTCTCATTACCTTTTACTTCCTAAAAACTAAGCATGTATTTCCTTAAAGTATTGAAAATAAATCATGAACATTCCTTCTGTCTTTGCAGAAGCCATGTGATACGCTCCACAATTCCTTTGTAACACATTTGGGCACTTGTCTGAACATTCTCCCAATTATTTGCTATAATATGGTAGAGAACAAGGTTGTATTATCTCAGAAGTTTTCTGAGGGTAGTTTATTTTTGCCTTTTAACATGGTCTGCTTTCCAAATTCCTCTTTAGGCAATTAATTTTCAGGCTCTCATCTTCCCTAGCTATCTTCTCTCTAATTCCCCACTCCACACTGTGATCTTCAGCGTATTTACCATACCCTTCTGTTTCTATTAGTTTGTTCTATGGAAGGCAGATTGTTTCCTTATCATTTGGTATTCACAAGAATACCATGCTTTAGGAACTTTCTCACTCTCGATAAATTATAATGAAGAAAAATGATGTCATATCTATTACATAAATAGTTTAGACACCTCTCAGGCACTCTGATCAGTGACAAATAGATTGGGAAGATATATACTATGCTCCATCTTGAATGTTCAACACCCTGGTACCTTGGGCTACAGTCCCCAAATATAGATTTATATAGAGAAAGAGGATGAATGAGAAAAGTCCAATATAATATCGTACAAATTTCTCCTACAATGTTTAGGCTGTTTGTTTTTTGATTCATGATTAATTCACATAACTTCAGTGTTGTGAGGCATCAAGTATTTTGTAGCATTGTGGTACACTTGACCTAAGTGTGTGAATGTGTGTGTCTGTGTGGTTTCCTACAAAATCTTAGAATGTTAAGGATATCTATAATCTCATTAGTAACTTTTAAATATCCAATCCTCATCTCTAGAAATCCAAAAAATCTAAGATATACATGGCTTATTTACTACCTTCTTCTTTCAATTCCCAGAATTCCCAGTTGCCAAAACATTGAATATGTGCCCATAAATTGAAACAGGAACATTTTTTCTCTTAAAAGTAACTTACTTTGAATTGCACTCTGCATGGTTTTTAGGGTTTTAGTGTGTGTGTGTGTGTGTGTGTGTGTGTGTGTGTGTGGTAGACAATTACATTATTTCCTCTTACTTCTCTATTGTATTGTAAGTGGATTCCAGAGGAGTTCTTGTTTGGTTAACAGTTTCTGAAAAACAAATGGGAGACAGAAGGTGGTATAAGAATCTTATTCATTCAGTTCCAGATTTAAGGAATAGAAACTTGATTAAATATCTAAATTGCCATTTTGCAGGCAAGCTAGGTTTGGGATGCTGTTACGTGACAATAGACAGAACATGCCCCTCCCTCCTTGACTCATTCCATTCTAGTCTTTAAGCATATCTAACTATCTTGGGTTCATATTTCATCTATTCAATTATTTTGTTTACATAAAAATAATTCTAGACTCTGTAAAAGACACAGAGATTTCTTACTCTATGTCTTTTCTGCCTCACTTTATTATTTCAAATATATTTCATATTCTTTCATCATTTTCATATATGTTTACTATACCGTGTCATATGAAAAAGATTGTAGGAATTTTGAGGTAGAATCAGCTGCTATACTAAGTAATTCAACAGGTTATTGATAGATGTATCAAACAGGTGATTATCATACTACTTAAAATTATAATAGCAGTGCGAATAAAGTTAAATTTTAAAAAGCATAAGAAGATGATAAATAAGCAAAGAACAGGGGCAAAGAACAGGCTGCTTGATGTTAAATTCACCTCATGCATGGTGGTTGTGTAGCATCAAGTATTTCAGAGAGTTATGGAACATATTATGCTGTAAGTGTGTGTGTATGCGTGTGCATGTGTGTGTGTGTGTGTGTGTGTGTATGTATGTATGTATGTGTTTGTCTGTTTCTACAAAATCTTATAACTTTAGGGCTACTTAGTCTATCATCTCTTTAGTAACTTCTTAATAACTCATCTTACAGAGATATCTAGAGAGATGAGCAAGGGAAAATTTATGAATATCTAAAAAGTTAATCCAACAAGAATTTATGGATTTAGTAATGAATAATAGTAAAAAATAAGGCTGAAAAGATTTTTTGAGAAGAAACAAAATCAAAGAAGAAACCTCCTGAGAATGTTAACGTCTTATATCACAGAGAAATCAAGAGAGAGTGGTGATGAAACTTTATTGGCATTGTTTTTCAAGACATTTCCAAAGCCACAAAGATAAGTTAAATAAATCTAAATGGGTGTTCATATTGGAAAGACAAATATTTCTATTTTACAATTTACCAACAATTGGATATTGTCTCTCATTATCAAAATAGAAACATCCCCAGGGAGAAGCGCCACATCTATCAGGGATCCTAAACATCAGAAAATTTTCGGAAATAGAAAAATTGCAGCATGAGACTATTTTGAGGTGATTTCACTCTATATCTCTTCCCAATGATAAATAGCTTCTGGTCATTTGTCAGTTGATCCACTGACAAAATAAAGTCACTATATGAAACTACAATTTTATAATTTCCCAGTGTATTTACAATTGTGCCTGTTATGAGTGTCGTCTTGATTGAATACTATAAATCGCAACATAAAAACTAGTTTTTCCAAATTGCTTCCTATCAAAACGTATTCGTTCATTTGAACTACAAAGAATCTACTGTAAGTCTACCCATAAATTGTCTTTTAATTATTATTTAATATAAAGTAATTTTCATTTCATAATAATTACTTATATTGTTTATTGAAAGGGACAAATAATTGTATGCCTCGACAACTTAGAGAGGAAAAAAGAAATGATTCATGTAAAAGATTATCAAAAAGATATTTAAGGGACTGGACTCAAACTAAGTCCAAATTTCAAGTGAAAATAAGATGGATGTATGGAAACTGGTATGCATATAATTGGAGGATAAAGAGAAGTAAAAAAAAATGCTACTGATAAAAGTTTAATGATGATTTAATGAGTATGTGGTTTACAAATTTTGCAATATGAAAATGTTTTGTTTATTACATTTTAGGCTAATAAATGTCATTATAGTGAGAGGGTTATCAAAGAGTAATCATTTTTGAAAGATTTATTTTATTTTTAATTTACGTGTATATGTATGAGACACAGTGTCTGCCACATGTATGCCGATGCCCACTGCAACCAAAAGAGGTTACCACATCCCCTAGAGTGATAGATGTTTATAAGCTGTTTGTGTGGGTGTGGGGAACTGAACTAGGATCTTTTGGAAGAGCAGTAGATTCCCTTAACTATTGAGCATTTTTTCCAGGTAAAATTTATATATTTTTTATTGGATATTTAATTTACATTTCAGATGTTATCCCCTTACCACATCCCCCTCCCCTCCTCGTCCAGGAAATCACTATCCCATCCCACCTCCTCCTGCTTCTAAGAGGATGTGCCCCCCACCTACCTACCTACTCCCACCTCCCCACCCTCGAATTCCCCCACACTCTGCATCCAGCCTTTATGGGACCAAGGATCTCCTCTCCCACCTATGCCCAACAAGGCCATCCTCCCCTACATATACAGCTGGAGCCATGGGTCCCTCCGTATGTGCTCCTAGGCTGGTGGTTTAGACCCTGGGGGCTCTGGCTGATTGGTTTTTTGCTCTCCTCATGGTGCCACAAACCCTTTCAGCTTCTTCAGCTCCTTCTCTCTAACTCTTCCACTGGGAACCCCTTGGTCAGTTCAATAGTTAGCTGTGAGCATCTGCCTCTGAGCATTCTGTTCTAAGACTAGTCCATAGTTGATTAAAAAAAAAAAAAAACCAACATAGCTAGTAAGTGTGTTGTGTATGTAAGTTATTAAGGGCACCGACCTAATGATCTCAAGTTTGTGAGACAGGATGTCAAAATATTGAGATTCAATTATATATATGTAATTATATTTAATTATATATATATACATATATATATATACAAAATTGTTTCTTAAAATACAACAGAATTTTAATGACAGTTTAATTCCTAAGTTTGTTTCCTAAAAGTTAAATTCATTTCATAATTTTGCCCTAAGTTTCATACAATATTTACAATTCCATGTTTCTGAGTTTCTAATAAAGTCTATAAGTATCATTCCAAATGCCAATGTTGAAATATATAGAAAGATGAAGTCAAAAAAGCAGGTAAGCATTCAAGTAACGTAAACCATAAATACCTAAAAATAAAGTTTAGCAACTTAGTTTTAGAAGAGTAAACAAGAATGCTATTTTCAAAATGCTTATAAGTCTTCTGACTTGTAAAGTGCGAAATTGTTATTAATTCTCTTTACATTAAAATATCTATAATAATAAATCTTAACAGACAGAGTTGGAAAAGTTGCTCAGAGGTTTGCTTTAAGAAGACAAGCAAATAAAGGCAACACATAAATAAACCAAAAGATAGATTTCACAGTTGGTTAAGACTCTTTGAATAGAGTTTTCTGAAAAAACTGGTAGAACATGTAACAATATCTACACTAAAATTCAAGATTGCTAATTACATTTGAAAGTAAATATGGAAAGACTAAAGTTAACTCATATTTTGTCACCAAAATACTGTTTTCAGCATCCCACATGTAAGACTGAGGGACCTTGCCTCAGTTGGTTTTGGTTAGTAAATAAAGTTACCAGAGGCCAATGGCTTGGCAGAGAGTCAGAGGCACACTTTTAGGATTCCTATGCAAGGGAAGGAGGAGGAACAGGAGGAAGGAGAGCTGCCAAAGCTAGGAAGGAGAGGAGACATCATGTTTGAGATGTGCAGAGAAAGAGAGCATAGACTTCATGTAGCAGTCAGGGATTGTGGCCTGCACATCTGAGTCTAAGGCAGCAAAGATAAAATTCAGAATTTAGTAAGTAATAACTTAGGGATGTCATAGGGAGCTGGATCAGCCATGTATACGCTAGTAAGCGGCCCAGCCGTTGAGCTGTTTAAGGCATATTAAAATATAAATGCTGTGTGTGTGTGTGTGTGTGTGTGTGTGTGTGTGTGTGTGTGTGTTTCATCCAGGAACCCATATTATTGGGGAGCGTAGTGAGGAGCACCACTGCCTCAAACAGGGTCAATTTGTGTAGTATTAATTGAGCTCAGCTACACCTATTAATATTTTAATACTTTTAAAATAACATATCTCAGGAGCATATTAAAACTGCACCAGAAAGAAACAGTCTCATGAGTGAAGCTGTCATTCATTATTTTTAGTGTTTTGTCTTATAAATACACATAGATATGTATATATACATTTGTATATGTATATTTACATTTATATACAGACACATTTACACATATATACACATTTTATGTGTATATATATATATATACCTTTTGTACATATATGTATATAAACTTGTGCATATATACATGTATGTATTCACATAGACATGTATGTACATGTGGTGCGTGTGTGTGTGTGAAATATCCACATGCCTCCAGTTTTTAACTTTTGGTGCTCTGTTCTATTAGACATGTAAATTTTACGTGATACATGTCACTAATTGTAGTAAGGTAGTAAATGAAGAGGACAAATCTGAACTCTAGTCAATGAAGACATATTTGAGAAAGTTTTCAACCTATAAGTCTTGTGTTTCAGCTTTGTAACCTACATGGGACATAAAAAATATGTAGACATCACATAATCACGTTACACAACTCAAAATAGTATATGTAGAGTCATATTTCAGGATCTAATTGGAAGGTTTTGTTGATGTTATCATAGTGCATGGGAAATCCAATCAACTGTCCTCAGTGCACAAGTATAAATCAATAGTTAATGTCTAAGAGGAGGTAAGTGAGAAAGTCATTTCTAAGGTAATTGCTGTGTGTCTTAGCTTTTAATATTAATGAAGGATTCATAGACACAGAGAGTCATAGAGTCAAAAGTATAAACCATTGTAATATACATACATAACTCACTGTGTTTTCAGATAATTTATCTTTTTCATTTTATGTAATATTTTATTTTTTATTTATTCATTTTACATCTCAATCTCAGCTCCCCCTCTCCTCCTAGTACCACCTCACACTGAGCTCCCCCAACCCCCCTTTCCCTTTAAAAAGGAGGCAACCCCCTACAGGTATCAAACCCCCTCCAGCCCCCAGTTAGCACATCAGGTCACTGCAGGACTGGGAACATCCTCTCTCAGTGAGGCTAGGCTAGGCAGTCCATTTAGGGTAACAGATCTCCTAATATCTTTCTCATTTTTTTTTCAGAGACTAGAACTTATTGTCATACAGGTCTCTCATTCATTTGGTTAGAGTTACACCACGATATGTTATATTATTTGTGGCTATTCTGAAGAGTGTTTTGATCCTAACTTCTTTCTCATCCTCTTTATCTATTGAGTAGAGGAGGGCTACCGATTTCTCTGAGTTAATTTTGTATCCAGCCACTTTGCTGAAGGCGATTTTCTAGTTTTAGAAGTTACCTGATAAATGTTTTGTGGTCACTTATGTATACTATCTTATCATTTGTGAATAACAGTTCTTTGATTTCTTCCTTAATAATTTGTATCCATTTAATCTTCTTTAGTTGTCTTATTGATTTAGCTAGAATTCTAAGTACTATGTTTAAGAAAAAGGGAGCTATAGAAAGCCTTGTCTTTTCCCTGATTTCATTGGAAGTGTTTTAAGTTTCTCTACATTTAATTTGATGTTACTATTGGCTTAAAGTATGTTGCCTTTATTGTATTTAGGTATATAACTTGTATCTTTGTTTTCTCTGATATTTTCTTCAGAAAGGCATGCTGGATTTTGTCAAACTTTTTTTTTTTTTTTTTTTTTTTTTTGGATCTAGTGATGATCTTGTGTTTGTTTTTTCTTTATTTCAGGATTTTTTTTTACATGATGGATTGTTTTGATGGATTCTCATATGTTTTATTATTCCTGCATCCTGGGATGAAGCCTACATGACGATAGTAGATAAGGTCTTTGATGTGTTCTTAGATTTGGTTTGAGAGTATTTTATTTAGTATTTTTGCATCAATGTTTATAATGGAAATTGGTCTGAAATTCTTTCTTTGTAGAGTCATAATGCTCTTTTAGGTATCAGGGTAACTTTGGCATCCTAGAATGAGTTTGGCAATATTCCTTTTGTTTCTATATTGTAGAATGGTTTGAAGGGTATTTGTACTAGCTCTTCTTTGATAGTCTTGTAGAGTTCTCCACTAAAACCATCTGGTCCTTGGCTTTGTTTTTGTTGTTGTTGTTGTTGTGAGACATTTTATGACTGCTTCTATTCCTTAGGAGTCACAAGATTATTCAGATTTGTTTACCTGATCGTCATTTTGCTTTGGTAATTTGTATCTGTGTAGACAACCATCCACTTCATTTAGATTTTCCAATCATGTGGAGAACATGCTTTTATAAGTAAGAACTACCGATTCTTTGAATCTGTTCAGTGTTCACTATTATGCCTCCCTTCCCATTTCTGATGTAATTTGGGTACTGTGTTTCTGCCTTTTAGTTAGTTTGGCTAAGAGTTTGTCTGTGTTGTTTATTGTCTCAAAGAACAAACTCTTGGTTACAAGATTCTTTGTATTATTCTCTTTGTTTCTAATTGAGTGATTTAAGGCCTGAGTTTGATGATTTCTTGCTCTCTACTCCTCCTGTGTGTGTTTCCTTCCTTTCTTTATATAGCCTTCAAGGATACTTTTAATTCATTAGAATGAGAACTTTCTAATTTCATTATGAGAGCCCTTAGTGAAATCAACTTCCCTTTTAGCACTGATTTTATAGTGTCCCATATAATTTAGTATGTTGTGCCTCATTTTCATTGATTTCTAGAAAGCCTTTTTTCTTTATTCCCTAACCCAGTAAAGAGTTGTACATTTTCCATGAGTTTGTAGCCTTTCTGTTATTTCTGTTGCTGCTGAAGTTAACTTTAATCCATGATGATCTGATAAGGTACAAGGAGTGATTTCAGTCTTCTTGTATCTGTTGAAAACTTGCTTTTTGCCTGAATATATGGCCAATTTTGGAGAAGGTTTCATAAAGTTCATTTAAGAAAGTATATCATTCTCTGTTTGGGTGAAATGTCCTATAGATATCTCTTAGGTCCATTTGAATCATAACCTTTGTTAGTTTCATTATTTCTATGTTTAGTTTCTGTCTCAATGACCTCTCCATTAGCAAGAATGGAATAATGACTTCTCCCAATATTAATGTGAAAGTTTCGATGGATGATTAAGCTTTAGTAATATTTCTGTTAAAAGGTATTTGCATTGGCTTTGGGGCATAGATATTCAGAATTGAGATGTCATCTTGGTGTTTTTTTCTTTCCATGAGTATGAAACGCCCTTCCCCATCTCTTTTAATTACTTTTGGTTGAAAGTCTATTTTATTAGGTTTTAAAATGGCTACTCGAGGTTGCTTTTCAATCCATTTGCTTTCATGGAAAACCTTGTTCTAGCCCACTACTCTGAGGTAATATCTATATTTTTGCTAAGGTGTGGTTTTTGTATGCAGCAGAATAATGGATACTATTTTCACATCCATTTTGTTGGCCCGTGTCTTTTGTTAGGGGAATTTATTCCATTAGTGTTGAGAGGTATCAATAATCAATGATTGTTACTTACTGTTATTTTGATGTGGGTGGTGGTAGTGTGTGTGTGTGTGTGTGTGTGTTTCTCTTTTATTGGTTTTAATCATGTGAAATTATTTATTTGTTGTATTTTCTTGAGTGTGGTTTGACTTATTGTGTTATTTCCTTCTAGTGTCCTCAGTAGGTCTGGGCTAGTGGAAATGTACTGTTAAATTTTGGTTCTCACATGCAATATCTTGTGATTTCTTTGGTTTTGCTACTCAAATGCATATGTATGTGTGTGTGTGTGTGTGTGTGTGTGTGTGCATCTGTTTCTTGATTTTGTTTGTTTGTTTGGTTTTAGCCTGTATTTTGTTTACATATTTGTTTTCGAAAGAAAGAAAGAAAGAGAGAGAGAGAGAGAGAGAGAGAGAGAGAGAGAGAAAAAAGAAAGAAAGAAAGAAAGAAAGAAAGAAAGAAAGGGCATGGAGTTTGGTAGGTGAGAATGCTGGAGGAAGGGAAAGCATGATCAGAATATATTATATAAAAATGATTTATAAGAAAAAGTAGAAAAATATTGTTTACATCCTTTAAATTGGGAGTAATTAATATAGATGTAAGACAACTCATCTTCCCATATTGTTTTTACTCTTGAGTTTTAATGGAAGTGTTCCCTCAGTTTATTCAAAATCCTTTTGCCCCTTTCTTTGGAAGATGCCTATGGGTCTTAGTTACATGGTTTAAATTGTATGCTAAAAGCATACTTTAAATAATATTTAACAAAGAAAACTATATATTTTCCATCAATGGAGAAAGCGGTAACATAGTATGCCATACAATCTTCATGTACACTAAAGTTTAAATGTGAAATGCCTCTCAAAGCTTCATTTATGCTTAGTTTGTGGTTCTTTTTGGGAAGGCTGTGAACTTAGGGTCAAGATAATTTTATGGTCAAGGGTCACTACAACCTGAGGAACTATATTAAATGGTCATAACATTAAGCAGGTCAAAACACACTGCAATAAGGTATTACAAAGGTGCAATTTTTTTGTGAAAATAGTTTTTTTCTAAAAATAATAGTGGCATTCAGGAACTGCACTTGTACTTTCCCTTACAACTATGTTAATATACCTTGAGACCATTGAAAATTGTACACTCAGTTTTTTCCTCTACTGTGTATTTAGTCTGTTTAAGTTTAATCTGCCTTGCAGATTGTCAAAGTCCTTACTATGCTGTGAGCTTCTGAATAATCAGCTTTTTACAAAGCAACCTAATCATATAGTTTTAATCATGTTATGTGCTCCTCTAATGTCTAATTCAGAATAATGTATGTGCCCTGTGCTAATCATTTACTTAAAGCACACAAAAGACTAAAAGCAAACTCAAAGGAAACAAGTATCTACAACAAATGTTTAATCAGTGTGTGACTATAAGGTGATTACCTCTGCTTGTGTTTTGGCATCCTAAACTGGACAGTAAGGTTCACTCAAGTAAATTCTATAAACTCCAGGAACATTGATTAAAAGCAATAGATTTCTAATTATTTTACCATACCATGTTTCTGTACTGTATAATAAATTAAGAACAAAATTCTTTGTTGATAAAAAGTTAGGAAAAAACAGAAGATGTGTAGAAAGAAATTTGAGCTAGTTTTTAGTTTAAGCTATTCCAAGAAAAAAATATTACCTTTGAAACCTGTGGATATTTTCTAGCAATAATATTTTCATGACATTCCTAAGACAGTAAATAGAGTAATCTTTTCATAGCATCATTATATGTTGATCTTCCTAACATGTTGAAAAACATGAGAATGGACCAGTTCAAAAATCTTTTTTCTATTTTCTGGACTGAGCTGTTTGCCCTTCCAGCTCTGAGCTACTGAAAGACTTAAAAATAAAATTTTGTACTCCTTTAGCAAGTTACATTAGTTATGTCAGAGCAACACTAAATTAAAACACATACAGATACAAGCACATAGTCTTAGTTTGTATTATGTTAATATACTCACATTAACATTATGAGTATATTTTACTTAGAAGTAAAAATAAGCTTATTTTTTTCTTCCTGTAGATTCTGGACTTCCAAATTAAGAACCTAAATACTATTATTTTCAAATAGGTGAAGCCTAGTGTAGTTCAGTACCCTAAACCAATTAGAAGATTCTCAAGTGAATCTTCTGCATTCCCTTAAATATTTAAATTTCAGGATCCCTGAATGTACCTTCCTCTGTCCTCTTGATAAAACTCAATATTTCCAAATGATACAATGGTACCTGTGGTTTACTTTTGATAAAAATGTGATAGTCTCAGATCTTACTGAACACCTGATTACAACTAATGCTTTACTATGTGCATGAATTCCCACAATTCACTCATACTGGGAATCTAACTCAATATAAGACTAACCATAGTTTTCCATGTCAAATCTTTGTTTCCTATTTAGAAAAATAAAGAAATTAACAAACTGATTAGAAAATAAATACTCTTAATTCTGAAGAAACATCTATTTGTTTTTTGTTTTGTTTTTTGTTTGTGTGTGTGTGTGTAATTAAATAAACTGATGAAAACAACTTTAGGGAAGAAAAGTAATTTTTAGCTTAAGTTCAAGGGTATAGTTCAGCATGACTGGAAAGCATAAGAACAGACGTTTGAGTCACATGGCCATATCACATCTACAGTCAGAAAGAAATCAATGGTGAGTGCTTATACTCTGATAACTTTATCCTCTTTAGAAATGACAGGGCTCAAACTTAGGGAATGGGTTCACTATCCTTCCATATGGAATTTTCCTACCCATTTTAGTTAATCAAATCAATCTCTCACAGTTATGCATGGATGCTAATCTAATGAGTAAATGATTCATCAAAATTTTCTTGAAGAACACAGGTCTTGTCAAATATATAATCAACATTATCCATAGCAATCAGTTTCAAATACTATCTAAAACTTCAGTTCTTATTTTACCACCTCAATTTACTAATTCTGAAATGTTAATGTTCATTTTAACTACCAAGCACAGTCTCTTTAGATAAACACTTAAAGTACACATATAGAGTAGTATGAGTTTAACTTTGTATCCAATAATTACAATTATAGAAGAATACTACTCTTCAGGGTGAGAAGATTAACATATATCCTTCCTTATATCCGAGATCTTAAAAAATACAGTTGATCTTAAGTAAATCAATATTCACAAATTGGCTTGCACAATTTTCACAATTGAATACGCTACCATATGGCACTCTAATCTGAGTCTGCCAACATATGTATGACCTAGAGCAGTCTGAGACACTTTGACTTGTCAAAACACAAGGGGTCGTTTTGGTTATAACAGGAATGCAAATAAGTAAAATGAATAGCAGAATAATGGCTATGTTGAATAACAAATATGTTTGTTTTGTTCTTTTGGAATCCTAGTTAAGTGTTTCAGAATTATGACTTTGCTATAATGATACTAGGTCTGGTTTTAATTTGAAGCAAATTAAATTTTAAACTACTCTATTGTCATTTTGTACTATTTGTGAATATATTCTGAAGTAAAATTCATTTTCTCTTTACTGGGCTTTAAAAGGGAGTTCTGTATCGATGATTCATGATGCCTCTAGCCCTACATAGTTTACTGAGTTTTAGCACCAGGCACGATTTACCTATGGTGAGTATGTCTAGGTTCTAAGTCAAGTTAAAAAGCTGTTGGTTACTGCTAAGTTAACCATGCCACAACTATGCCTGTAGAGTTAATGTGCCTAGAGTCCACTTACTAAACCTGTATAACTCCTGATAGCCTTCTAAATATTTTTCCTTCTCCCTATAGTAAGTCCAGTCCTTAAAACTCATCAAGGAACCTACTCTTTACAAAAACTGGAAGACCACTACAGAAAAATCAGGACTGAGCAAAATGCAGAGTTCTAGAACTCATTTCCAGCTTATAAGCCTGCAACAAAACTGCACCCAAGGATTCAAGCTCATTGAAGAGAAAGGTACAGAAACATTGTAAGAACCGTGAAAATAGACTATTTTTTTGTGTGAGATTGTACATTCTCCTAGAAATGTCAAACACTATACACATAAAATCTTACCAACACGGATGCTTAATTATGACATAAAGAAGGATCACATTGAAAAACATACTAAAATGGATGGGAAACATCACATGGGAACCCAACACTAGATAAATAACTATTGACAACTAAGTAATGCAGAGAGCAGGGGAACTATTCTACCTCAGGGAAGATCACATCAATTGTTTATCTAAGATCAAATGGTCAGCCTTGAAAACATGCATAAAATTAATATTATACAAACTGAACAATTTGTATTTATGTACTCTCTCTCTCTCTCTCTTATACACTCACACAGACACTCACACACACACACACACGCACACACAACTAAGGATAGAGAGATGTTATGAGTGTGAAAGAGCTAAGGAAATATACTGAAGATTTTGTAGGAAGGAAGGGAAAGAGAGGAGGGGAAATATTGGTAAGAATTGTAATTCCTGTTTCTTTTATGCAGCTTATTATCAACTCATGACAAATAGGATTAATATTGTTTACTTACATGTTTGCTACAGAGGGAATAATATAAAATATAACTTCATTGGTTATTATGATTATAAAATTATAGTCCAAGAATTAAAGGTTTTACAATTGATTACAATCCAAGAGTAGGAATTGTACAGTTTAAATGAAATGTGTTATAAGACACTAATTTACAGCAAAGTCCTAAATGATCAGCCTCAATTAAACAATCCAAAATTAGAGTGAATTTGACTTGATTTTCATATTACTGATGAAAACAAATACTACTAAAATACTTTAAAAATACTAAAATTAGGTGAGTGTATGATGAAAGGAAATGGTTAAGAAAACCCTGCAACTTACAGAAATCAATCAGAATATTTAAATTTGCTATCTGAATAAAGGGATAAACCAAAAAGAAGTAATTATGAAACATATATGAATATGCCTGATAAATTCTTAGTAATGTTCTTAGATTTATTTTAATCTGATAACAATATTAGAGATTATTCCTTGTATTTGTTTAGACTCTTTCTTTAAGCTGTCTGTGAAAATATTCATAAAAGATATCAACTATAAAACCTGAAAATTATTTATCCCATCATAGTACAAATGGGAGCATGTTTTTATACACTTATTTATTCAAAAGTATCTATGCATGTCTACCAGTGATAATTGATTGGTGTAGATGAGATATGTTTGTATTTTGTGCACTGCTATTAATAAGAACACACTTATTTCATGACAGAGGAAGGAAAAACCTAAAGGGACTGGAGGAGAGGATAAGCGAGCGAGAAAGAAAGGAACAACGAGAAGGGGATATAGGAAAGAAAAAAGTCAGTAGCAACCAGAAAATGACAGAAAAAGTTAGAAAAATCCAACAGCAAAATTTAAGTGCTAAAGTATATACTTTAAAGTAGGAATTTTATTATTCAATAAGCTTTCAGTTATAGGATCAACTTTACTCCCAGGGGAGTGGCTAGATTAAATGCTGTTCAAGCTCTTGACTACTGCAGACATGTACACTACCTCCATTTTACCTGTGTCTGTTAATGACTCATACCTGCCACTCCCTACCTCTGTGTCTTAGATAGAATTTTAACTTCATTTATTTTGTAGTGATATGAAGGAGATGTAAATACCATCAAATCAAAAATTATCTTAAAATCCCCCAACATCATATAATCACCAAAGGTATTAGTTTTCTGTTGCCGGATGGAACAATGTGACTATGGCATCTCTCGGGAGGAAGAGTTTATTTGGGCTTACAGTTCCAGACGGTTAAGAGTCTACTGTGGTGGGAAAGACTTTCAGTAAGCAGAGAACATGGGCAAAGCAGTAGGAAGCTGCAAGCATGTGGCAGAAACCAAGAAAAAAAGAAGTGACTCTGAATCTCAAAGCCTGTTCTCAGTGACATACTTCCTCCAGCAAGGCTGTTCCAAGTAGAACTCCTCAAATAGTATCAACCAAATCCAGGGCCACCAGGAGATATTTCTTATTCAGACTATCAGAATAGGAATCATATAATAGGAGATTTAGAAGTATCATGGATACGTCTGGCTTCATATAGAAACAAATTTGCAAACAGATTTACATCACTTGAATTTTAGTCTGTATTTTCCTCTCCATATTAACTGGTTTAGGGTAGTTATTTACAATTTCTAGTTATTTACAATATCTATTGTCATTTGAAAAAACTAAATAAATTGAATAAACTATATGAATTCAAGATTATTAAATACACAGAGATGAGTGATGATGATGTTGATTTCTGACAAATATTTTGATTAGAAACCAAATTGACACCTTTTATTTGAAGTTGAGATATTAGTCAGATAAAATAACCTGAAGATGATCTTACTGATTAACTAAAAATATGATACTTTCTTGATATTTACAAAAGAAATTTGGACTCTTATATATTATAATAGATGAGCCGATTGTTAACTAAAACAACTTGCTTATATTCAGTGAGAACAATGACACCCACAGCTGCAGCATTTTCTGTCCGAAGACTTGAAGAACTAGGGCTAGACTTCAGGACTGAAATGTCTGACCATCATATTTTTTCTACTACAGCCCAATGCTGCAAGTATTTAGTACACAGATTAGCTGTCAAACAATGAAAAGTCTTTTGTCATATTTGGATGAGAACATCTATGATGTGGCTTGGAAGGAAACAGCCGACATAAGGTACAATCATCTGTGAAAAGAAAAAAAGGTCATTATGGTCTATTTCTGTGAGGTGGCTTGAAAGGAGGAAGGGAAGGGTGTCACACTCTGCATGGATCCTTGAAGTTTTTCAGGCTAACACTCCATTAGCAGTGACAAGCCGCCATCTGTTAGTGAACTCTTCCAGAAGAGCAAAAGCGACCCAAGAACACTTTGCTATGTTCAGACTGGTTCTCTACATTCAGCCCTTGGTTTTGTCAGATGTGCCAAAAGATGTACATGGTCACTAGCAAAGTTCTTCAGTAAACTAAGTAAGTGCCAAAGAACAAATCATACGTACTTCCAAGTTACGAATAGCTGCATGGAAAAGGTGCTGATTATTCAAGATTAAAAAGCCATATGGGTTACATTTTAATAACTCTTGCCGGCAATTTTATTCAGTAATTCAGATTTTTTTTTTTTTTTTATCATTCTCTACCAAACTATATATTTCCGAGGCAGTGGTCTGAGCTGTGCCAGGAAAAAATGAAATTGGCCAGTTTATGCATTCACCTTAAATTGCATCTTTCACAGATTTCATGATAAAGATTGGGGAAGTACTAAGCAGTAAATCATCAGAATCTCTCCATTTCATGCAAGCTAAATTTGTGAAATGTCAGAGAATGAAATATCTTCCCTTGGGCACATTGATGATTTTGAAGATATATAAACCATTAATAAATAATATATTCATTTGTTTGTATTTGTTTTTATGAACCACAAATAGATACATAATGTGCTCACAAATTATTTCTCTATTTTCATAGAGATACAATTCTGAGATGTTTACAGAAACAAGAATTCATAAAGAATACATTTAATACTAAGAATCTTAGTATTCAGATAAAAATAGTAATTTATATGCACATACACAAATTCTGGATAGATTGTCTGTTTTGAGTTTTAACTAAACCTTGCACTTTGGGAAAATATTGAAAGCTAACAATTTTCTAGATCATCTTATGTTCTGTGAAGCATCATTCTTCTCTACAATTTAATAAAAGAGGCCCTTGCTTACTTATGAACAGAGCAAACAGAGACTCCACACTTCCTTTCTCTATCTCAAAATGAATAGTTGAACTACCTATCATTAATTCTTAACTGAAAGAAATTGGTTGCTATAAAAATTATCTAACTTTCTCACCTGCATGGAGTGTGTGTGTGTGTGTGTGTGTGTGTGTGTGTGTGTGATATCTATCATTTTGCCTTAACACTGAACTGTTGATTGTTAACAGGCCAAATGACATAGAACTCCATTATAAAGAAGACTGCCAACAGCCCAGGCTACACAGAGAAACCTTGTCTCAAAAAACCAAAAAAAAAAAAAAAAGACTGCCCCATAAATTCTCAGTCCAACTATCTAATACCTGTTCTCAATATGTTCCTTCCCTATAGTCCCTAGTTTTGCTTGCATGTGGTTTATGAAAGGAAATCCTCCATGGATGATCCCTATGACATAAAGAACTGTATATTTCCTTATTAGAATCATGTTTCCATGATTCTATCTTTGTTTCCATCTTTGTACAAAGATGTTAATTATGTAAATAACATATTTAATTAATAAATCTGATTTTGAAATCTTTACACACACACACAACACATACACACATACACACACACACACACACACACACACACACACACACAAATATAGCTGCCTGGATAGTTGTGGCCTATGACTCATTGGCAATATTTTGCATTTATCTAATATTAACATACTTTGTCACCAATGCTAGAACATCTCTTAGCCAAATTATTCTACTAAACTAATCCAAGCATTTTCATATTGCCTTCATGTTTCCTTCAATACTGTCTGTGTGTGTTTGTATGTGTGTGTGTGATAATTTTGTGTTCTTTAGAAGGATCCCAATGCATCACCTATGATCTGGCAAAATTCTAACTTTCAAACATATATTTAAGGAATAATAGAATAGACAATTTTAGTTTGCTTACAGCAAGGCATAAACCCAACTATACATATATACACATATATGTATTTAATATTTTATATGTTTATATATTTTATTTCTTATGTTATATATTTATATACCTTTTCCAGAATCAAATGGATGATTTTTTGATATTTTAAAGGAACTTCTATATGATTACACTATTACTCACATTGGATAAGCTGAGATAAGTTACCAGTGTTTGTGGTGCTGAGATTTTAAACCAGGATATCTCACATGTTAGACTAACATTCTTCCTTTGATATCTACTGTCTCTTTTATCTGAATTTTAAAAGACATCAACCATTGATATAAGATGCTTAGCTGGCTGTTTCTTTGTTTTTTCAATAATTTATTTTTATCCACTTACAACTCCATCACAGCACCCCCCATCTCTTCCTCCACTCCAACCCTTACAAATCTCTCCCCACAACCACCACACTCTTTTCTTCTAAGAGAGTGGGAGCTCCCCTTGGGTTTCATCCCACCCTGGGTCTTCTAATTCCAGCAGGCTTAGGCACATCTCTTACCACCGAGGACCAACAGGCAGTTCAAGAAGGGAAATGGGGATCCAACGGGATGGAGCAGACATTGAGACAAACCCTATGCTGCTTATTAGGGGACACACATGAAGATCAAGCTGCATATTTACTACAACTGTAGGAGGCTTAGGGCCGGCGTGCTCCCCGGTTGTTGGCCTAGTGTCTGTGAACCCCCATGGTCCTGGAATAATTGATTCTATAGGTCTTCTTATAGTGTCTTTGACCACCCCCCCCCATTTGCCCACTTCTACCCACTCCCATTCTTTCACTAGACTGACTCCCTGAACTCCTTTGCCTGATGTCTGGCTGAGGATCTCTTCATCTCCCTCCATCTGCTGCTGGATGAAGCCTCTGTGGAGACAATTAATGCTGGGTTTCTGTATGGAAGCATAGCAGAGTCTCATTAATAGTGTCAGGCGTTAGCTATCTTATATGGGGTGGGTCTTTTGTTGGGCTAGTCATTTCTTGGGGTTTTCCTCAGTCTTTGCTGCATTTTTATCCTTGCAAGTCTTGTAGACAAGACAAATTTGGAGTTGAAGGTTTTGTAGGGGGATTCATGTACCCCTCTTCCTCTGGAAGTTCTACGTGGCTAAACAATGTAACCACTTCGGTCTCTATATCACATCCGGTAGCAATCTTAACTAGTGTCCCCCCATCCCATACTCCCCGTAACCTCCAGTCCCGGGCCTCCAGCTAGTCAGCAGAGCTTCACACCAATTAACATTTTTATTCCCAGCTCTCTCCAGTGCACCACACAGACACTGGATCAGATTAAGTATTTCCTTATTACTCTATGGTAAAATCAGTCTGGTGGTTCATCAGAAAACTGGACATAGCATTACCTGAGGACCTAGCTATACCACTCTTGAGCATATCCTCAAAAGATGCTCAAACATGTATTAAGGACACATGCTCCACTATGTTCATAACAGCCTTATTTATAATAGCCAGAAGCTGGAAAGAACCCTGATATCCTTCAAGAGAGGAATGGATATAGAAAATAGAGTATATTTATACAAAGGAGTACTACTCAGCTATCAAAACAATGACTTCATGAAATTTGTAGGCAAATGGACGAAACTTGAAAATATCATACTGAGTGAGGTAACCTAATCACAAAAGAACACATATGATATGCACTCACTGATAAGTGAATATTAGTCCAAAAGCTCACAATACCCAAGATAAAATTCACAGACCACATGACACTCAAAAATAAGGGAAACCAAAATGCTGATGCTTTGGTCCTTTTTAGAAGGGGAAACAAGATACTTATGGGAGGAAATACAGAGACAAAGTGTGGAGCAGAGACTGAAGGAAAGGCCATTTAGAGACTGCTCCACCTGGGGATCCACCCAAACCCATTCACCAAACCCAGACAGTACTGTGGATGCCATAAAGTGCATGCCGACAGGTGCCTAATATACCTGTCTCCTGTGAGGCTCTGCCAGAGCCTGACAAATACAGAGGTGGATGTTCACAGCCAACAACTGAACTGAGCACAGAGTTCTCAATGGAGGAGTTAGAGATAGGACTTAAAGGAGTTGAAGGGGTTTGTAACCCCACAGTAAGAACAACAATATCAAACAACCAGACCCCCCAGAACTCTCAGAGACTAAGCCACCAACCAAAGAGCACACATGAAGGGACCCACAGCTCCAGCTGCATATGTTGCAGAGGATGGTCTTGTTTGACATCAGTGGGAGGAGAGGAACCTTGGTCCTATAAAGCTTTAATACTCCTGTGTAGGAAAATGCCAGGGCAGGGAGGTGGGAATGGGTTGGTGGGGGAACACTCTCATAGAAGCAAGGGCAAGGGGGATGAAATATGGGGTTTTCAAGGGGGAAACCTGGAAAAAGTATAACATTTGAAATGTAAATAAAGAAAATATCCAATAAAAAAATCTAAAATAAAAAGTTCTATTAATCTCCAAAAAAAAAAAAAAAAAAAAAAGACTCTAATGAAACAAAATAAATGAGTGAATAGAAAAGCCAAGAGCCAAAGGAAAGATCAAGAAACACATAAAGATAATTGTCAAATACAAATATTTACTTGTACAAAAATATTTTTGAGTTCATTTTGGGTTGGCCATCCACCCATATTCATGAGGCCTTGCCTTAAGAGTGGTTTGTATACCCTGTGAGTCTCCATTAGTGAAAATTAGTTTTTAATTTGTATATGATTAACAACTGAGAATATTTTCTGGTGAAGGTTGCAGGCTTGTGTCTGCTACTGTAAGCACTGGGATCCAATCAGGCACAAGTGTGTACAGGCCCTGCGCATGCTATCACAGTCTCTGTGACTTCATGATTTTTGGTCCTGCCATATTAAGGAAGCTTTCATTCTTTGGGGTCCTCCATTCCCTCTGGCTCTTACCATTTTTTCTGCTTTTTCTTGTTAGGGTTCTCTGAGCCATGTAGAAAGTGAATTGATGTCTAGTTCTCTTTTAATCCTTAGTGGTCCAAGGTTTTTCTCTTTGTATGCACTGCCACTCTGGCTGCAGGTCTCTGTATTTGTTCCCATCTGCTGCAGTAAAAGGCTTCTCTGATGATGGCTAAGCAAGCTACTGATCAATGAGTACAGCTGGATGTCCTTAGGAATCATTTTGTTGCTGTGTTCCTTAAGCAGAGCAATAATATTTGGTTTACCCCTAGGTCCTTGGATTTAAGTTCTTGGCCATTGAGACTATGTTGAGAGACGGGTTCTATCTCACAGAATAGATCTTAAATCCAATGAGCTATTGGTTGGTTAGTCCTACAAACTTTGTGACACTATTTCACTACTGCATCTTACATGTTGTTCACCATTGTAGATCAAAGAGTTTGTAAATAGGTATGTGTTTAGCTTTCTCCTTTGGTAACAAGCAAATTACTTTCAAGTGCTATGAACACTCATCATTAGAAATGTAGGCTCTAGGCGTGTTATATTTAAACTTTTCCTTCTTCAGAAAGTTGTGTTGGTATTTTTTTTTTCTAGAAATACACACTTAAAATCTTTTGTAGAGAATATCCAATAGCATTGGTAATCACCTGGGTTGTTTGGGGTTTCCCTTGGGTGCCAATTGACAAACAACTCATTTCAATGTAACACATCCCCAGAACTGGAGTATTTATTTGGTGATTAGAGGTGTCAAGCTGGGACTCTATATCCCATATTTGCAAGTCAATTAGATCATCTTCATGTAAGTGCATATTTTAGGAAGTGCTACTCTATTAGTTTTCATACAACCCTTTAGATGACCCTCAGTTTAGCACTTCCTCCTACCCTGCATTCTCACCCTTACTCCCTCTAGTCCTTCTCCTTCTTTTTGATCCTCCAGTTCTAGCCTCAATCCCAGTCAATGTATAAATATCTATTCTATTTCCCCTTACTATGGAGATCCATCCTTCTTTCATTTCTCTATACCTAACCTCTCTGATGATGCAGACTTTCCTCTGCTTATTGTAGACTTCATAGCTCATTTCGAAATCCAAATAAAAATATACCATATATCATCAAAAACATATAACCTTTCCTGAACACCTTCATTCCACAGGGTTTCAGTATATGTTCTCACTCCTCTGACATTCTGTACATAACATTTCCTAACCTCAAAAAATTTCATGTTTTGACCGCTGTAGTGAAACCAACTATATCTGATTCTAATTCCTTAGCAAAAAGATTTGAAATCAATTATACAGTTACAGGAGATTTTCAATGATGATTGTTTTGGTTTAATATCTCATAATCATCTTTTAACTAATTCTTTGCTTCAACAAGATTATATATGTATGAATGCTCATTGTTACTGGTTGATGAGTTCCACCACAACATTTTTTAAAATTTTTATTGGATATTTTATTTACATTTACATTTTATTTACATTTCCCCTTTACCCCACCCAGGAACCCCCTCCTCCTGCTTATATGAGGATATGCCCCACCCATCCTCCCACTCTCACCATCCCACCCACGATTTACCCCACACTGGGACATCCAGTCTTCACTGGACCAAGGACCTCCTCACCACTTATGCCTGACACCATCATCCTCCCCTACATATACAGCTAGAGCCAAGGGTCCCTCCTTATGTGCTCCAGGCTGGTGGTTTAGACCCTGGGAGCTCTGGTTGGTTGGTATTGTTGCTCTCCTCATGGGGCCGCAGACCTTTAAGGAGACAGCTATATCAGGCTCCTGTCAGCATGCACTTCCTGACATCCACATCAGTGTCTATCTTTCCACCACAACATCTTGTTCTAGGCAGGTCCATGCAATATGCAAAATCTGAATGGTCTTGTTTTCAGTCTCTCTATTGTTGTCATATAATTGCAAGTAATGGTTGAAAGGATTGAAAATTTTAAATTGTAGTATCATCAGCACATCACTATATAATAAACACATAATGTTATAAAATAAATGAGTTGATAATCATTAAAACTTGCAAGTGTAAGATAGTTATTGAAAAGAATATTGATCTTGAGTAAAATATTTTAATCAATTTATTTTATATAATTATGCTATTGCTAATTTTTGCTATGAAATGGAAAACAGAGAAAAATGTCCTATATTTTTTTATTACTTTTGAAATTATTAATTATGAATCATCCCATTTTTAGTTAACCTATGCTGGTGAAATTTAGAAGATTTTAACGAATTGTATGAAGTGCTTTCAAAAGCCATAGTAGCATCATACAACTGTATTTGTGTATATATATTTAATCTAATTTACTTAAACATTGACTTGCTCCATTCTGTGTTCAAGGCATTGGGAATTAGTAGCCTTTCCTCATAGTATGCCAACTTTTTATGGTGGACTTTTACTGTTTATTTCAAAATGTCAACTCTATTCCATTTGCCTTTGTAGTAAGTCTTATGTAACCTTAGGCCAGAAAGCACACTGAGCAGCTTCCAGCAGAGTCAGTCCATGGGTCTTTCACAATCTGCTCTGCAGGGAAGGCTGTGTGAAGTTTGTTGTCTCCTCCCTAAGAGTCAGCTCTAAGCCATCACTAGACTGATGAGCTCAGTTCTCACTAGAATGCAGAGAGCTCTGCCTCCATCTCACACTGAAGGCAGCTTTATTGAATCCTAAGTCCTTAACAACTCTTATTTGTTTTTCACTGTAAAGGTTCTGCATTCTGCTGTGAGGGTAAGGATTTTTCAAAATCAATGAAGTGTATATATCAACATCTTTATTTCAAATTTTTGTTTTCATGAGTTTCTTTTATTTTGTACTATATCCAATTGAAAGGATTATTTTATATTTACAGTGTGTTGTATAATTTTCACAGGAAAACATCTGAGTAGCAAAAGCAAAACAAACAAAAACAACAGCAAAAACAAAAAAACAAAAAAACAGAGTTTTACCTCCTGTTGCAAAAACAATCTCTCATAATTTGGCATGCCTCAAAGTCTCTTTGGCCCTTTCCCTAAATATATTCTTCTCAGTGAGACCTTCATTTTTTTTTTTTTTTGTTAGAGAGGAGTTGATTATTTTTATTAGTTAGCCCCTTCCTGACATATTTATTTCATAAGTCCAAGTGATAATTTATCTTAACTGTGAATCAATAATGTTTTAATTTTAATTCATTTAAAATTCATGCATACATATATTGTTATGTACACTCTACAATATCATTCCAGCAGAATGATTATTAATAAGAAGGGGCATAGTACAGTTCATAATTTCTGAAAGGCAAGTTGTGGTCTAAACAATGTAAAAATAAGACTTCGAGTCAGTATTCAATTTTTAAAGGTAAATTGTTACAATAAAATATTTGATCAAACAGAAGAGAAAATAAAAGATAAAGCAAGGAAATAAATGAAGAAAATGAATTTAGGAATAATCAATAAGCTAGATATTCTACTAGAAGGCTCAGGATTGGTTCTCAGAAGCTGATAGGATACAGTATAGTTCAAGCATAATTGACATAGTCAAGAGACACTGGGCAGATTAGTTCTCCATGGTGGCTTGGAACTACATAAGCAAGTCATGGAAAGATCATAATAGAAGATACCTGTGATAGGACAAGGATAGGCTTAAATGTGTGTCAATCTGTGTTTCTGCCTCTCCACTGAGGTATCAGAAGTCCGTAATCAAGGAAGACAAAATGCAAGGCGACAGGCTGCATGTCTGCCTTGTCACTGAGACTGGAGCACTTGTGGAATGTCAGTCAGGGAAGGCAGGACACAGTCAATAATATAGGAAATCTCGGTCGATTTTTCTATAGTTGAAAAGCAGAAGGGCTGGGATAGATGTTATGGTTCCCAAACTCATGTGTACCCAGAAACCACTGTGGTCCACTCAGGCCTGTGCGAAAGTATGGAGGCGCTGGAAGACAGGCCTTCTAAGGGAGAGTTAGGTATGGCTCTCTATGGCAAGGGTCTTCCCTGTGGATATCCATGATGAAAGAGACAGTCCTTGTTTGTCCAAACTGTTTTACTCACGGCTGATAAGGATGCGTGCATCATAATATTCAGGGTGAACCAGAGATAAAATACCTTTTGCAGCAAGGGATGCCCAGGAAGGGAAGCTCACTGGCTAAGTACTCTGAGCCTACCTAGATAGCTCATTCGCATGAAGAGCTCTTGGTTTTTATGCTCTGTGACTGGTTGTCAATGTCATCTTAGTAGGGTGTTGCAGTCACATGCTCCAGGTCAGGTAGTCTGGCCAGGAACTGGGTCTAATGCTCTCATTCTTAAGTATGAGATTTACTAGGGTTTTTGAATATGGTTTGACTTTGACAGTATTTCTGTTTGGTGACACAGGTCCACTTGCCCCACAAATGTGCAGAGTAAACCAAACATGAATAAAGAAGGATGAGATTTTGATGTCTGTTCTCAGATACATTTCCTAACCATATTTTCAACTAAGCAAACCTTTCTCTTCATGATGGTATTATAAGGTTTTTGTAATATCTATAAAAGCAACTTCAAAATTAAAAATTTACTTGTGATAGAATTAGTCTATACAACTCTAATTTTATTCAGTTCATTTTATGCCAAAACTTTGTTCTTTGTTTTCATCCTTAATAAATCTATGAGCAAAAGTAAATTCATGTAGTTGTTATTGTCCTAGACACTACATTACAAATTCATGTGTCAAAATAATTTATTGTTTTCAACCTGGTAAATCTTGAATACAAAGCACATTACAATATCAATAAGTATTTTATGAATTCCAATAAGTATAAATGATAACACTTTTGTCAAGTATTAAATAACCAAAAATTACAACACAATTATTAATTCTTATTTTAAGTAATGTATGTTAAATAAATTGAATGTGCTACATCGAAAGGAAAAAATAAACTGTGTGTGGATGCATGTGTGTGTGTCTGTGTGCTCTTTACAATCTTCTGACCATAAAAAAAGAATGTTTTTATATAAAGCATGTTTTATATAAGTCCTTTGGAAATATGCAAGGAGTGATATTATTATTTAAAGTTTCTACTTAAGTCTTAAATTAACAATGGTCTTTAAGATAATCACTTCACTCTGATAATTATATTTTTAGTTATTTCTCTTTATTTTATTTTATGTGTATGAGCATTAACTTGCATATTCAGCCCTGATCCATGTGTATGTAATGAAATGGATAAAAGAAGAGGAAGTCACATTCTCTTGAACTGGAGTTACAGACTATTGTGAACAGCCATATGCTGCTGGGAACTGCAGTCTGGTCTTCTGGATCAACATTTTTGGCTCTTAACTGCTAAGACATCTCCCTAGCTTTAACAGTGATTTGTCTCAAATAGTGTAAAGTACTTTCCCCAAGGAAAATTTTGGTGTTGTATCAGTTGTGTTTGTTATGGAGTCATTAGAAACTTCTTCCATAAGGTTAATAATACTATATTTGTTTACTAGATTTGATTATGTCACCTCCAAAACTTTACTTAAAATGCAAATAATTATGGCTACTACTTTGGAGTTTATGATTCAATAAATTGAGAAGAGACAGAAAGTTCCCATTTTTAATATATTCAAGGTTCTATCATTTGGATGTCTCTCTGAAAACATAGATTGAAATTAAATTAGCATTATAAAAATAGTAAAATATAGGTTGTTCATCTGTTGAAGGACATTTACATTGTTTCAATTTCTTGGGTATTATGAATAAGCCAGCACTGAACATTGCTGAGTAAGTTCCTGTGTAGAACACTGTTGAGTCCTTTGGTCTAAGTCTTAATTAAAATGGGTTGCGTCTACACAATGAAATTCTATTCTACAAAGAAAAATTAATTCAGTAAGTTTGCAGTAAGTATAGCTACTGCCCCTTATCAAAAACTCTCTCTTTTCAGCATAAAGAAAGTAGCACAGGAAGCCACAACTGGTCTAAAGCTTAGGTCTTTAGATTGTTGGGAGACCATACCAACAACTACTTCTACTTCATAACTCCAGCACCTGTAACTCAGGGAACATTAAGGAAATGGTGCTGAAATTTGTAAAACAAACAAAACAAACAAGAATACCAGAAAGTCTTCTGTTAATCATACTTTGCTAGAAGTGGTTGAATAAACAAGACTACAACAATGCCAACCTTAATAGACAAGTTAATGTGGAAGTGAAAATTTTTTCTTGGTTCTATCTTTAGCAACTACAAGAAAGTAATAACTGGAGAAGGTGAAATAACTCTCCCAGGGTAGACTCCATCTATATTTTATCCAGTGTAAAGTGATCAGCATTGAAACCAAGTAGACCACGACCACCAAAAGAAAAAGGCTCAAAAGGCTCAATGGGATATATATATATATATATATATATATATATATATATATATATATATATCTCACCCCCAGTATCAAATGATAACACAAAGATTATATTTATTTATAAGCTTTGGTCTTATACTTAGACTTGTTTCTCATAAGTTCATAACTCAATTATCATATTTAAACTAATCTAAGTTCTGCCTCATGGTTGGTTACTTATCTCTTCTTCCTTCTTGGCCTGCTTCTTCCTCTTTGTCTAACTGGCTGAATCCTCCTGCATCTGACTCTTCCCCAAGTTCCTATTTCTTCCAGAAAGTCCCACCTTCTAATTCCTGCCTATGTTATAGCTCATCAGCATGCTAATAAACAAATCAGAAGATGATAGAGGGAGTGTTTATAAAACAATGAAACAGGTGATGCTTAATGATGCCAAAGTCCAGTCTGTAATCAGATATCTGCTAGTTCAGATATCATCATTTGTATAATACAGAAACAATGTTTATAAAATGCATGAAAACATCACTCCAACAGGAGAGTATCACAAATATGAGGCCAGCCTGGCATACATAGATTGAGAGTTTATTAAAAAAACCACACCATCGTAATGCTATAATCCTTTAAATTTCCTTATGTTGAGGTGACCCCTCGACTGTAAAAATATTTTTGTTGCTAATTCATGACCCAAAGATTTTGGGTCCTATCTACAGGTTGAGAATCATTCCTATAGAAAATTTAAGTAACAATATTTAATGAGAAAAAGAAGCTATTAATTTGCAAATGAGCAAAGAAGAAAGCAGAAGGGATAAAATATATGGCTATATTGAATTTTAAAAAAGAAATGAAAAAGGTCAACCTTTTAAAAACAGTTTTTCACAAAATAAAGCAGCAAGAAAGCCTAATTTTGGTCTAGATACTTAGACAAAGTAGAGTTTCAGTCCAATTAAAATAACCTAGTTTTCCATTATATTTTTTAACTGTTTCTTTCCCTCTGATCACAGAGTACCTGGGTTGGCCTGAGTAGGCCCTTTAATTTTACATTCTTTAGAGGATTGTACTCACAGCCCCCTGTAGGGTGTGGGAGGCAAGAACAAGGGCAACAGCTGCCACAAAATGGGGTAAAGAGCTTAACAAAGAATTCTCAACTGAGGAAACTCAAATGGCCAGGAAGCACCTAAAGAAATGTTCTGCTTCCTTAGTCATCAGGGAAATGCAAATCAAAACAACCCTGAGATTCCACCTCACACCAGTCAGAATGGCTAAGATCAAAAACTCAGGTGATAGTAGATGCTGGTGAGGATGTGGAGAAAGAGGAACACTCCTCCATTATTGGTGGGATTGCAAGATGGTGCAACCACTCTGGAAATCAGTCTGGCTGTTCCTCAAAAAATTGGACATAGCATTACCTGAGGACCCAGCTATACCACTCATGGGCATATACCCAGAAGATGCTCTAACATATAACAAGGACATATGCTCACTATGTTCATAGCAGCTTTATTTATAATAGCCCAGAAGCTGGAAAGAACCCAGATGTCCTTCAAAGAGGAATGGATTAAAAAAATTAGTACATTTACACAATGGGGTATTACTTAGCTATTAAAAACAATGAATTCGAGAAATTCTTAGGTAAATGAATGGAACTCGAAAATATCACCTTGAGTGAGGTAACTCAATCACAAAAGAACACACATGGTATTCAGTCACTGATTATTGGATATTAGCCCAGAAGCTTGAAATACCCAAGATTCAACTCACAGACCACATGAAGCTCATGAAGAAGGAAGAACAAGTGGGGGGTGCTTCGATCTCTCTTAGAAGGAGTAACAAAATACTCAAGGAGCAAATATAGAGACAAAATGTGGTACAAAACTGAAGGAGGGGCCATCTGGAGACCATTCCATCTGGGTCTCCATCCCATGTACATTCACCAAAGGTAGATGCTGATATGGATGTCAAAAGTGCATGTTGACTGGAGTTTGATATAGCTGTGTCCTTAGAGGTCTGCCAGAGTTTGACATATTCAAAGGCAGATGCTCACACTAACCCTTGAATTGATCAAGGGGTTCCCAATGGAGGAGTTAGAGTGAAGACTGAAGGAGTTGTAAAGGTTTGAGGCCCCATGAGGAGATTAATAATACCAACCAACCAGAGCTCCCAAGGTCTAAACCACCAGCCTGGGAGCACTTAGGGAGGGATCCATGGCTCCAGCTGTATATGTAAGGGAGGATGGCCCTATTGCGCATAGGTGTGAGAGGAGATCCTTGGTCCCATGAAGACTGGTCTGTATGTGTGTGTGAATTCATGGGTGGGGAGGTAGGAGTGGGGGGGGATAGGTTGGGGCACATCCACAGAGAAGCAGGAGGAGGGGTGATAGGATAGGGGATTCCTAGGGCAGGGAGCAGGGAATGGGGTAAGGGGATAACATCTGAAATGTAAATAAAATATCCAAGAAAAAAAAAATGACAAAACAAGTATTTTTCTTCTTTCTCTCTCTGTCTATGTGATTAAAACATCCTTGCTTGACCCTTTCTGCTTGTTACACTTCTTAAAGTCTGTTGGTTGTGTCCTAGGTATTCTCTACTTTTGGCTAATATCTATTCATAAGTGAGTACATATTATCCATGTCCTTCTGGGTCTGAGTTACCTCACTCAGGATGACACTTTCTAGTTCTATCCATTTGCCTGCAAAATTCATGATGGCTTTTTAAATACTTAAATAGTATTCCATTGTGTAAATGAACCGCATTTTCTTTATTCATTCTTTGGTTGACAGACATATGGGCTATTTCCAGCTTCTGGCCATTACAAATAAGGCTGCTATGAACACAGTGGAGCATGTGTCCTTGTGGTATGGTGGGGCATCTTTTGGGTACATGCCCAAGTTAGTCTTTTCTAGAGCACTGTAAATTCTTCTGTAGAACTTTTATTTTTCTGGAGTCATCTTACCTATGTGAACATCTTTCATCTTCTGGGATTATTGCTTTATATTTACACACTGAATCAGAATTGAGGTCTGTGTAAAAGTGTTACATTTCCTAAAACTTTGACATGTGGAATAGCACCACTTGTTTTCCAATAACATGTTTACTACTCAAAAAGCTAAGTGTAAGTTAGGAGTATTACAACATGCTTCTTTACCTCATTTTTTCCCATTTGTAAAATGTTGCTAGTTATAGTGTATACTGAATACAGATGATGTGACCTTTAAAATAAATGTAGTAAGCATATTGCATTATTTCTGTTCAACAAAGTCTTTCTGATTTGTCTATGTATTATTGAATGTGACCATCCTAGCATTTTCTTTCCACAGTCAAGAAACCCGGAAAATATTTCAAAAAATATTTGCACTACAACCACTGATAATTCCAAACTTCATTCATATTTAATTTTACTCTGAAAGCATTCATAATAATACTGACCATTTGCTTTTCTGTTAACCTTTAGAGATAATTCACCTCATATCCAGACAGTTTTAAATTGAAAATATATCATACAAAACCCACTAATTAGCCTTATGAACTACTATAAAATGTATAAGTAGGAAAACTGTTAAACATTCAGCATGATTTCATCTGCTACAGATACTTGTTTCTTATTACTTTCTTGAAAATTGATATTTCATATATTTGTGATGGTTAAATTACATTTAACGATGTTTTCTTCTAAAATAACTCTACATATTAACTGATAGGAAGGTAAAGCTGGTCATCCTACTCAGGTTCAGTGGACGAAAAGGTACATTTCAAAACTTAAGTGATGATGGTAAGAAATTCTGTAGGTTCTTTGTTGTGGTTGTTGTTTTGTTTTCCTCTACATCATTCATTTATTCTTCGACCTTTAAAAAGTGCTGGAAAGCATTTCAAGCCACGGCTGCTTTCGGTCACAATGCTGGCAGAATATGTGTTCTTCAAACTCTCATTCACCTGGATATCTTTCTTATGCCAATTCCAACATACACTGCCTTAGAAGGATTAGTGTGTTATCCCCACTATCTGTATACATCATATCCTGTTTTTTCATAGTTCTGTTAGTCCATATACATATGGACAGATAAGCAATAGTTGTTGTATTATTATTATCTGTTTTAATATTGTGATCAGTGTTATGATTACAATACAACATAGGTCTACCTGAGGTATCCCACTATGAACTTTATGATATTCTGCATAGTTTTCTATGTCACAGGGGTCTTAAAGTATACATATGTGAGACTGTAGCATAAATAGTAGCAGTAGTATTTGTGATGAAGTGGGAATCAGCCATGTCATATGTTATCCATCTTTTCTGTCAGCCTGTGCCAACTCTTAATAGGATAAAAAGCCACCATGGCTGGAACCCTCTTAGCTAACACTCCATTCATCTAGGAAATCAGTATACTGTCACTATTATCATGGGGTTCTTGGATAAAGTTCAGAGATGGAAATCAATATTTTTGGAAAGAAATGGCTATCAGGAAAGTGCTATTTGGTACATTTCCTATGAAGCCAGGTGGAGCATGTGCTTCTTTGATTCACTGAGTGTCCTGTCAAGAGCAGAAGAGATAACAGAGGTAATAAATGATAAATGATAGCATGCTATCAAAAGGCGTCAGTTTGACAAAATGCACAAATGACAGGTGATAAATATGGATAAGGATGGAAGTTATTTTTGCAAAAAAATTTGAACTTATTCTTGAGATTCTTTTGACTAAAATGAGTTTTCTTTTGTAGTAGTTAGAGACATTTGACAATCTTACAAAATGGATCAATTAGGTAACTCAAGAAAATGGATTCCTCTGGAACTGATCAAGTTCCAGAGTATATAGACTGATATCATCAAAACATTCTAAAGGGGTATTTTTAATATATGCAGAACTTATAAAACAACTTCACAAAATCTATACTTTTCATCATTGAAAAGTATAATTTTCAGAAACAGTGTGAGAATATAAACTGTTCTCCTCTGAATTTTAAAATATTTTGATTATCCAGTGAAAGAGAGAGAGAGAGAGAGAGAGAGAGAGAGAGAGAGAGAGAGACAGAGTTCTGTTCTATTCTACAGGTATAAAAGAAATCTAGAATGCCTTTAATAGATGTCCTATTCTCCTCCATAGAAGTTGTCCCAGTTTGACTTCTGTTGTAGTAAACATTGGCAAATTTCATATGGAAATTAAAGCATTCATTTGGTATAAAAGATATAGTCCACAATTCAATGGAAGCCAAGTCAAGAACTCAAGACAAATTTATAGGATGGACTCAGAGGAGAGTACTGAAGCAAAGATTACAGAGGAAATCTGCCTACTGGCATGCCTGCCTTGTTTTTTCTCAACTACTATTCTTACACAACGGAAGTCAACCTTCCTAGGGATGTCAAGATCTTTTAGGACATACTCTTTTCTGTTATTTTGAAATTAAAATAATTGTCCTATAATTGTGCATGAGATATTTTTAATCTATGCCAAGGCAAATAGATTCTGATACTCAATTCTCACTTAAATATTAATGAGTATCAATGAGAAATCAATAATCACATCCTTAATAATTTGTTGTAATAATGACACTATGTCCTTCATAGAGAGGAATATGTTGAATCAATTCCTGAAATGAAACTTCTTCTTTACAGGTATATCAATTTGACAGCCAAGACTAGCAAGGACAATACATAACAAATTTTCTCATCCTTTCCTTCCCTTCCCTTCCCTTCCCTTCCCTTCCCTTCCCTTCCCTTCCCTTCCCTTCCCTTCCCTTCCCTTCCCTTCCCTTCCCTTCCTTCCCTTCCCTTCCCTTCCTTCCCTTCCTTCCTTCCCTTCCTTCTTCCAGCTCCTCCTCCTCCTCCTCTTCTTCTTCTTAATTATAAATATTATTATTATACTGCTTGCTCTTCTCTCTTTACTTCTTTCATTCCTCCTCTTCTCCTTGTTGTTACTGTTCTTCTTCTTGTTTTTCTTCTTGTTCTTATTCCTTATTCTTGTTCTTGTTCTTGTTGTTATTCCTATTCCTCTTCCTCCTCTTCTTCTTCTTGAAACAGATTTGCTATATAGCCCTGCTTATGATGAATACTAATACTTAGATGATGCTGGCCTTGAAAACACAGAGATCTATCTCTTTCTGTCTTTCAAATGCTGGGGTTAAAGTATGAATTAGTAGAATGTGATGAACAACAATTTTTCAATTGAAAGATTCCCTCAGGTAAATAAAAACGTATATTTTTAATAATTTTTATTTTTCTACTGAAGGTCTATTCTTGCTATTAATGAATGAGATCGTAATCAACCTATTAAGATCATAGCAGGTGAAGTGCTTAAGATAAGAGCAGTAACACTAACAGACATATGGCATATATTAAAATTTGTGTTTGTTTTTTGATAAAATGTGATATATTTGCTATATACTAAGAAAAGATAAGAGTTTAAAATAAAATACACAATAATATGTTCTTATAAGTACATTAACCTTTAATATTGTACTATTTTGGCTAGTCTAAGGTGCAGTAAAACAAGAAGAGTTGAAGTTTGTATCTGAAAATAAATCTTAAACACAAAATATGTGTATGTCTTATCAAAACTTCCTTTGTCCTGTTCAAGATCTATGATACCACTGATGCCCTTAAACTGTCCTGTTTACCTAAATTTCTAATACTATACTACATTGAGTGATGAGAAATTAAAATAGCCTGAGGGCAAATATCTAATGAGATATTTTTAATCTATGTCAAGGCAAATAGATTCTGATATTCAATTTTCACTTAAATATTAATGAGTGTCAATGAGAGATCAATAATCACATACTTAACAATTTGTTCTAGTAATGACACTATGTCCTTCATCAAACATTAAATTAGAACAGACAAATGTTCGAGTTTCTGGCTATTACTTAGAATTATTTAAAATTTATTTTTTATTTTTTAAAATAAAATGATACAAGTTTTGTTTATCACTTAGTGAAGCTCTCTTATTTCTGAGTCAATTATGAAAATTAATTGAAATTCCGCAGTATACTGACTTTAACCATTATTCTAGGATATTTTTCTCAGCTTGTGAATCATAATCACTTCACAGGTTAAATATAAGACATGCTACATATAAGATATTTACATTACAATTTATAAGAGAAGCAAAATTACAGTTATAAAGTAGCAATAAAATGATTTTATAATTGTCACCAAAATGAGGAACCATATTTAAAGGTAACAGTATTAGGAAAGTTGAGAACCACTGTTCTAGGGAACAAAGAAAGACCACTTAATGAATTTCAGTATTCAAGGGTTAGTTATTTCCCAAAACATAACAAGTATTTTATGTTTTATATGGTCCATCTAAACTGTTGGCAGTGATATCAACAGTGCTTAGTTTCTCAAAATATCAAATCAAATCAGGTTGTCCATCTGATAATCTTGCAAATGCCCAGTCACCTGCCAAATCTCCTGCCTCGAGTTAATAAAGACACATGCAAAGATTACTGGTCTTTTGAATAATGTTACTCAGTTGGTGGAATGAGGTTGCAGAATCCCAACTAAAATATGTATCTCTCAGCAGGCCAGTGAAAGTATTCTGTAAGTATAAACTTTGGAGTAAGTATTAACTGTGGAGAGAACAAAGTCTCTAGTTGTGAGCTGAATTTTCATTTTCTGGCTCAGATAGATAGAAGTCTAAGAAAAAAAAATGGTGTTACTTATTTGCTTGGTTTTGTTTCTTACTGGTAGATGTCTATGTCATTGTTGCTGCAACTATCTTTACTTATCATCAGAACCTAGATTTTTCAGCATTCAAAATGGACTGGAGATCAGCATCTCTTTAGGACTTTAAAACCATATTGGTACTACTGAGGAATCTAGCCTATTGAACATATCATCTACTAAGTTCTCAGCTTCTACAGCACTTAGACAACCAATGTTGGACTACTCAGGTCTTTGACATAATCAAACCTGTTCTATACAGTTAATTTTATCACTTATCTTTCTTTAGGGAACTCTGACTAATACAGCCTCTTTTTAAGGCTGTCCATTACAGTATGTTTTATGATGCTACAGTGAAGGCAGCAAAGAACTTCACAGAAACTGAAGCTACAGTCTTCAACAGTTTCATTTACATAATTTATAATGAATCTACTCTATGGGCATTTCCTTTTCTGTTCACTGTGGTACTTTTGCTTCCAAAGGTTCAGTTGTTTCTTAATGATCTAGCAATCTTATCATTTTTAGAGTTTATTTGTATCATCTACTTGGATATTCAATTGTGATGATCACTTGATTGAGAAAATATTGAGGAACTTATACATCTAGTCTTTAGTAATCCTTGTTCATTGAAATCTTTCCAATGCCAATTTCTAGGTGTATAGCTATCACTCAGATAAATAATATTAATCCCTTGTTACCTGTGTATGTCAGAATTAACCAAATTCCCTTTTAGAAATAAAAATTTAACAAATTTAGAAAAAAATTGAAAACTAGTACTAACAATTTTTATGATATTCAAATCAAAACAGTATTAAACTGGAAAATATTATCTATACATAATACAAATAGCAATATATAGACAATCTAAATGTTCAACTACTATAATGATTCTAATTTTTAAAAATTTGATTACCAATCATGTTAAAAAAGTTTTAAAATATGCACTGATAATGAATAAAGAAATCAAAGAAAAAGAGCTGAAATCATTTCTAAATAAAATAAATTACAGTTATTAAACCTGAAAAATATACACATATTTTAATGAAAATTTTGTAGATGAGATTAACAGCACATTTCAGAATAAATTAAATGTTTATAAAGTAGAGGGGGATTACTATGAATCATATATCACATTTATATATCCATATGAAAAACATTACATTTTAAATGGGAAATTTCCTTTCATAGTAAAAAGCCAACATAAAGCAGATTCTGCATAGCAGTAAAAAAATAAGTATCAATACTCAATAGTAGCCCAAATTCCTGATATTCTGAGCACAGGAAAATATAAAAGATATATTAAGAAAATTATGGTTCATAGTTTTCTAAGGTAAGTGAGCACAGCATCCTAACAGATAAAAACAGAAACACAACTGAAGTCCCAAATCACAAGGAATTATGCTAAAAGGCCACGCTAATTATAATATAGACAAACATAAAATACAAGAAATGAAAGAATAGCAAAATCCAACACAAGGAAAGTAGAAGGCATGCTAGAAATAATTAATGAAGCTTAACATATTTATAAGTCACAAATTAGTTGAAATTTACATATATATGTACTGTATGTGATATATAAAAGTTCATATATTTATGAACTTTTCTCAGATATAGTCCCCTTCCCTAAAAATCCAATTTTGTGTGTGTGTGTGTGTGTGTGTGTGTGTGTGTGTGTGTGTGTGTATGTATATGTGCATGTCTGGGTATATTCTTTTTTTTTTTTTTATTTTCAGCAAATCAAAAAAAATTTAAAAAGCATTCAAACAGAATAAAATGAAAATAAACAAACAAACAAAATACCAAGGGTCAGATATACTTATACAAGAATTCTATAGAGCCTTCAAACAAGCAACACTTTTTGAGTTATGTTTTTTAAAAAAATTCAGAACCACAATAAGCTCCTTCACAAAGCAAATAATATTGAAATAGTGAAATCAAGTGTAAACCCAACAAAAATATATAAATTATAGTCCAGTATCCCTCATGAATATACATACAAAAATTCTCAATGAAGTAGTTGCAAACTGAATACAAGAGATATAAAAAAATAATATTCCATGAATAACTGAACAACTGTTTTTTTTTTTAGAAGACCGTACTCCATATACAGGCTGCATGTTTTGGGATAGTCCCCACTCCAGATGTTTGAGACCTACATGAAAACCAAGCTGCACATTTACAACATATGTGCAGGGAGGCCTAGGTTCAGCCCATGGAGGTAGATCTGTGTAGACTAGGTATGCTCCACGGTTGGTGATTCAGTCTCTGAGAGCTCCAAGGGTTCAGGATCGTTTACTCTGTTGATCTTCCTGTGCAGTTCCTATCTCCTTAGGGCCCACAATCCTTCCACCTATTCTTCTATAAGAGTCCTCAAGCTCCATCCACTGTTTGGCTCTGGATGTCTGTATCTGTCTGAGTCAGCTGCTGGTTAGAGCCTCTCCAATTTCTGCTTCCATAATATTCTTGTACAGGGTTGGGGGTGGGGTTCCACTGAGATACTATCAATCTATTCTCAGGGAAAACAAAAATCTTTCCCTCTCCCAGAACTTCATAATTGCCAATAACTCCAATGATAGAGGTGAGATTATGTACTCAATTTTTATCTTCATGCAGATGATTTTTACTTTTTTGGACTTGCCCAGGTATTATGCAGGCTGCCTAATTTATAAGTGTAGCTGGTACAATGTGTCTAAAAGATACATCATTCTTGCATTAATTCTACACTCATTCTATCCCTTACTCTGCAAATATGTTTGTGCCTTGGAAGGAGGGTGTGTTGTATATGTCTTCCATTTAAGACTGAGAATCCAGCAGTGTCTTAATCACTGTATCTAAGACCATTGTTGGTAGCTCTGTTGATCACTATTTATTTTAAATAGAAGATTCTTAGTTGAGGTATAAAAGATGCATTGATTTGTGGACATAAATACATAATTATGGGTCAGTTTGATTCTATTTCCATTGAATAAAATATAGTATTAGGCCTATAATCTACGTAGTCATAGATTCTTGGTTTGATGATACTGTCAACTATGAGTTTCATTTTGTGGAGTAGGATGTACACCTAAGAAGAAAGGAATTACTTCAATCTTGCCACTGGCACATCAGTGGTTATCTCCTGTCAGGCTAGTCAGTATTGGAGCTCGTGGAACACATGTGACTTTAGATGAAATTTACTGTCCTACAGCAGGCTGCAAAGCACCAAAGAGCATTGGAACATATAGCCAGTAGACTTTAAACGTTCAGGTCAGTTCTAAGCACTATTTCTCTATGCTCTGCAACTGAAGTACTTGATATCAATAAGGTCTATCTGACGATTAAGTTTTGAGAGTTACCAAATGAAAAGACAATAGCCTGGAAAATTTGGTGATTTGTCCATGTGAACTTACTGGCCAATTGTTTCAAAAGGGGAAATCCTACAATAGTAGATTAGTAAATTTTCCTGTGGTGTCTTGAGGTCTTTAGTGTTATTCATCACTCACCACACTCAGTCTTCTGTCCTTCTCCATCCTCTTTCACCCCAATCCCTCCATTTGTATAATTCCTCTTAACCTTTTAAAGCAGTAGAGACTAACTTCTCTCCCTTGAAATCTCCTTCCTATAGCCCAATAGTAATTTCTTGATCTCTACAGATATTTTTAACAGTTGTATTTTTAATATGGTGAAAATAAAACAAAATTGTAAATTAAATCTGCTTTCAACATGATATATGATTTCAAGACTGAAAACTAAGTAAAATACTGATGTAATATAGTATAAAATGTATATTTGCATTTTGCTATATTGCAAAATGTTAATTAATTATTAGAAAACGATATCAAATCATAACATGTTGTGGATAGCCCCAGCCTTGTATTTTGATCCTAGTTCCACCCCACTGAGAGGGGCTCCAGAGGAGGATTGAATCAATGTTGTGGATAGCCTCAGCTTTGTTATTTTGATTCTAGTTCCCAGTGGATAGCCCCAGGCTTGTATTTTGATCCTAGTTCCACCCTTCTGGGAGGTGCTGCAGAGGATGATTGAATCTATACACAGATGACATCTTGTAAACCTTCTGTCCAATTAAAACCTGTAAAATAAAGACTAGAGCCAGAGATTGGGCAGTAGAAGGGGAGGCAGAGAAAAAGGCTTAGGGGAGGAGAGAGTGAGAGGAATTCTATATAAAAGGAGACAGAAGAAGACACAGAGACAGAAGAAGAGAAGAAGTAGAAGCAGGAAGAACAGAAGGAAGAGAAGCAGGAGGAAGCCGGAGACAGAAGTAAGCCAATGATGGAGGAGCTGGAGCTCGGAGGACAAGCACGCGGCCTGGGATAACCGCAAGTTATAAGGGATCTCATAGCTGGGGATTAGAGTAGTGTAGCGGTAACCTGCCCAATCTAGGCGTGCTATTTATGCCATAATTATTGAGTTGTGTCTTCCTTTACTGGTGACTTTCTGGTAGGAGATCTTACAGTGGCAAATTTGGCCATTTAAATAATTTCCTCTACTACAAATCGATGCCCAAAGCCAGAGGCCGATTAAATCTCATCTGCTACAAATTGGCGCCCAATGCCAGAGGCTGGTTTAAATAATTTCTACTACAATAACACAATAGAAATGTCAAATCTATGAAAATTACATGCATTAAATATACCATGTATGCATAACACAGATAAATTATAAAACAACTAAATTATTACACATTTCTTATAATTCATATAAATGACTATAATATTAGCTAGCTTTTCTACAAAAGTTTACACAGAATATTATATTCTTCAAATGATTTTAAAGGCACAGGTAAAGATTATTTTTAAAACTGTACTGTTTAAAGATAAATTCTTCAAAAGTAACAAATAAAGCAAACAAATGTACAAAATCAAATAACAAGAAGGATAATAAAATGATTCATATAATATCAATAACTTAGTTCAAGGCAGATGGACTAGACACTATGATCATAAACAGGTGTTACTGTAAGAGATAAAAATAAAAACACTACCTACAAGAAATATATTTGAAATACCTTGATAGAAATTATTTCATACTTAAAAAGAAAGAAATTGATACTATTGTTTTATAACAGTAAATAAAAGCCCTACATTGGCTATATTATTGTTAGAGCAAAAAGACTACATTACAAGATGGTTATTTGTAAGATTTGTAACTTTATACCACTTAGCATAGGAATGCATTGTGAAGTTACAATGTTCATGAATATGTATTTTTAAAAGAGTTTTAAAATACAAGCAATAGACATAATTTTAAAAGAGAAATGGGCAATTTTGGAACTATAATAGAAAACTTTAGCATCTCAATAAAACTGATAGATTGTGTAAAAAAATTAAGCCACAGAAGACATGAATATATTCTCATTTTCTATATTTTAATTACATTTTCTAGGTCATTTACTCAATAATAGTAAAATACACATGGCTTTGTGATGGTCATAAAATACTCAATATAGTCCAATGGCTAGAATACAACAAAAGTTTAAAAGTTATCTAATCTATGTAAATCTTACTGAAAGAATCATGAAATAATTTTGGCATTAAGATAGCTTTTATCTTTTTTAGATATTATTTGTCTATAGATAAAAGATGGAGGGGAATTTGACAGTATTTTAATGGTGATCATTATTAAAGTATTAAATGTTTATGTAGCATGTGTCTAAGCAAGTGTTAATGGTCAAATATGTGACTTTAAATGCTTATCTAATAGAAAGGGGGACAAAAATTAACCATCAAATCACTAGGCTAAAAATACAGCAATTTATCTGATACTCATATGGACATACAATGTAGGTGTGCAAATGATACTCACCTGAACATACACAAAAGGAGCACGCCTGATATGTATATGGACATACATTACAAGAGAGCACCTGATACTCACAGGGACATAGACAATAGCAGAGTACTTAATACTCAGAATGAGTCTTTGCATTCTTTCTATTTCACAGGAATAATTCATTTTCAGAAGTAATGAAGTAGAACCTATAACAATATACAGGAAATTAAGTCTAAAATACCTCTCGAACATACATTTATGACTGTAAGTAAATGGATAAATAAAATATTACTGTAAGAAATTAACTGGAAGATGGAGTAAAGCTTATGCTTACAAAATTATTTGTACACAGATGACAGAATTGAAAAAAAATTGGATTTCTGATTTTGCTGTTCATTGTTTTTTCATCGATCATGTTGACTTGCTTGCTTAATTCATGAGTACACTAGAGTACTAAAACATGAGCAATAACTTCACATGAATCGAGATCTAACCATGTCAAAATCTGATTAATCCATTCTCAACCTAAGCTTACTTCAGGCCCCAAGCTTGTTGTGTAATCACGTTAAATGGAATCTTGGAAATTGATGACTAAATATGAAAATAAGCAATAAAAATACTGAAGCTAGGAGCCAGATCTTGGCACAAGCCTTTAATTCTATCACTCTGAGGCAGAAGCAAGCTTGCTCTATAGAGCTACTTTTAGAATAGCCAGAGATACACAGAGATATTATTTCTTGAAAAATCAAACAAACCAACTCACCAACTAATCAATCAAATAAACACACAAAAAAAAATCAAATTCAAAATAAACAATATTCTTGTTTTGACATCATTCATGCATAAAATATTTTATGTCATGATATATAAGGCTAATATTATGTTATTAACATTAAAAACATATTGAAAATATATGTTCAAAAGCTTTATTCCAAAGAGATCTTTTTTGTAGTGATGTCAGAAAAGAACATTTTTTTTTTTCTGGTATTGCTTCAAATTACCACAGAATAATAAATGTATCAGTAAACAACAGTTTCACTTTCATGTTTTAAAAATGTTTACCTACAGAATCATTTCCTGTTGGTTTGCAAACCACTGACATCCAGCCTAGGTATGGACACATGCTCAAGAGAAGACTACATTTGGTTAAGGATTTGCCAGAATTATGAGATACATGAATAGGGGTGTATGAGTGACTTGATACTGAAGAGACCTGTCAGCTTTAGAACAATTACTCTGGTATCTCTTTTATTTGCAGAAGTGTAGGCAGAGGACACTGGGGCAGAGGAGGGTAGAGCTTGGCAGTTGTAAATGACTGGAAGAATCTCCCGCACTGGTTGATAATTTTTCTTTACTCATAAACATGAACCACTAGTATTCTGTTTAACAATATATAGTCAACCACCATAATCACTCATGAATCTAATATATTTGAGTCTCTTCTATCATCCAAAAATGTGCAGGGTGGTTTACATGTTATTAATTCTAAGCCTCAGAAAACGAGCTGTGACTAAACAATTTCTCACATAAATAAACTTGAAAAATGTGGGATGATTTTTGGAAGCCAAATGCAGTAATTATTAAATCCAGATATTGGCCGCTAATCTGTGATGTCTGAATCCAAAGCCTGAGCTATGAATAGCACTTCACAATCTGTCTTCACTAGTAATGCATAGATGTTGCTTGATGCTTTCACTTTCACTTGTGTTTGTGTTGTATCCAAACGAATCAAAGCATTAGGCTGCTAAAAAAAAAAAAAAAAAAAAAAAAAAAAACAAACAAAAAATAAATAAATAAAACAAAACAAAAAAAAACATACCTATGGTCTCAATCACATAGCTGAACTTTTGCATGTTAGTGAAATGAGAGAACAAATTTAAAAGAGTAAAGAAAGAAACACAAACTGTGTTGCCATCAGTCAACTTCCAACAATGCCTCAAGACTGGATCAGAAATGAGTCTGTATGTTATCAGTACTAAAAGAACAATCTATGTCAATGTTCTAAAGAAATATTCTATTTAAAAATCTCTTCAGTATCATTTCTTCAAAACTGATTAACATGATAGCAATTTTTCTTGCAATTAAAAATTGTCTTATTATATAATCTTCAGTACTACATAACTTTTTATCTTGGTAGTATTAAAAGCAGTAAAGAAATTAGATATGAGTATAAACTAACATTTTGTCAATTTTCCTGTAATAATGGTTTCAAATAGAAACCGAACTTACAATTCATAAAATTCAGTAATATTTAAACTTTATAAAAATTGTTAGTCATACAGTGAAATTTTTGTAATTCAACTAATTAAAATATTCTATCTAGCCTGATTTTTAACAGATAAAGTCTAAAAATTATTGCAAAAATTCTTCTGTGTCCACAAATTAATTGAATTAAAGCCTTTTTTATTTCCTAGTTCTACTATTTAAAAAAAAAATCTTTTGAGGTTTATTCACTTTTATTTTATGTTTATGGGTGCTCCCCACAGGCATGCAGTGCCCAGAGAGACCAAAAGAGGACAGTAGATTCACTGGAATGGGATTTAGAATTGTGAGCAGCCATCTAAGTGCTGGAGTTAAACTAGGATCCTCAGAAAGAGCATTCATTGCTCTGTACCACTGAGCCGTTCAGTCACTATTTCAAATATCTTATAATGTATTTTAACCTCTGTACTTTTGAATACAATGGTATAATTTTTATAGAATATTACATGATGTTAATTTAAAGGTTCATCTTAAGTTCTAAAATTATTTTTTTTTCTTTTTCAGTCATATTGTGATTTCTTATTTTAAGTCCTCATTTGTAGATCCTTTTTTTTTTTATGAAAACAGATAAAATAGACTCTATTATATAAACTAAATAAAATTCACAATGGAAGAGATAGAAAAATGTCAGTAACTTGTATTCATATATTTGCTAGCATTTATTTCCTCACCCCAACAGAGGAAGCCACACAAGGTAAATATACTGAAACAACTCAATGAATTCCTTCCCCTCCATTGTCCTGATGAGTAACTCTGTTTTCTATTACAGACTATTCTGCTAGTATTCTCTGTGATGAATTCTACACTGTCTCATTCTACAACACCATGAACTTTTCCAGACTAGTCTTTAAACTCAAAAAATTAATGAATTCAATAGAAGGTTCACAATTATAAATTTTGTCAAATGCTACATTGAAACCCTGAAAAAATATTTAATTCATTTTGAGCCTTAAAATTTTTTAATAAAAGGGATAAGAATAATTTCAGAGAGCTGTAAAAGAATGTAAGTAAAGGAATGTGACAAAACCCTTACACTGGCTCCAACATAAAATAAACCCTAAACTGATACATAGTATGATTTTCCATTATTAGGGGTATAGTTCTAAATGTTAATAGAGAAGAAGATTATTTCTTCTCCAGAACAAGACATAACATTGAGAAAATTTTAGGACAATTTAAGACAAAAGTTTTTGGCTCAATTTTTAAAAATATTTTTGTTCTATCTTACATATACATATTTTAAATTGATATTTTGAATTACCTTAAATTATTGTAAGGTAAATTTTTGGGGTACATTCCAGCCATTGTTCACCTCCCAGTTCCCACTCCCATAATTCCTCATCCCATTCCTCCTCCTCTGTCTCCAGGAGGATGCCCCGCCCCTACCAGATCTCTGGGGCCTCAAAATTCTCTAGGGTTAGGCACATCTACTGAGGCCAGACCAGGCAGTCCTCTGCTATTTATGGGTCTAGGGCCTCTGACCAGCTAGTGTTTGTTTCCTGGTTGGTGGCTCAGTGTCTGGGAGATCTCGGGGGTACAGGTTAGTTGAGACTGCTGGTCTTCCTATGGGGTCACCCTCCTCCCCAGCTTCTTTCAGTCTTTCCCTAATTCAACCATAGAGTTCCCTGACTTCAGTCCAACGGTTGGGTGTAAGCATCAACATCTGTCTCAGTCACCTGCTTGTTGTGCTTTTCAGAGGACAGTGCTAGGGTCCTATATGTAAGCGCATCATAGCATCATTAATAATGTCAGGCACTGGCACCTCCACTTTAGATGAATCTCAAGTTGAGCCAGCCACTGAACTTCCTTTCCCTCGGTATCTTCTCCATTTTTGTTCCTGCAGTTCTTTTAGACAGAATTCTGGGTCAGAGTTTTTGACTGTGAATGGCAACCCCATCCCTCTACTTGATGCCCTGTCTTTCTACTGAGGGTGGACTCTGTGAGTTCCCTCTCCTTACTGTTGGGCATTTCATCTAAGGTCCCACCCTAGAGCTCTAAGAGTCTCTCACCTCCCAGGTCTCTGGTGCTTTCTAGAGTGCTCCCTATGAAGGTTGCATATTTTCATTCATTCTGCTGGCTTCTCTCAGGGCTTCTCTCCTGTCTCCCCCAACCGATACCTGATTATGTTCCAGCTTTCCCCTCCATCTCCCCTTACCCACCTATGTCACTCCCTCCTTCTACTTTCCATAATTATTTTCTTCTGCCTCCCAAATGGGATTGAAGTATCCTAACTTGGGCCCTTCTGCTTGTTAACCTTCTTTAGTTCTATGGATTGTGTCCTGGATATTCTGGTCCTTTATTTTTTTTTTTTTTGCTTATATCCATTTATTAGTAAGTACATATCATGCATGCTTTTTGGATCTGTGTTACATCGCTCAGGATGATATTTTCTAGTTCCATCCATTTGCCAGTAAAACTCATGATGTTCTCGTTCTTAGTAACTGAATAGCATTCCATTGTGTAAATGGATTCATTTTCTATATGCATTTGTGAGACAACCAGGTTGTTTCCAGCTTCTGGATATTACAAATAAGGCCTCTATGAACTTTGTGGAGCATGTGTTGCTATTGTATGGTGCAGCATCTTTTGGGTATATGCCCAAGAGTGGTATAGCTGGGTCTTCAGGTATACCACTAGGAGTGGGAAGAGACAGGGATGATGTACATGGGGTCAGAGTATTGAACAGAGGTGTGTAGCTCTGGGGCATGGGAAATTGGGGGTAGTCAACAGAAAATCCCAGATACCAGGAAAGCAAGAGGCACCCAGAAACCAACGGGGAGGATGCTAGTTGAAATACCCACCAAAGGGAAGAAAGAACCTGTAAAAACCATATCCAGAGGTTAAATGTAATATAGGTCTCTTACCTTGTACAAAACTTAATTCATAATCAATCCAGCACCTGAGACTCAGAAACAACTAGAGAAACAGGGAAAAAAATCATGATTCATATAGGTATAAATGCAGAGATTCTTAATTGGGATTGTAACAACTGGATAAACAGTTTAACAACTGACAGATGGGAATGTCTGGTACTAGAAAAGCTTTTCCACAGCCAGTGAATGTGTTAACTGAAAATCCAGACTATACAATGGAAGAAAAGATGTTAGCATGTATAATTTGATAACAAGCTGAAAATATGCATTATACAATTGGAAAAAATCTTACTATCTTTAATTTGAAGAACTAATATCTAGAGTATATAAAGAACTCAAAATCAAATACCCAAATAATAAATGATTCAACAAACCCTGGACAAGACAAATTAATAAACACTGAGAAGGTGTTATAAAATTTATTCCTTGGCCATTATAATGTTCCTACTTGGCATTTGCCAATGGAAAAAAGGGTTATTTTAGAATATTGAGACAGAAAACAGTTTCTTAGGCTGTCATCTCATTGTGCCATCATGTAACATCATATTCCACAAATGGCAAGGAATAAATTTTAAATAAAACGTCTATTGTAATACTGCATCAATGCCCTCCTAATAGAGATCATTAATTTTAAAAATTCAGGGAAATTTGAATGGTGGATTGGTCATTAAACTGCTGGTATTAATATAAATGATTTAAGTTGCTATGGACATCATTATGGAAGTTTCTTCAAGATTCGGAAATGTAATCTACCTATATCTTGATAATGTAATATATTAAAAAAAAAACTCTGTATGAGAATGCTACAGACACACATCTCACTGTTTTAGCTGTGGCTCTGAACTTTCTTTAATTCCTTGTAAGATGCCGATCTATCTCTTATCTCACTTCCTACAATTCTATCATGCTCATAATTTTCTGTATGTGTGAAATCTCTTCCTAATGCTTCATATAGTTACATGATGGCACAATGAGACGACAGCCTAAGAAATTATATTCTGTCTCAATATTCTAAAATAACTTTTTTTCCATTGGCAAAAGCCAAAGCCAAGTATGAACATTATAATGCATGTAACAAAATACGGAAAAAGCAAATACTGACAATGATGATTGATGTGTTTTAAACTAAAAAAAAAAAAAAAAAAAAAAAAAAAAAAGGATATATTTTTAATTTATTTGTTGTTGTTGCTGCTGCTGCTGTTGTTGTTGAAAATAGAGTTTTATTCTGGTACTGAGTGGACCTTTAAAGATAGGAATATCTACATGGGTTTCCTGTATTTGACAGAATAATAATAGTTGTGAAATTGAAAACTTACCATATATGTTCAAAATACTATGTGAGTTCAAATTAGATTTATCCATATGCCAATTATCTGCAGAATTCCAGATAAATTAAAAAGCATTTGAAGAATACAGTGAAGAAAGACTATATTCAAACATTGGAGCTTGACATAGTATATGAGGAATTACCATAGGGTGGTATTTAAAGAAGATATCAGTAAGAATGACTTCTGTTCAAAAATAATAGAGGAAATTGGAGGAATACAACTAAGAAACCACATTTTAAATTGGTTTTAAAAATGTAGGCAATAAAATCTTGACTTCTAAATTCTTAAAATAAAATTTTATTTTTTATTGGATATTTTATTTACATTTCAGATGTTATCCCTTACCCCATTGCCCCCCAACCCAGAAACCCCCTATCACATTCTCCCCCCTCCTGCCTCTATGAGGATGTGCTTTAAACCACAAACCCACTCCCAACCCCGCCACCCTCGAATTCCACCACACTCAGCATCCAGCCTTCATGGGAGCAAGGATGTTGTCTCCCACCTATGCCCAACAAGGCCATCCTCCCCTTCATATCCAGCTAGAGTCATGGGTCCCTCCCTATGTGCTCCCAGGCTAGAGGTTTAAACCCTGGGGGCTCTGGTTGGTTGGTAGTGTTGCACTACTCATGGGGCCTCAAACCCTTTCAGCTCCTTCAGTCTTCTCTCTAACTCCTCCATTGGGAACCCCTTGATCAGTTCAATGGTTCTGGCAGGCCTCAAAGGAGACTGCTATATCAGGCTCCTGTCAGCATGCACTTTATGACATCTACATCAGCGTCTATCTTTGGTGACTGCATATGGAATGGATACCAAGGTGGGATGGTCCCCAGACAGCCCCTCTTTCAGTTTCTGTCCCACACTTGGTCTCTCTATTTGCTCCCTTGAGTATTTTGTTGCTCCTTTTAAGAAGGATCAAAGCACCACACTTGGTCTTCCTTCTTCATGAGCTTCATGTGGTCTGTGAGTTGAATCTTGGGTTCTTGCAAGTTTCTGAGTTAATTTCAAATTGTCAGTGAGTGAATGCCATGTGTGCTCTTTTGTGATGATATTTTCTAGTTCCATCTATTTACCTAAGAATTTCTTGAATTCATTTTTTTTAATAGCTGAGTAATACTCCATTGTGTAAATGTACCACATTTTTTTTTGTATCTGTTCCTTTGTTGAAGGACATCTGGGTTCTTTCCAACTTCTGGCTATTATAAATAAGGCTGCTATGAGCATAGTGGAGCATATGACCTTGTTATACGTTGGAGCATCTTCTGGTTATATGCCCAAAAGCGGTAAAGCTAGGTCCTCAGGTAATGTCCAATTTTCTGAGGAACTGCCAGACTAATTTCCAGAGTGGTTGCACAAGCTTGCAATCCCACCAACAATGGATGAGTGTTCTTCTTTCTCCACATCCTCACCAGCATCTACTGTCACCTGAGTTTTTGATCTTAGTCATTCTGACTGATATCTGGTGGAATTTCAGGGTTGTTTTGATTTGTATTTTCCTGATGACTAAGGATGTTGAACATTTCTTTAGGTACTTCTTGGCCATTTGAGTTTCCTCAGTTGAGAATTCTTTGTTTAGCTCTGTACCCCATTTTTAATAGGGTTATTTGGTTGTCTGGAATCTAATTTCTTGAGTTCTTCATATATATTGGATATTAGCTTCTATCAGTTGTCAGACTGGTAAAGATCTTTTCCCACTCTGTTGGTTGCCGTTTTGTTCTATTGACAGTGTCCTTTGTCTTACAGAAGCTTTGCAATTTTGTGAGATCACATTTGTCAATTCTTGATATTAGAGTATAAGCCATTGGTATTCTGTTCAGGAACTTTACCCCTGTGCCTAGGTATTCAAGGGTCTTCCCCAATCTTCTCTTCTATTAGTTTCAGTATATCTGGTTTTATGTGAAAGTCCTTTATTCACTTGGCCATGAGCTTTGTACAAGGAGATAAGAATGGATCAATTTGCATTCTTCTATAGGTTGTCCTCCAGTTGGACTAGCACCATTTGATGAGAATGCTGTCCTTTTCCATTAGACAGATTTAGCTCCTTTGTCAAAGATCAAGTGACCATAGATTTGTGGGTTCATTTCTGGGTCTTCAATTCTATTCCATTGATCTTCCTGCCTGGCTCTGTACCAATACTCTGCAGTTTTTATCACTATTGCTCTGTAGTACAGCTTGAGGTCAGGAGTGGTTCTTCTTCCAGATGTTCTTTTACTGTTGAAAAGAGTTTTGCTATCATGGGTTTTTTTCTGTTTGTTTGTTTGTTGTTGTTATTTCAAATGAATGTGAGAATTTCTCTTTCTAACTCTGTGAAGAATTGAGTTGGGGTTTTAATGAGGATTGAATTGAATCTGTAGATTGCTTTTGGCAAGATGGCCATTTTTACTATATTAATCCTGCCAATCCATGAGCATGGGAGATCGTTACATCTTCTGAGATCTTCTTTGATTTCTTTCTTCAGAGACTTCAAGATCTTGTCATACAGATCTTTCACTTGCTTGGTTAGATTCACACCAAGGTATTTTATATTATTTGTGACTATTGTGAAGGGTGTCATTTCCCTAATTCCTTTCTCAGCCTGTTTATCTTTCAGGTAGAGGAAGGCTACTGATTTGTTTGAGTTTATTTTATAACCAGCCACTTTGCTGAAGTTGTTTATCAGGTTTAAGAGTTCTCTGGTAGAAGTTTTGAGGCCCCTTAAGTATACTATAATATCATCTGCAAATAGTGATATTTTGAATTCTTCCTTTCCTATTTGTATTCCTTTGACTTCTTTTTGTTGTCTAATTGCTCTAGGTAGGACTTCCAGTACTATATTGAATAGGTAGGGAGAGAGTGGGCAACCTTGTCTGGTTCCTGATTTTATTGGGGTTGCTTCAAGTTTCTCCTCATTTAGTTTGATGTTGGCTACTGACTTGCTGTATATTACTTTTACTATGTTTAGGTATGGGTCTTGAATTCCTGATCTTTCCAAGACTTTTACCATGAAGGGATATTGAATATTGTCAAATGCTTTCTCAGCATTTAGTGAGATGATCATGTGGGTTTTTTTCTTTTAGTTTGTTTATATAGTGGATTGCATTGACGGATTTCTGAATATTGAACCATCCCTGAATTCCTGGGATAAAGCCTACTTGATCATGATGGGTGATTGTTTTGATGTGTTCTTGGATTCGGTTTGCGAGAATTTTATTGAGGATTTTTGCACTGATATTCATAAGGGAGATTGGTCTGATGTTCTCTTTCTTTGTTGGGTCTTTGTGAGGTTTAGGTATGAGTGTGATTGTGGCTTCATAGAACGAATTGGGTAGTGTTCCTTCTATTTCTATTTTGTGAAATAGTTTGGTATTAGGTCTTCCTTGAAGGTCTGATAGAATTCTGCACCAAAATCATCTGGTCCCGGGTTTTATTTGGTGGGGAGATTTTCCATGACTGATGCTATTTCTTTAGGGGTTATGAGACTGTTTAAATGCTTTCTCTGCTCCTGATTTAAACTTGGTAACTGGTATCTGTCTAGAAAATTGTCCATTTCATCCAGATTTTCCAGTTCTGTGGAGTATAATATATATATATTATATATATATGTATAATATAAAAGTATATAAGCTTTTGTAGTAGGATCTGATGAGTTTTTTTAATTTCCTCAGTTTCTGTTGTTATGTCTCCCTTTTCAGTTCTAATTTTATTAATTTGGATGCTGTCCGTGTGCCCTCTGGTTAGTCTGGCTAAGGGTTTTGTTGATTTTCCTGGATTTGTTGATACTTTGAATAGCTCTTTTTGTTTCTACTTGGTTGATTTCAGTCCTGAGTTTGATTATTTCCTGCCTTCTGCTCCTCTTGGGTATATATACTTCTTTTTTGTTGTAGAGTTTTCAGTTGTGTTGTCAAGTTGCTAGTGTATGCTCTCTCTAGTTTCTTTTTTTTAGACACTTAGAGCTATGAGTTTTCCCCTTAGCACTACTTTCATTGTGTCCCATAAGTTTTGATATGAAGAGCCTTCATTATCATTAAATTCTAAAAAGTCTTTAATTTCTTTATTTCTTCCTTGACCAAGTTATCATTGAGCAGAGCATTGTTCAGTTTCCACATGTATGTAGGCTTTCCATTGTTTTTGTTATTATTGAAGACCAGCCTTAGTCCATGGTGATCTGATAGGATACAAGTGATTATTACAACATTTTTGTATCATTTTGAGGCCTGCTTTGTGACCAATTATATGGTCTATTTTGGAGAAGGTACCGTGAAGTGGTGAGAAAAAGATATATTCTTTTGTTTTAGGATGAAATGTTCTATAGATATCACTTAAATCCATTTGGTTCATAACTTCCATTAATTCCACTGTGTCTCTGTTTAGTTTCTGTTTCCATGATCTGTCCATTGCTGAGAATGATGTGTTGAAATCCCCCACTGTTATTGTGTGAGGTGCATGTGTGCTTTGAGTTTTAGTAAAGTTTCTTTTATGAATGAGGGTGCCCTTGCATTTGGAGCATAGATGTTCAGAAATGACAGTTCATCTTGGTAGATTTTTCCTTTGATGAGTATAAAGTGTCCTTCCTTATTGTTTTTGATAACTTTTGGTTGAAAGTTGATTTTACTTGAAATTAGAATGGATACTCCAGTTTGTTTCTTGGGACCATTTGCTTGGAAATTGTTTTCCAGCTCTTTACTCTGAGGTAGTGTCTGTCTTTGCACTGAGGTGAGTTTCCAGTATGCAGCAAAATTCTGAATCCTGCTTACATATCCAGTCTGTTAGTCTATGTCTTTTATTGGGGAATTGAGTCCATTGATGTTAAGAGATATTAAGGAAAAGTGATTGTTTTTTCCAGTTATTTTAGTTATTAGAGGTGTAATTATGTTTGTGTAGCTATCTTCTTTTGGGTTTGTTGGAAGATTGCTTTCTTGCTTTTTCTAGTTGTAGTTTCCTTCCTTATGTTGGAGTTTTCCATCTGTAGGGCTGGATTTGTGGGAAGATATTGTGTAAATTTGGTTTTGTCATGGAATATCTTGGTTTCTCCATCTATAGTGATTGAGAGTTTTGCTGTGTAGCAGTCTCTTCTGTCATTTGTGTTATCTTAGGGTCTGTATGATATCAGTCCAGGATCTCCTTGCTTTTATAGTCTCTGTTGAGAAGTCTGGTGTAGTTCTTATAAGTCTGTCTTTATATGTTACTTGACCTTTTTCCCTTACTGCTTTTAGTATTTTTTTCTTTGTTTTGTGCATTTGATGTTTTGATTATTATGTGATGGGAGGAATTTCTTTTCTGGTCTTGTCTATTTGAAGTTCTCTAGGCTTCTTCTATGTTCATGGGCATCTCTTTCTTTAGGTTAGGAAAGTTTTCCTCTATAATTTTATTGAATATATTTACTGTCCCTTTATGTTGGGAATCTTCACTCTCATCTATACCTATTATCCTTAGATTTGGTCTTTTCATTGTGTCCTGGATTTCCTGGATGTTTTGGGGTTAGGAGCTTTTTGTATTTTGCATTTTCTTTGACAGTTGTATCAATGTTTTCCATGGTATCTTCTGCATATGAGATTCTCTCTTCTATCTCTTGTAATCTGTTGTGATGCTTGCATCTATGGCTCCTGATTTTGTTTTCTTTCTCCAGTCTAGTCTCCCTTTGAGATTTCTTTACTGTTTCTACTTCCCTTTTTAGATCCTGGATGGTTTTGTTTAATTCCTTCACCTGTTTGGTTGTGTTTTCTTGCAATTCTTTAAGGAATTTTTGTGTTTTCTCTTTAAGGGCTTCTACCTGTTTACCTGTGTTCTCCTGTATTTCTTTAAGGGAGTTATTTATGTCCTTCTTAAAGTCCTTTATCATCCTCATGAGAAGTGATTTTAAATCTGAATCCTGCTTTTCTGGTGTGATGGGGTGTCCAGGACTTGCTATGATAGCAGAACTGTATTCTGATGATACCAGGTAACCTTGGTTTTGTTACTTATATTCTTGCACTTGCCTTTTGCCATCTGGTTAACTCTAGTGCTACCTGCACTCACTGTCTCTGACTGGAGCTTGTCTTTCCAGTTATCTTGCTTGTGTCAGAACTCCTCAGAGTCCAGATGTCTCTGTGATCCTGTGTTCCTGAGCTCCTGGGTGGAAGATCTCCTGGGACTCAGGCTTCCTCTGGGATCCTGAAAACCTGCTGCTCTGAGTGCACTGGTTCTTCTATTGCTCTGAGTGCAGTGGTTCTTTTGCTGCTCAGAGTGCAGTAGTTCCACCACTACTCTAAGATGGTTCAGGATATGGTGTCTTCACAGGAGCAGACCTGCTAGGTGTCTGCCCCAGCCAAAAGGACCAAGCAGGGGTGGAAGGGGAGTGGTATTCTGGAGGGGCAGGGTTTGGGTGGGTGATGGGTCCAGAGTGCCCCAGGTTCTCAGTTGCAGTTTTGGGGTGGAGGGTTGTGGGGGAGATTTCTCACCAGCTTTTCTAGGATTGTTCAGGATAAGGTATCCTCATGGAGAAGACCAGCCAGGTGTCTGCCCCAGCCAAAAGGCGACTTCTGATTTCTTGAATCTGTTCCTTATCAGTCTTGTTACTACAAGAAGTTATAAAAATCTAAGGTTTTATTTTCAGGAGTTGCACATTAAATTAAGAAACTGAAGGCAATTGAACACAGAAAGATTTTCAAATATTTCACAAGATTGTATTCAAAGTGAAGCTTCCTCTAGAGTTCTGAAGCAACATAAAATAGAAAAATGTGGAAAATTTCAGTCCTCATGTCCAGGCATGAGTGTCTTTGCAAGCTCCCTTTCTTGAGGTAAGTATTTGAGAGGTTTATTGAAAAGATTGCATTACAGATAAAGATGATGTTGGAGGGATGCAACATATGCACACTTTAAAAAGATGATCAAATATTAAAAGCTGCAAATCGCTCCAAGCTTATTTTGTGTTACAAGTATAATGTTTAGTAGTAAATACCAGGAGTGAATGTTTTCAGTCTAAAATGTCCTTAAATGATAATGAAACAGTAAATATTTTAATTATGAAACAATGGATTTATAGTTAAATACCACCTGTGCATACTGTCGTCAATCTTGCTGTGTAGTATTATAATGTAGAATGCTGGTTACGTAAATCAATAGTAGACTTTAGAAATTGATGAATGATGAATGAAAAATTTAGATGAAAATTATTTACTTGGAAAATCAAGAACATTTATTGCTAAGGTAACATATTTCTCATAATTTTCTATAACTTCAAGAACTTCTAGAAAACCTTACAAACCTTCTAGTACAAATGTAACCTTGCAAGTCACATTTAAAGTTTTTATAATTTTTATATAAACAATACTTTGTGTGTGAAATATTGATGTGTATTCATGCAAAAAATTCTGGTCAGGTTTGAGAATAATTTTTGTTGGGTTTTGTGCTAAATGTATTTGATAGACCTAACGAAAGCAATAATTTCATGGTGATACCTGATCATTGGAAGTAAAAACATGCCAGTAAAAATTTGTACCACTTCATTCATATCCCTAGTATTGTTAGAAACAGGCTTAGGCTATTAATTGAGACATATAGTTGGTGTCTCTGAAAGTGTTAAAGTTAACAATTAAAAGAGGAAATAATGAGAAAACAGAAAAGTGAAAGTACTGATGAAAGAGAAGAAGTTACAAGAGCTAAAAATTAGGAGAATAATAGAGAAAATAATATGGAACATGTCAGCAAATAAGTGTAATATTCCTGTTTATGAATGGTTCAAACTAAAACAAACAACTAAGTAATTGGAATAAAAGCATAAACTTAAAGATATACAAATGTAAATAAGAAATAATATGAAATAGAAACTATTTAAATACTTCATAATTTTTTCCCAGTGTTGATCAACAGTTTTCTCATCTGAAAGTTAACGTTTGTAACTATCTGTACGTTACAGAAAGGATTTTAGGTCTCAGGTATTCAAATGAGTTAGTGTGGTAGTTTGAATATGTTGGCCCAAGGAGTGGCACTATTTGGAGGTGTGGCCTTTTGGAGTAGGTATGGACTTGTTGGCAGAAATTGTCCCCTGTGGTATGACCTTTAGCACCCCATGTCCTAGCTTCTGGAAGCCAGTCATCTCCAAGTCAGCTTCAGATGAGATTACAGAACTCTCAGCTCGTCCTATACCATGCTGCCTGGATGCTCCATGCTCATTCGTGATAATAATGGACTGAATTTCTGAACCTGTATGCCACCACCCCTCAATTGAATTTTATAAGAGTTTCCTTGGTCATGGTGTCTGTTCACAGCAGTAAAACCATAGCTATGACAGTTAGATGGTTATGTTTCATCTGTTGATGTTAATTCTGTCAGATTCAGTTTTCTATAGTAGTTTCACAGTCAACACACACACACACACACACACACACACACACACACCACCTGCCAATTGCAGCCTTGTCACTGCTGGTCTGAGGACCTTAGTCTCTAAGCAGAGCTTTGAGGCTCTGAATGGATGTGATCATGCAGCCACACTTGTATTTACATTTCCAGCAGGCTCTTCTCCCAACCAGATGCCAGCTACTGTGTTTGTTTCTTTTGTTTTTATTTTTCCCAATGTCCCAAAGTCTCATTTGAGAACAATTGTCTCCATCTGGAAGACTCCGTAAGGTCTTATATCGTCCTATTATTGCTCACTTAGGTTGCTCTAGGATACTGTCATCCATATATTTTCCAAGCTATAAGGCAAAAAAAAAAAAAAAAAAAAAAAAAACCCCAAAAAAAAAACAAAAAAACAAAAAAAAAAAAAAACAAACAAGCAAATAAACAAAAAACCCAATAATTTTCAGCCTCAGTTCCAGTACCACAATTTTGCCAAGCCTCAGGGACCAGCACTACCCTTCCATACATCTGGAATCACTCAGTTAATGGTATTTTTGGCTGCTCATCACATCTCTGCCATGCATCTTTTTTCTGTAGCTTGATGTTTTTATGGCATTCAAGCCTGAGAGAAGACAAGAGTGATATGACTGATCTCTGCTCCTGGGAAGGTGTGAGTCTTCCACTTAAAAGTGAATACATACCATGTTTGTCTCTCTGGGTCTGGGTTACCTCACTCACAATGATCTTTTCTAGTTTCAACCACTTGCCTGTAAATTTCATGATGTCTTTGTTTTAAACTGCCAAGTGATATTCCATTTTATAAATATACCACATTTTTCATTATCTAGTTTTCAGTTAAGGAATAACTAACTATGTTGCTTATAGTTTTTAGCTACTATGAATAAATCTTCTATGAACATAGTTGAGCAAGTGTTTTTGTTGTATGAAATTACATCACTCAAGTATATACCTGAGTAGTATATCTGGGTATTGAAGTATATCACTTCTCAATCTTATGAGAAACTACCAAATTGATTTCCAGAGTGACTATAAAATTCTCAGTCTTGCCAGTAAATGAAGAGTATTTCTCTTGCTCCACATACTCATCACCTTGAGATGTAGCTTTGATTTTTGATCTTTGTCATTCTAAAAGATATAAGATAGAATCCAGAGTCCTTTTGATTTCCATTTCCCTGATAATTCTTATAGAACTATTATTTCAACTTCAGGATCATTTCCTTGATTACTTCTGAAATACTTTAAATTAAATGATGTATTTGTTTCAGCACTTGCAATAGCTAGTATACTTCACTTTCTAAGTCACTATACTCTAATTGGATTATAAAATCCCAGATCACAGAACATCTGAAATAATATTTACTGAGACTAAGAAATGTATATATGAGTTCCATGATTATCTAGAAGGTCATACGTCTAAGTTTTAAAATAAGAGAATTATTTATTTTGAAAATTATTTAAATTTGAACTAGGCTCTATTCAATAGTCAAAACTCCACCAAAAACCTTTATTTATTTCTATTACAGAGAATATCTGTATTAGTTACTAGTCACTTTTCTGTTACTGTGATAAAACCTATGATCAAAGTAAATTATAGAAATTAAAACGAGCCTGTTTTGGCTTACAGTTTAAGAGGAATAACTATTCTCATTCAAGGCATGGAAGTAGGAACACAAATTAGGAGATCATGTTATTAAAGGGAAGAATAAAGCAATGAAAATAAACTGGAAATAAAATGAGCATATCCACTCCTAGTGACACTTTGTCAATATTATACCTAAAAATCATCAACTAATGGGAACACAGTCCTCAAATACCAAGCCATGGTCACAGTGTCTCTTCATAGCAATAGAACATTGATTAAGACAAAATCTGTGTCTGATAAATTTACAGTAACTTTCTTGTAAAAAATTACATCTAAATGTTCATATGCAGGTGAAAACTTAAGTGTTGGCTCAAGTCCATTGGCTCTACTTTATTGAAAGTATGCAGTTGTTACAAAAGTTATATAAAAATTTATGGGATGTCTTGAAAAAGCCATATGAAATAGTTTCATTATGTTAAATAAATTAGATATTTGTATATTTATCCAAGGACCCATTTATGTATTTTAATATACAACAGTAATCATTAATTTATAGTATGTGATACTCAAATAGGAAAATACAAAGAAACAGAACACATTTTATGCCACTATGGAATTCATAGTTTTGAGGTAAGAATGACATTAATATACACAGTGACTGTGAAAAATCAAAACTGCACAATAAAGAAAAACACAGGTGTGTAATTGAATTTATGTTAAAACATTCTATGAGTTTGCAAATGAAATGGAAATAAGCATGGGACACTGTTATCTATGTGACTCTGGAAAGAAAGAGGAGGCAAGATTGATTGATCGTATCAGTCTCATAAGTTTGGGCATTGTCTAAATTAATAATTATGGAAATGGGATTACATCATATTCAGCAATTAGAAATTTGTCTAAACAAATTTAAAAGACAAAGTATTTCTTCCTAAAGTACTTTTTTAAAGAGGGCATGCTGATGAAAGTTACTGTTTCATCATCCTTTCTTTCATGTCCACACAATGCAGTCAAAACAGTTCAGAACACTTACAGTAAATTTTATTAGAAAGTTGTTGCAATAGTTACACTGGGGTATCAGGAAATGATACTTTTCAGTCTACTGCATTCTACTGTGTTTTATAACATAGTTGTATAATGTATTCAAGGAAATGGCATTTGTTATCGCTAGATACAATGTAAAAGTGGGATTTCTCATGAGTAGCTTGGCTTCCGAGACTAATAATTGCAGCATTTGGAAGTTTGAAGCTGAAGCATAAAGAATTTAAGATCAGACTAAGATATGTAACAAGAGATTATGTTGAGAGAAACTGAGAGGTGAAAGAAACAAAGAAAGGAAGGACCAAAGGAAAGAAAGAAGACAGGCAGAGAGAGAATAAAGAGAGAGAGAGACAGAGACAGAGACACAGGGAGACAGAGAGACAGATAGATAGAGGCCCACAGCCAGACAATATGCAAAGAGGAGAACTTGAAACACCAGACCTAAATTGAATATCTCCATCAGATCTCTACCCTCAGAGCTCAAAGCACCCCATGAAGAGGAGGGAGAAAGAGGGTAAAAGAGTTGATTGAGGATACCAAGAAAATATGATCCCCTAATTCAAAATGATCAAGAAAACTGGTACACATATGGAATGACAGAGATTGAAGCAGCAGCCACTGGACCTGAGTAAGGTTGCACCAGATGGTATCCTCAAGCTAGGGGGAAGCAGACATATGACTCAGTCCTTAACTTAGAAAAAACTATGTTCAGTTGATGACTACTTATAGATAAAAATTTCATTTTCTCCAATAGAGTCTCACTGAAGAAACACACTATTCTTTTAATTTTTTATTCTATATTTTACTTATTTACATGTCAGATGTTATCCTCTTTCCCCATTTGCCTCCCCAGGAACTACCTATCCAGTCCCTTCTCCTGCTACTTCTATGAGGGTCTATCCCCACTTATCCACCCACTCCCCTCAACCCACCCCAAATTCTCCCACTCTGGGATATCCCGCCCTTCACAGGACCAAGGACTTCCTCTCCCACGAATGCCTGACAAAGCCATCCTCCACTGAATATACAGCTGGAGCCATGGGTTTCTCCATGTACGTTCCCAGGCTGACTGGTTTAGACTCTGGGAGCTCTGGTTGGTTGGTATTGTTACTCTTCCCATGGGGCTGCAAGCCTTTTCAGCTCCTTCAGTCTTCTCTCTCATTCCTCCATTGGTAACCCCATAATCAGTTCAATGGTTAGCTGAGAGCATCCACCTCTATAAATGTCAGATTGTGGCAGAGGCTCTCAGGAAACAGGTATATCAGGCTCTTGTCAGCCTGCACTTCCTGCTTTCCACTACAGTGTCTGCATTTGTTGACTGCACATGGGATAGATCCCCAAGTAGGGCAGTCTCCAGACAGTCCCTCCTCTAGTCTCTGCTCCACACTTTGTCTTGATATTTGCTCCCTTGAGTAATTTGTTACTCCTAAGAAGGACAGAAGCGCCTATACTTGGTCTTCCTTCTTCTTCAGCTTCATGTGGTCTGTGAGTTGTATCTTAGGTATTCTGAGCTTTGGGGCTAATATTCACTTATCAGTGAGTGTATAACACATGTGTTTTTTTTTTCTTTTTTTTTTTTTTTTTTTTTTTTTGATTCGGTTACCTAATTCAGGATGATACTTATGGCAACAACAGATTGGGAAAAGATCTTTACCAATCCTATATCTGATAGAGGGCTAATATCCAATATATAAAAAGAACTCAAGAAATTAGACTCCAGACAATCAAATAACCCTATTAAAAATGAGATACAGAGCTAAACAAAGAATTCTCAACTGAGGAAACTCAAATGGCCAAGAAGCACGTAAAAAAATGTTCAACATCCTTAGTCATTAGGAAAATACAAATCAAAACAACCCTGAGATTCCACCTCATATCAGTCAGAATGACTAAGATCAAAAACTCAGGTGATCACAGATGCTGGTGAGGATTTGGAGAAAGAGGAACACTCCTCCATTGTTGGTGGGATTGCAAGATGGTGCAACCACTCTGGAAATCAGAAGAGAGAATAAAGAAAGAGAGAGAGAGAGAGAGAGGAGAGAGAGAGAGAGAGAGAGAGAGAGAACAGGGAGACAGAGAGACAGAGAGATAGAGGCCCACAGCCAGACAATATGCAAAGAGGAGAACTTGAAAACTTGAAATTCCTTGAGAATTTCGTAGAATTTAATTTGGTCATATCCAAAATTCTCATCCTCTATTCTTACCTTATCCATACCCCTTTCATTCCCATCCAATCTTAGTTTCTCTTTAAACAAACCAAACCAAGGTAAAAACATAAAGTTAAATTTGTGCTACCTTGTTACTCTTGGGTGTAGTGAGCATCCACTAGAAATGATCTACTTACCAGGGGTCGCACAATTACAGAAAACAAAATTTTTCCTCTCCTATGGGCTATCAGTTGCCACTAGGTAACTAGTGTATCTCCCTGGGCTGAGATTTCATGCCTACTTTTTTATCCATGTTAGAGTTCTGCTGGATCGAGCTTAAGGTGCTTATTTATGCTGCTACAACTGCCATGAATTTGTAATTCCAGCTGGCCTGATGCGTCTGGAAAACTCTGTTCCCTTGTTTTCATCTGTTACCTCTGGCTCATACAATCTTTCTGTCCCCTTTTCCTTAGTGATTCATAAGAACTGGGCAGAAAGCTGTTCTATAAATAACCCATTGGGACTGAGAACATCATCATATCTGACTTCTGGAAGGCAGTCAACTTTTCGTCTCTGAATTAATCACAATCTATTGCAAAAAAAAAAAAAAAAAAAAACAAAGTAAAAAAGCATTCCTGGTGAGGACTGAAATATGCACTAATATACAAATATGAAGGATCAGTCATTTGTAGTTAAGTTTAATACCCTTTTCCATTTAGCAGAGTAAGATTGGAAACTTCTCCCCTAGAGCCTACCTGTAGCCCATCAAAGCAGTAAAAACATAGTCATTATATTATGACTAACACTATGTCAATATGTTAAATTTTGGCATTATTTTCTTACATGTACCATCAGTTTGTTTATTTACTATTGTAATGCCTTTATCCTCTCTTTTTCTGAAATTTTACAAATTTTTTTAAATGCACAGTCTTATTAATAATTTCAAAATCTAAAATAAATGTAAATTTAAAAACAGAAATATGAACTATATATTATAAAGCACTATGAAAGGAAATGCTTTCATATTTTCAAATTTATCAACAATTTTAATTGAAGAAATTTTCCTACTTATTTTTACCCTTGATAATGAGGTTCCTACATCTTTGCCAAATCCTGTGCAAATATGAATTTGTAAATACATAATGCCTGTCAGAAATATTGTTTGACTAATATTAACAAGGAGGCATTTGTTTTCTTTGTTTTGTCCTTGTGAATAGTCTTCAATAAACTGTTTATTTCAGATATCAAATACTATATAAACATTTCTAGAAGATAATTATCATATTACATGATATTTTGACATTATTTGTCTGGTAAAGATTCTGCATCTTTCTGCATGTTGTTAATAAGAAGCTTAGTAATAGCCCCACCTTTTGTGTGTGTGTACACGTGTGTGTTTTTGTATCTGTTGGTGCATACATTCATGTGGAGGCCATGGATTCATTTTAGGTATCCTCCTTGAGAGTTCTCACACTTTCACATTAACACATTTTTCAATTTTCACCAGAAATCTACTTTGTTGCAATAGATTTCTGTTAACTCAGAGATGAATAATTGGTTGCCTTGCCCAAATTAGATGTACAAAATCTCAAAGTTATTAATTCAATTGATAGCCGCCTCATTAAACTGCATAAATACAAAGGAAACAATAAGGCATCTATCTAGTCTTCCATTGCCTCTATTCTTCCCTTAGTGTATAAAAGTCTAGAGGGAAAAGGCATGAAGAGTTACAGCTGTTGCACATATTTGTTTTAGAATTAAGTTAACTAAACTTCTACTCATTTCAAAGTATTTCACTGGGAATTTTAAACAATGAAATCACTCTACTGTGTAAAATGTAACTCCAGTGGCATTGGATTGAGAATGCAACTTGAATATTTGTGTTTGCAGATATATTTATGCTAATAACAACAGTATTATAGTAATGCAAATTGACATCTATGATGATCTAAGAAAATATTAGCCTATAATTAATACAATCGTCTAAATAATTCTAATTGAACAGGCTGAATACATCTAGGTCTGACTCCCTCTCCCCAAACCCTGTGTATTGATATATGCACACATTGATGTGGAGTTCATAGATTAATATGATTAATATTAGATATTCTCCTTGATATTTCTCCATTTGACTGTTTGAGAAAAGGTCTGTCCCTGAACCAGGAGCTAGGTTAGGCCAAGATGGCTGTCCAGCAAATACTAAGGGTTTTGTTTTTTGTTTTGTTTTGGGTATTTTTGTTTGTTTGTTTGTTTGTTTTTTGTTTGTTTGTTTGCTTGTTTTGCCTATCTCCATAGCACTGGAATTCCAGTTGTGTGCCTGGAAGACTTGGATCTTTAGATATGTTCTAGAATTTTGAAATCAGTTTTTTAAGCTTGTGTAGTACATATTTTACCAACAGATCCATCACCCAGCCCTATTTCTATTTCCCAAATTGAATTTCCCATATTTATACTTAATATGGTATAATATTTACAAGTATCAAAATATTTGAAACCAAAAAGTGCTATTTTCCCACATTCCTATTTTTATTTTCCCCCCAAACCAATCATCAGCCTGTTTTGTTGCTATTTTATCAAACCCTAAATACATATAAAAGTATTTTATATATGATTAAATGTCATGATTCTATGTTTTCCTGAGGATTTGATTATTTTAAATGGACCTGATTCCTATTTTGCTTATGCCACTTCCTTTTCAGGCTAAATTCATGGTAGCTTGTTTCTCCATAGCTTTTCTTGTACTGTGTTACAGATTTAAATTGAGCAAAAAATCCATTTAATTCAGTTAGGATGGTTAGTACATATTATTAATAGTTAAGATAAGTTGAACATATTCATGTTTTTGAGATCTACTTATTTGATATAGTTTCTAATAGATTGTTTTAAAGCATTCATACCCCACAGTTCTCAAATCAAAGATAAACAACTGCTTGGAAAAGTTAAAGTGAAAGCTATGAATTGGATAGTTACTAGCATAAGCTATGTAACTGAAAACCCTAGGCTTCTCTAATATTCATGGGGGATTAAATTAAGTTGTTTTAAGATTGCTTCCACATTTTTTTGACTTAACATAAAAACTAAATATTTTCTGCCTTGTGATTCTAAGTTTTTGGATGTACAAAACATAAGTGAACTTTCAGAAGAAGCATCAGCAAGCATAGCAGATCTAGCCTTCTAGAAAACAAGAAAGGAACCACAGTAATCTGGAGATTAAACAGAAGGCAAAATACTTTTCTTCCTCTGCTCAAATAGACCCTGCCTGGAGGTAAAGGAACATCTCCTGTATGCACTTGTATTAACAGGCCTTGTCTTTATATGGTTCATTGACAGCAAAAACAGTAAACAGTAACTCATTACACACAGTGCTATCTCATTATACAACAAGCTACTCTAGCATATTAAAACCCAAATACAAAAAGCCTAAAAGAAAACACGACTGAAATTAAATGTAAACAACTATGCCTTTTATTTTAGAAATATTGATCCTCTGCAAAAGAGTGACATGTTTAATGAATACCCTTAATGATTTTACAGTAGTGCAAATCATCTATGAAAGTAACATGGTTCAGAAAGAATGTTATAATCTGGTGCCCAGTGAAATCCAATATCCTTGTAAGCAACAACAGTCACTGTGTCAAAGCTATCTGGGAGCAAGAGAACTACAAAATCAAGAAGGGAAATAAAGCTCATTTATTTTAGCTTTAGTTTCAAAGTCAACTAAAATGCTTACAGGGGTTCCATGAAAACATTTCCAAAACTAATCTAATCCTGTTCACAGTAATTACTTTCTTCCTTTCAGGCAAAACACAGTTGACAGCAAACGGGTTTTAAGGGATTTAATAGGGATGAGGTATCATACTCAAAGAAAATTTCCATTACTTTAAACCATAGCTCTTAAGTTTTTATTTTCAGGAACTCTTCCAAATTCTTAATGGCAGAAAAATTATCAGAAAACTAAGGGGAAATACGGGAGGCTATAAAAGATTAAGCTTGAGGGAAGTTGAGTTAGCCAAAACTTTGAGATTGGTATTAATACCTCCAAAAGTTCAAATAATTTAAAAATGAGCAGATAGAAAAGTCAAGCATAGAAAGAAATACACATAGTGAAAATATATTAATGTCTTTGCTTTATAACAACTGTAAACCATAGTTATAGCATTTCAAATATGAATACAAGAATCTCCCATATGGCAGAATCATTAATATAGCAATGGACACAAAAGATGGCAATATATAAATGATATTATTCTTCTAATTGTACAGCATAATAAGAATTTTTATACTCATGTGTACAAAAACTGCAAGCATGGGAACACATTGTTTACTATTTCTGAATATTATTAACTCTATATACAAAATTTAAAACTATGAATATTAGATGTTCACTGTAAAGACATCATTTTTCTGACCCTATCCAGGTTTTGTGAACACATATATTAAGTTCAATTTGGATGCTGTTTTCAACAGACTTTTGCCAATACAGGGTGTAGCCTCCATATGAATCTTTATTATAATACAATTATGGAAAATTTAAGTGAAAGACAGTTAGCACTAATGTCATTTTGCTTTTAATTATATTCAATTAAAATCTATGCTTACTAGGAAGAATAAATTTTAAAGTAATAGAACTTATTTAATCTTAAATTAAACTTTGTACTGGATAAAGTTGTTCATTTTATTGACACAATATGAGTTTCAAAACAATTAAAGTGTTTACTATAAGTCCATCATTATGATAAATGCCAGTATTTTTGAAAACCAATCTTAATGATAGGGTATTACATCTTCAATAACATAGCAACATAAGATAAAACTGGTTAAAACACTTATAGCTCAACATTTTTTTTTAAATCTGAAGTAAGCATTATTAAATACTAGCCAGGATGATGGACACTGGGATCATACTCGGGATTCCCAGAGAACGTCTGCATTCATCCTGATGTACTTCTTGCCTACATAACTCCTGCCTATGTGTGATCAAGCATATCCTGTTCTGTTGGGGAAACCAAACTTGTTTACTGAAATCAAAAAATGTTGCTTGTTATTTTACGTGAACAACAGTCTTCACAATGATAGGAAGTCATCAGTTTTCAAGCAAGTGGGTCTTATAAATTAGAGGCTTGTTTGTTTCATAGGTATCTTTTTTTTTTTTCAAAAAAATTACTGTATTTAAATGCTTCATTTCTAGTCCCATTTTGAACTATCTGACACCCTCTCAGATTCCGTCTTACATCATCTTCCCAGTATAGACACTCAAGGATGGAACCCGTGAACTGTGCTGGTACCATGATGTACAGTCCCCCTGTTGCTTTCTAAGAATTCTTATTTTTCTTCTCAAACGCTGACCTCTCTGCCCCTGTTTTAACATGAGTAATATAAGTGTGGGAGGGGAAGAATGCAGCAACAAACCTGGGGGAAACATTGCTAATTTATAGCATTAGTTAGCACACCAGAAGACCTTAAGGATAGGGACTGGTCCAAGGTATTCTCTGAAACTGCAAGTCTCAGACTCAATATCTCATAAGCTAGAGCAGCATTAAAGGGTTGGGAAGATCCCCAGCTTAGGATCAGTATGTAGAAGTCTGGTTCATCTGATGAGAATAACAAAAAAAATAAAAAAAAAAAAACAACCCAAAAAAGTATTGAGTAACTGAATTAGAGTCTTGGCAAAGGGCATCAGAACCAGCAAGCCAGAATCTAGGCAAGGAGGCTGGGCAAGAGTTTGAATTTAGAGTTTTGCTAATGGCTGACTCATGCCCCACAGAGATATATGTTCAAGTCCTAAGCTCAGGAACTGTGAACATGCCCATATTTGGAAACATCTATGTGACATAATCAAGATCTAGACATCAAGTTAAGAAGGGACATAATCTGATATGACTGGTGTATTATACAAGAGGAAAATACCTTAAGGTAGAGATGTGGAGAGGAAGTAGATGACAGAGTCAGTGATTAGAATAATGCAGAGGAATGCAGACAAAAAGTAGATTCTTTAAGAAGCCAGGAAGAAATAAGAGAGACTGTCCCAATGTAGAAAGTCTCCTATGGTGTATGGCCCCCTGATAACTTGGCTGTATACACTCAGACTCCAGAACTGCCAGGCAATATGGTTCTGTTATTTTAACCCAATGTGGTTTTGGTGCATTCTTATGGCCACCTTGGGACACCACAACAATTCTTCTTGGGGGTTTTGTATTGAGCCAGGCTTATAGCCCTGGCAGAACTAATTTCATAGATAGTATAAAGTTGAGATCTCTGTAGGAGTCAGGATCAGAAAGCAGTGGGGTTGGGGGTTGAGGTAAAGAGGAATCTTTGTGGAGGAGAACTTGGTTCATGTGGTGCTGATCTTGGGTGAGCAAAACACTTCTACCCCAACCAGAGGTGTTTCATAGGTATCTTAAGCACAGTAATTTAAATTTAAAACATAACTTTAGATCTCACAGGCATCACTGCAACCTCATCTCTGAATCAGAGTGATAATGTCTGTGAAATGAATCAGAAAGTAAAACATTCACCAATCAAGTCTGGAGGAGAGGAGGAAGGATTGGAAGAGCCAGAGGGGTCAGGGACACCAAAAGAACATGGCCCACAGAATCAATTGACTTGGGACTCAAGTGGGTTCCTAGAGATCAGAGAGTCTGAATCGATTTGACCTAGGTTCACTGCATTAGTGTTGATTGTGTAGCTTGATGCTCTTGTGGGACTCCTAACAGTGGGACTGGGGATGTCTCTGACTCTTTTGCCAGGTTTTAAAACTCTTTTAGTCCTTCTGGGTTGCCTTGGCCAGCCTTGATGTGAGAACATGTGCCTGGCTTTATTGTATAATTTGATGCTGTATTTAGATGATATTCTGAGGAGACATGGTATTTTTTGAAGGGAGACAGAAGTGGGTATGTCCTGGGGGAGAGGGAATATAAGATTGAGGGGCTTGGGGAGGCTAGGGAAGTAAAACTACAGTGGAATGTATTATAAGAGAGAAGAATAAATACAACGCAACAAAACAGAGACACCTATTTGGATTTCCTATTTACAGAAGAACATCAGTTACCCCAGTGCTCAGAATTCATCACAGAAAGGGCCTTCCATGATCTAGTTCTAATTATGCACACACCTGCACCCGCTGTGGTCCTCATGGAAAAGTCAGAGACCAGCTTTGGGTGCTGGCTCCCACCTTCGTCTTGTTAGGTTTTGGCTGCTGTGTGAGAGCCATGAGCTTTGGGCCAGTTTCTTGTGCCTTCCTGAAGTCTTCCCAACAAACACAACCTCAGATCACTGATGCTAGTAACAAAATCCAGCTTTTACGTGGGTTCTGAAGCTCAATAATTTTTAACTCCCCAAAATAAAATGTTTGTTGACTTCAATTGAAAAGCATAATTCCAATTTTATTTTAATATTTTCTACCTTATTATTCTGTCAAAATCTTATATGAATGTAGGGTTTATGTATTTTTTTCCAAAATATATTTTTGAGGAAAAATTAGAGAGCAGCATATTTTGTAAAGACCCTTGAATATGTATGAATGTATGCACATATGTATGTATTTATGTATGAATGTGTATGTATGTATATTTGTATGTTTTTGTTTTTCTTTTTGTTTATATTCTACTCCAAATAATATTTGAAGAGAATTTTTTCTTACTATCTATTGTAATTTCTAGGGATCCAAAGAACAACTAGGAGTTTGGAGATAAATGGGAAATTGGAGGAGAGAATACTATGTCTTGCTAAAAGAACTGTGCTTCTTTCAAGTTTTTCCTTTACCTTGTTCTGTGAAAGATGGCTCAGTCTGACAGATGATGATTTACATCTCCTTTGGTAATCTTTTCCCATTGAGTGGAAAGAATTTGTGACCTTTTACTAACTTCTTTTTTGACAAAGAGGACTGGATGTTACATCTCTAATCCTGTAAAAAAAAAAAAATGCACAAGGTAACCATTTAACACCTGGAATCACAGACCCTACTTGTATCATAAAAGTTAGCTGCCTTGTTGCAGTTGAGGAATTCCATGTGTCAGAGAATCACAACCAGCCTCTCTATTATCAGAGTAAAACCAGTCTCCTAGAACAGCTGCCAGGAAACGAATTCTATCAACAACTAGATTGAGCTCAGGAACACCTTCCTTGTACAACTTCCAAATCTATTTCAGCCTGCCAAATCCTTAAAGGATGGTCCAGATATGTTGCACCTAGAAGTAAAACTCCAGAAGCATGACATTTAAAAATGTAGTGTGTGGTTATATATTTATTTATATATGTATGTATGTATGTATGTATGTATATGTATATATATGTGTGTGTATGTGTGTGTGTGTGTGTGTGTGTGTGTATGTGTAGCAATAATATTAATAAAGTAATAGAGAAAGCAAATTAGAGGTGAGGAAAGAAGATAGGATTAAAGAAGACAGAAAAATTGTGAACACAGTCTACATATACAAAGTTAAAAGATTACCATTTAAATATTTGGAATTTTAAACCACCATTGTGACATTATCTAATTCAGCAATAAGTGAAGTCAATGACGTACATTAACTTCATTTATTCCTGTCTAAGTTACTTCAATATATTTTTAGCTAACTTAATTTCAGGATTTTTTTTCTAGAGGTCTTGTTAGGTATTAGATTTTGAGATTTTATGACTTTTGTCTTTAAGATGAAAATCAGTGCTCCCACTTAAACAGAAAATTGAAAAATTTAAATAGAACTTCATGCAGAAATACAAAAACAATATATAGATCTTCGCAAAATTTTGGAGCTAAATGTTAGATAGCCTGTCAGATTAGAGTCTTGGTCCAGTGACTTTGTTAGAGTAGTATGGTAGTTTCTTCCTATGATAGCTAGATTTCTTATATGAAAGATAAATTCATTGCTTTTGTTTTGTTGTATTTAACACACATACTTCTAGAAGATAACTAAAGTCTCTGAAGCATGATCTTCTAAAGACCAACAGAAAACCACACCCTTAACATCCTACACTGGTAGATATATTCCAGTGCTTTTCACTCAGAGTCATTCATCTAACATTGAATTATTCCTTCAGTTAGAAGATACATAGTGTAAACTTCAAAATTTGTTTTATTTTCCTCAATGTTGAAAACTTAAATAAGAATATTAGTATAACTGATAACATGAGCATGCATTCTGCCCCTTGACAAAGAAACATAGAGTTTACTCTTTCTGATTTAGAAAGTATACAGAATTCAGAATGCATGGATTTTAATTTAAAAGATTTATTTCTTACAGTTTAAAAATATAAGAGCAGAATATTTCAGTGGCTATTGTGAATGACTGTAGTTGGAAAATCAAGGACTCACAAGATACCATTTTGGTACTTTGTGGATGCTTTCTGTGTTTTTGCTAGCACTACATGATAATACAACATCTCATTTGTACTCTGATAACCTGGCAGATTTAGATGCATCATTATTTTTTCAGAAAATGCCAGAGGAAAAAAACATGAAGCATTTTGAAACTGAGAAATATGGGCTTCTGTATAAATTCTTCTTTCAAATGACTTTATGGTAGGTGACCACCTCCTCTTGTTTTTCTTTATTTGATAAGTGTGTTCATTTAACAAAGACTGAGAACTACATCATTAACAATGTCTAGTGCTTTTTTTTTTTTGTATTGCTGCCTTTCTGTTAGCCCTCTGCTCTTTTTTACAGTTCTTTCTTCAAGTATTTTGGGACTGAGATTCTATAACTTGCATGTAATTTTACCAGGGCTTCTCTTTAACAGCTCTTCAGGGATGTTAGAGGAAAGCAAAGTTTTATACGTATTAAAACTAAAATGTGAAGTGTCAGTGTGGAATATAGAAGAGAGTCGGTCTGGTTACAGAAAAACAGGAAATGAACTCCTTTCCTGAGATTTTAATTTAGAATATTTTATATGAGGTGCCTAGAGCACTCATTAGCATTCATGCCATGGAAATGTGATTTGTCTTATGTGAAGAATATGAACCAAGGTGGATAGCCTGTGGGAACAATAGTATAAAAATAATTTAGGATGTTTGGTTTTCTCCTCCCCTTCTTGTACATATGTAAGGGTACATGTACACACACATACACACACACACACACACACACACATACACACACACACACACACACACACACACACACACACACACACACAGGTACACTGAAATATTATTGTGGCTGTGGTTGTTTGAACGAGAATATGTGTATGAATCCCATAGGCTTATATATGTGAAAAGTTTGAAAGGATTGGGAGGTGTGTCATTGAAGGTGTGCTTGAGATTTGAAAAACCTACAACAAAAGTGATCTTTTCTGCCAACTGCCTAATGATCAGGATGTAAATCTCTCAGTGACCTTTTCTGTTACCAGGTCTGCCTGTGTGCCACCATGTTCCACCTCCCATGGTGATAATGGACTAACTTCTGTAGTTGTAAACCAATCTCAATTAAATGTTTTTCTTTTTAAGACTCTCTATGGTTGTTGTGTCTCGTCACAGCACTGGAACATTAAGAGAAGCCCAAGCAACTCATTCATGCTTTCTCTGGTCTTTTACATTTATTCACTTTCTGGTTTTGTCTGTATTATTTTTGTTGTTTGAGAATTTCATATATGTATATAATGAACATTAATCAAATCTACCTGTTGGGAGCACAATGGTCTTTGCTCTCACAAAGCATGAGGGAAACCATGAATGTTAAACACATAGGATTGTATCTTCAATGAGAAAGACGTATAACTTGTTTTTCCTAACCTAGGTCCTCAAGATAATATGTAGCATGTTTCTAGAATTAATCTTCTTGAATGAAGTGACAGGTACTTTGAGAATGGTTTCTATGTATTTATACTTCCGTGTGTCCAGGAGTTAGTGTTAAACCAGGAAAAAAATTTTCCCAATTTTTTACTGTTCTTAAATATGCCTTCAATAAACTGCCTGAGGTTACACTCTAGAAGTTTGAACCAACATACTCTACAGAGTTGTATTGAATTGGATTTCTTCTTGCCTCACACGAATCATTACTCTGCTAGCCCTGGTGGACACAGTGATTACCACCTCCACTCACTATTTCTTTTTCTCTTGCCCTCCTCTACCGCACCAGCCTCATGAATATTATGTCCTAAATCAATGTGAGCTTTCAAACATGCTGAGTACACTAAGTGCTGTCTGTATGAACAGACAGCACTTAGTGGTTCTCTTACCAAAGCTAGTTTTCCACACTTGCATCCTTTATGTTTGGCAATTTTCTCTCAAAAATCTTTTCGTAGATAGTTCTCTATTGTACATTTCAGACTACTTTAACAGCCCTCAGAAATTCTACATTTTACAAATATATTTAAGTCAAAAGCACATGTGATAATCCCATGTGATAATCCCATAAAACATGATTCCGGGGTCTTTTCCTATTAGTATTTTTCTCTCCATACAAAATCAAATTTTTTTGTCACTTTTTTCTCAAGTATTTTGTTATAAGTATATGTGTATTTGGGAGATCCAAAAGTTCCAGAAGTTTAAATTACTTGAATATTCAATTTGCAGTTTTCTAACAAGGAAATTTCCAGTCTTCATATGTCCAGTATTTATGTGATATGTATTATTTTGTCATATTTTATGCATATTTCTCAAGATTCATTTTAAGAGCCGTCTTAGAAATAGACTCTTCATTAATCATTTTTACTAACAAAAATTATTGTGACAGTCTGAATAAATCCTAAGAATATTATTTATTTAGTCTAGGTATTTACTCTAAATTGCAAGTGCACTTTTGTTTTCTCTTCTGTTTAACAAAAGAAAACTACACAAAGAAAGGACATTTCATTGAGGAGAAATCACAGCCCTAGGAGAAACCTCCAATTATTTGTATTTTTGTGTCTTGCTTATAGTCAGAGACCCATCATTATATTATTAAATTCCATGTCAGACTAAGAATTCTATTGTTAATTGTCCTTTATTAGTTGCTTAGAAAGCTATGTCACAACGAAGAGACATATATAATTTTAAATCATCTTTTAATGTCCTGTCCTGCAGGGCATTAAACAGTGGTTCGGGAGATCACCTGAAAGAGAAAGTAGGGACAGGCCGATGCAAAGGAAAGACGACCTGTCTATAATCTGATCTGTTTACTCTTTCACACACAGGTTATATACACAAAAAGGCAGGATGTGGGAAAGTGGATGACGCAGGGGCGTAGGTATTTAGGGTGAGTACAGATATCTTCCAGAACAGAGTGTCAGCTGGGTAAAGGTTCAGGGGACAGACCACTATGACTCTGCCTGTGATTCACTTGTCTTTATATAAGTTGGTACTATCCACCAAGGTTACCTATCTACAAGGTCTATGACTATTCAGGCTTGGCAGCCCTCCACCAAAGCTGCTTGTTTACAATAGCTTCTAGGCTTCTGTTTCAGTGTTTTTCCACAGAGACCCAAGACATGGTGCTAGCAGGCATGTACGTCCCACCTATTGCTGATTTTAGGCCTTCAGTGTATAACCAGGGCTGCGCCTGACATTTTAAAATTTTTAATTAAAATTAATTTGCATTATATAGGGTAGAATAATAAAGCATTATTCATATCCACTGACAACTTTTGAAAATAAAAATTTATTTTCTTGAAAGATTTGTGTAATTCTTTAAAAATATAATTTCTTCAAATTCAGAGAAATTCAGCAGGAGAAATAATAACAGATTCATAATGCCATCTGCTCAGTAAATGTGCTCAGGGTGAATCTAAATATCAGGTTTCTTATAACAAATTTTAAAAGTGCCCGAAATTAACTACAAAAATACCTTTGATAATGCTATTGATTGCTCTCTTTGATTTTAAATCAATTAATGTCCATTTGGAGCAGAAACTAGCATTATAAAATAATAAGGATATAATAATGTTTACACTAATTTTTACTCCATATGTATCTGATAGTAGCCCTTGGTCAAGACTGATTATGCTAGGAATATACAACTACAGTCACATATACATTATCTAGATGTTTCACTAGATAGTACACATGAAATTCTTAGTTCAATTCTAAGAAAAACACAAAGAACATATATACATAGATTGCTACTAAAAATTATATATATAATGTTGGAGAGCATATGCTAGACTCTCTTCTCCTATATAAAATTAATTCAATAACAACACAAATATAAATTCAATTTTGAGATAATCTGTGAACATTCTACTTTATGGAATGCCTTAGTATCATAATTACTGATATTTTTTTGGTAAAAATCCAAATTATGTAACAGTTTTTATAGTTTTGACAAATTCCATTTTTATGAGAAACAAAATTAATACATATAATATTTATTTTTTCTAAGCACAAGATTATATATCTACATATATATTTGTGAATTAAGCTAGAAGAAAAACTTCATAAATATAATTCTTAAATTATCTTAATGCATATATTATTATATAGCATTTTAAAGGACCAGGCCTCAGTATCTCATAATCTTGTAAGTATCTCATAATCAATGCAAGGGCATCAAATCTATCTATGTTTTATACTACCAAAATGATAACTAAATATATACAAATACAAATGTTAATATTAGTGGAATCATAGAGACTTTTCAATTTTTACCTCTGCATGTGCCCATCAGTATCATGTCCGCTACAACACATACACAATCACACAAGCATTGCATTTCTAGTGAAAAAGAGGAGAATGAAAAATTAAACAGTGCAGCAGTAGAACATGAGCCCCCCAAAATTCTAAATTTTTCTACACATTGGAAATATCGTGCCTTGATTGCCAGAGCTGGAATTATTTTAACATCTGCTAAATGCCTAGTCACTAGCTGTTAAATACAGTACTTGAATCTTGACCAATCCAGAGGCCCTCTAACACAAGTTGTGTTCAGCTCAACAAGTTGATAGTATTTATTAAATCAGGATAATTGGCACCCTACATTGAAGCATAACTAATCTCTGTGTTGCCTGAAAGAGTTCTGAGCAGATCAATGGATGAATGTTTAAAATATAACTGAAATTCTGGCATCAATTCAAGTTCAAAGAAACAAAAATATTCATACTGCAGGTAGCCATGCTTGTGCCAAAATGCCAGCATATGTTCAGAAAAGCAGAGTTAAATATAAATAAATTGAAAAAGTAACAGGAGGAATTCAGTAGTTTTGGGTCAGTTGAAAAATAACTTTTGAGCCTGTTGCAATTTGAAACCATTAACCCATGAAATATAATTTGCAAATGATACCTAAGACATTTAATTATAAAAGTCATTACCCTCTTTAAAATATCCTAAATATATAATTTAAAATCAGAATGTACTAAAATGAATTCTCAGCATTGTACTACTTTAACTATGTTCTTGCCTGGTGTTTATATCAGGGATGAAAATAAGTATTAGCATGTATTTTCTACTTGAAATCCTCAACTATATCTATTGAAAATTTAACTGAAGACTGAGGGAAGGTTCAAAAATTAACATCACATACTGTTCTTGCAGGGAACTATAGTTCAGTTCCCAGCACACCTATCAGATGGGTAACAGTTCAACCCCAGTACCAGAGTGCCTCACATCATCTTCTAGCCTCCATAGACAACTGCACTCACATGCACCAACATTAAATTAAAAATAAAAACCAAATACATACCAATGTCATTAATGAGATCAAAACAGACAGCATTATCTGTTAACGAAATGTGCTCCATATTTATATATTAGGGGTGTTGTATAGTTTAGGAAGAATGCCGGTGCCAACAGTTAATTGAGTATTAAATATATCATCAGAGTAGGTAATGTACTTGGTTTAGAAAAAACAGAACTTAGATCAAATGTTAATTTTGTCCTGTGTTTCCTAGTTAAACTAGGATTTTGTATTCTTTCTCCCAAGGTGGTTTCTGTCATCTAAGATGTTTTATAAATGTTGATGAATTGCTTGGTTATTTGGGAGCTTTAGAAACTTATGTGATCACAGCTGTCTTGATGAAGAGGCAGCATGATCATAGAATGCCACAGGTCAGATTGAGCTAAATGGTGAGATTCTGTTTAAAAATAAAATAAAAAAGAGCAAAAAAATGCATGCATGCTTAAAAGTTAGGTATGCACTATAGTTGTGTAATTGTTAAGCAGAACTATAGGCACACCGATATCAACATTATGGCAGATCTCTACTGTCTATCAAACTTCATCAAAGCATGTGGGCCTTAAAGGAAACACTACAGGCAAAAGAGTAGATAAAATAATGCTATCATATACAGAAGCCCCACAAACAGATGCTTCTTCATATTGTTCCATTTCTTTCCCCTTGTTCATGTAAGGTAAGTTTGTCAGGATACCCACCTTTTGCTGTAGTGGAAGGAGTCCCTGACTTTCTTTGTGGCATCCAAAGTATAGCAAACGTAGGTAAGATGAGATTGAGAATACTCAGGATATGGCTATAGACAAAAATTTTAATATAAATAATATTAGAGAAAAACAAAGATGGTGGCAGCAGCCAGAGCCCACTGCTGAGCTCTAAGGAGTCTGGGAGACCCATGGAAGCTCCCAATGGTGATGGAAATGGAGTCTGCAGAGCCCTCAAAAATAACTCTAGAACAACTACTATGATGACTACGATTACTAAGATGAGTACTATGACAACTACTGAGGGGACAATGACAACAGCAACAACAACAACAGTAACAGCAACAACAGACATGTGTGGGACTGCGTAAGGATATTCTGGTTCTTGGCTGGGCATGGGCCTAGAACCCCGAGACTCCAAGGGAGAAAGGCAGGAGCTCGGCCAAGTCCCCAGAACTCAGAGTCCTAACAAGCAGTCTAATCTCCATAGACCTACATTGTTCAGTCACTAGGCCATTACAGCCCCTCCCAAAGTGCACAGGTAGAGGATGTAACTACAGGCCTCAGGCCCTAGAGATTTACATACTAATGAAGGTCAGAGGGCGGAGCCAATTAACAATTCCTCCCCAGAACCTCCCCCTTTCTCCCTCCCTACTTAACCCAGGTCTGCCCTGAGTTTGGGGGGGTACATCCATATCCATCTACCATCTGCCATGACAATAAAGCCTTTTGGAACCAAGGACTTCTTCATATCATTGGGGCCTGCTGAGGCTGCCGCCACTGAAGCCTCCAGCCACTGGAACCTTGGACCTTCGTCCGGTATGTGAGACAGGCTGCCTGGAAGCCTCCAGGCAGCCTCCACCCCGCAGGCCCCTAGGCCGCTGTCGAGTAGGCCCAGGCCTGCTGCTGCGGGCCCACCCAGTTTTTCCCACAGACATGTCTTCTGGGAAGTGCTTCTAAAATGTAGACTCATGAAATTAGAAAAGAGATGGTAGAACAGAACTGTATATATTAGATAGTGATGAATTTACACCTTCTTAGCCAGCAGGCTGCAAGCACAATGGTCTTGCCAGATGAGCTGTGGGTTGCTGGCACTGATGACCTGGAGATGTGCAGGGAACTAGAGTTCCCTGAGAAACACGCCATTACTGAATATAGACAGCCCCAGGTGTGGTGGGTAGTACCAGCATGGAGTTACCAGCTGCAACCTGTGCTGTGTCTCCTGTTGGGAAAAAGAGAACACAGGGTAGCAGCACTGAGCACAGACTACAAGCACAGAGATCAGGCCTGGCAAACATCAGGCTGACAGACATCAAGGGTAGGGGAGGTATGTGCCAGTGAAGATAAAAAAAAAAAAGCACCACGAATTCTCTCAAAATTATGTTTATTTTGAATATATAGATGTTATTAAACAATTGATTTTTTCTTCTACCTGTCAATGGAAGAAAATGATGGGTAGCTCTTTAGCTCTAATCAAAGTCAGTGTTTGGGGATGGCTTCAGTTTATCACAATGGCATTTTAACCGAACATATTTACTGTATTTCTCTTACATACTATTTTCTCTGTCAAATCAATCTGTACTCTTGACACAGCTCTTTTACTGTGTATTGCTCACAAGTACATATTTACTTTGTAAGTTTTTGTCAAGTAAAATTACGAAAGTGAATATAAATCCATAAAAAGGAATTTGAATGCTATATACCAAATACATTAAATGTTGCTAAGTTTTAATTTCACATCCTATGCACTATATTTTACTACTGCAGGTTTCATTTACTCCTGTGTTCAGTGGAACATCCTCTTCAAAAGTACAAGTGCAAAACTATGGCCACAAGTGCATATCTGATACCGCATCACCACATCTACAGTTGCTCTGCCAATAATGAAATCAAGAGAATTAATCATTTCTGCTATGGATCTCTAAAAATTTCATTAACCATGTGAAACTATTCTTTGTTAGCTGCCAGCGAAATACAATAGACAGAGATTGGTTTAATTTTTAGCTTGAAGATAAAATGTAAACAGTAAACAATAAAATATACTGTCTTTATTACTCCATTTTTTATTATGTCTTGTGAAAATGGAGGTATTCTGAGTAGTTATTATATCCCTAATATTCCAGTCAATTAGCAATCGCCAATGATGTTACCTTTGATGCATCAGTTTCCTTCTCCTATTTCTTATCCTTATTAATACTTTCTTCAACTTAACCCACATATTTTAGTACATAGGAATAGTCCATTACCTAATAACTATTCAAATGGATTTGCTTTAATTTTATGGAATTAAGATTTGAATTCTGCCAGTGATTTTAGGCTTTTTAACCCACTTCATTGCCAGAGTCCCTATGTATCGAAACAAACCTCTGTCCTTTTGTATTCCTGCTCATATCCCTCTCCTTTGGGTCTTCCCTTACTTCTGATTTCACCTTTGCTCCTCCTGAAATTAACCAGGTGAATTCTCACACATGACTGAGATGTCAACTTAGACATCATGTTCAGTCTCACCCTTGTTTGACCCCATAACTCTGAGACAGATGTTGTTCCTAAGATGTCTCATAGAACAGTCCTGCTTTTACAAGCATGAATAATTGCATGTTTAATTCACCTTACCAGATGGTGAAAAACCTTTTCACCCTGGAATCTCCAGGTAAGAGTGCCGACACTACAGTAAATGAAAATGATAGTAACCATTTAATAAAACAAAAGATTCATTGTGGATGTTGATTTTCTTATTGAAGCAAAAAAGCAAATTCTTGAATTAGATGTGATATTTTTACTGAGTTCTTTAGGAAAATGTGAGAAGATGTTAAAATAATCTTATTAACTATATTTCTTTAAAGTGTGATCCCAGTTTATTATTAAAAATCAATATTAGATTTAAAATTCATAATATAAATATATCTATAATAGCTATAAATCACAAGTATAAAAGAAATTATATTATACAAACTAAATGAGCCCAGTGAGCATTCATAACATAAATATAAGAAAAAGCAAAAGTGGAGAAATAAGGACCTCATGAAATTCCATGGGTATCAATTATTTTTCACATTCAGAAGTTTCATATTATCATAATATGAAGGAAAAACCTCTATGAAGGATTAGGTTGAGGTAGACAGGATGGAATTGAATGGTATTATCCAAATAACTGTCATTAAAAAAGTTAGTCACATGTTTGATATAATGAGTTTCATTAATATTTTTTATATCATTGTATTTTGCTTATATTCCCCCGTGATTTAACACCTTTGTCCATTATTTAAAAATTACAATAAATAATTTTAATTATTAAATAATAAGTTAGTGATGACTATGAAATGTTAAATACTCTTTTGAGTCTAGTTGATTTGCCTAACACAATAATAAATAAAGTGGAATTTAACCATATACCACTGATGCCAGATCAAAACACCTGTTTTTGAGAGAACAGGCATTAGAACTTTCAAAGAGGGGCAGAAGTAGAACATTGTATAAGAAATATTGTAAAAGGCAATTCTAAAATGAAGGACTGAGCCACAGCAACCTTCCCACATTAGTTCCCAAAGGTAACTGGGACATGTAAGTTAATAAGAATATGCTTGTCAGGATCAAGTTTGTAATGAGCAGAGGTGAAGCAGATCGAACCATCCATGTGAAGCATTCAGCAAAAAGCATTTAGTGAAAGTTTAATTGTCTAAGAGACGAAATCAAATATAAAGCCCTTCCTGGAAAGAAAAGGAATAGAAAAATGCCATTCATAATGTAAAATTATCAAGCCTGAATTGTATGAATTTAGACAGGTTTCCAAGTCACGCAGATTTCCAAAGAGCAAAATGTAAGAAGGAATTGAGAGGCAAAAGAAAGTGTAAAAGATCATAGAAATTCTATGAATCTGTGAATAACTCATCAAGGATTGGTTGAAGAACATTTACTAGAACTGTAGGACTTAAATCTCGAGTTAGAAATGATCACTCATTCGAATATCTCTACCTGCTTTACTCTTTACAGAGAGGTGGCACCAAAAGTACTCAGTGTTGGAAATGATTTAGTAATGAACCAGAACCTGATTGGCAGCAAAATTTCTAATGTTTCTTATCTGCTCTTTTAAATTGGTTGAGGAAGGCTGTCAGGAGGATCAGGGCTTACGATGGCCAGTACAGAGCCAAGGAGGGGAAGAACCAAGCTTACCAGGCAGTTTGAGTACCGTGGGGTTGGGGTGTTTGGGTGCACAGTGTTCTTAGAGATGCAGGCAGAGATTTTTGAGCATTCTTATGTCTTTTTCCACGAGCCTGGATTCATTAACAAGGCAACAGCGTTTCCTCCCAGACATAAATCAAGTCACTTCTTGTTCAGCAGTCATTAAGGCTAGAGCTCTCTCCTCTTGGGGAGCAACCCCCATCAGTGAGTTTATCTGTCATTGAAGAGACTCGAGACTTCATAGTGGAAGCCATAATCTGGAAGTCACTGGCCAGATTGTGTGTCTGGACAAGGAAGTTGTCATAAACCCAACAGACCCAAGGAAGAGTGCTGGTCTTATTCCTTCCAGGAAGGAAGGAACATCTCCTGTCTCTCTTTGTCTGGTCTACAGTAGCAGCAGCACCTTCCTTGCCTCTTAGAGATAACCCTGTGGGATAGTAACAACAGTGGTGCAGAACCCTGAAGTCTGAGCAGGGGTATTTATTTATTTTTCTTTACACTAAAAGAAGCAAGGGAGTAATGTACATGCTAAGCCTATAACTGTTTGATTGGTGGCACATTGGTGGTCCCTTGATATAGAACTAGGAGAGAAGCAAAGGTGTAGGTGTTAGAGGAATCTTAATTCTGGTCTTGCATCCTTTAAATAGGAACTCACCTATGTTGCAGAAAGCAAATCAGAGAGAAAGGCTGCAAATCATTTATCTCAGGTATTTAAGGTGGTTGAAAAAGGAAGCACCATGTTAATTATGGATCTGGAATGGTCAGTAATAGCTTGTCTGTGAAAAAAAATGTCTTTAGTAGACATTTAAGAAAATGTCTTATTTTCTTAATTAGTAGTTGTTACTGTAGTCAGTTTGACCTATGGGAGGTAGATCCACAATGATTCTCTGAAGCTTAAAGAGATTTTTAAGTTTATAAAACAGAGATAAATTTTAGAAATGTCAAGACTGTCATTGTTTGCAATCTGTACACAATTATGTGTTAAAAGCCTGAACATTCTTTTAGCTGTTTTTGTTATTAGGGAAAAGCCATCATTTAAACAAATTTTAGACAAAGAAGCATTAAAAATTTTAAGTTTGGATGGACCTTGCCATCCTAGCCATTCCATCTCAAAGTGCATAAGCTAAACTCTGCCCACCATGCCGTTAATCTAGGTTTAGAAGCTCTGTGCTATCTGGTTTGCCCTGAAGATTCAACTTGGCAGTTTGCCAAGGATCTGGAGGGTCTTTTTGGTCCTTTCCATTTAGAAGCATGGCCTGGGGGAGGAGTCTGAGCCACTACCACTAGCTGCTTCCCACTCAGGCCACCAACAAGATGTCTGCATCCTTGCCTGGCAGGACCATCTTTCCCACTTGTGTGCGTGTTTTTGACTGTTTGTGTGTGTGTGCATGTGTGTGTCCCAGTTGTACATTGCCCCCAGACCATGTGCTGCCATAGCCTAGCAGGTGGCAGCAGGAGGAGTGCAACTGCAACTCTATGTTTCTTTGACCCCTGAAAAGAAAAAGGGAGATCGAAACAGCCATAGTCAACTGATGGCATCCAACTTTTAGGGCGAGGGGGTCAGAACTTGTCAAGTGCTTGGCTATAACACATAGCAGGCTGGGCTGTGGAAAATACATACATACATACATCCATACATACATACATACATACACACATACATACATACAAATACTTTTTTAAAAATGGTGATTTGACTTTGTGAGGATCCAGTACTGGTGGGGTGGTCATCAACTGAGAATGTCAGGGCATTCAGATTCACAGCAGGTCATATGCAGAGGGGAAGGCTATCCAGCTGAGGTATCAACAGGTATCCACTGGGAGGAGGAGGCCAGGGGCTTATGATGCTCTTCCTACTTTTCCTTGGCTGGTTCTTGGAGAGTCCAGCTAGGTTGGTCACAAGAAATAGAAGCAGGGAGCTCTCTCTCTCTCTCTCTCTCTCTCTCTCTCTCTCTCTCTCTTTCTCTCTCTCTCTCTCCTCTCTCTCTGTTTTACTCTCTCTCTCCTTTAGTGGAAGGAGAGGGATTGGAAAGAGCCACAATTTGATATGGTGATTTGCTTGTCTTTGTTTTTTGTTTTTGTTTATTTTTGGTTTTGGTTTTTGGTTTTTTTTTTTTCTTTCTTTCTTTTTTTTCATGGATATTTATTTACATTTTGGATGTCATCCCCTTTCCCCATTTCCCTCCCTAGAAACCACATCCCATCCCCCTCCTCACTTTTTCTCTTATACCATTTTAATTACATGCATGTGTTGCTTGTTTTTGTAAAGGCACCTGTTTGAATGTAGACAAAAGGAAGAGGGGCAGAGACAGGCTCCCCATATTAGGCAGGGAAGAGGTAGCCCTGCTAAGAAAAGAGAGTCCTCAATTTTCTCCCATTCAGAGGAGCTATCCAGATATGGTAGAATAAAATCTTAGTAGCAAAGTGCAATAAAATATAATATTTGTGAAATATATTGAGCCTTTAACATGATTTTGAAACTCCTGATCCCCAGGGAAAAACTTGAATTTTACATGACAAAAGTGAAATCACAATAAAACAAAGATCATATTCGAAGTGTCATCAAAACAAAATTTGTCTCATTTTTCCTATCCAACTAAATATCAAATATTTTAGTATTAAAATTTCATAACATTTTATCATTACCTTTCTAAATAATAATGCATTATCAATAAGAATAATAATGATGCATTAGAGCTTTGTTTATAGCACATACCTTTGATCTCAGCATGTGTGAGACTGAGAAAGATAGCTGTGGTCAAGTCTAGTATGGGCTACATGGAGAGTTTGTCTAATTAAGCAGAATAGCTTTGAGTTTCCTGACACCTGCATGCCAAGTTCAACTGGAGAGCTGCCTTGTAATGTTCTATGCAAAACCCAAGTAATGATTCTGAAAATATAACATTAAAACTTTTTTCCTCACTAACTAAGGAATGTACAAAAAGATGTTATTAATCAACGTAAGGAAACAAGCGAAGCCAGATGAGAAATTAGCTGCCAGAAAATAATTTAAAGGAACATAAGAGAATAGATAATATATAAGCATTATGAGTAGCTATGAGCACATACATTTGTAAATTAATAGAGTAATAAAGCCTTTCTTACCCATTTTTAAAAGGGCTTGGAAGAGAAGGACCAAGAGATAGAACAAATTGGTTTATATATGGAATAGAGTGGAAAGCAAGAGCGATGCTTTTCTCTGTTCACAGCTTTTAAAAACATTTGCATTTAAATATGTACAAATGCTTATGTAAAATGAAAATTAATTAGAAGGAAAATGACCTATGTTGTTTTATTGCTCTTTGTACTAAGAGTCAGAAGTGAGATAAAATGACTCCTTAAAGAAGACCTCAAAATCCTTGTGCATGATTAAAACCCATGCTATCTTTAAGCACTCCCTACTTCATTATTTAAGGACAAATGATAAATAATTATCACACATGCTGCTTTCTGTGATGCAGTAGATGCAGTAGTTGATTGCTAAAGTGATCAGCCTTCACTTATTAAAATGGCAAAACTAACAATTTTTTTTTCTCTTAGCAATGTACTATGAAAAATCTTAATGTAAAAATGATTAAATCTTTTTTAACTAGAAATGACAAGAGCACCAGTTCTGCCACAGAAGGCTCTTTCTGCATAGCGAATATGTAAATGGTCCTATGTGTGGGGATAACCAACTACTTCTATTTGTCTAATATGTTCTTAGTTTAATTATACCACTTACCCCATCCCCCTTGCCATCTAGCCTCTTCTCTGATTCCTTCCTCCAGTCTCCCGCAATTCTCTCCTCTCAAATTGATGGACTTTTTCTCTTCGAACATATGATTCATCATTAGTTATTTTTTTTATATATTCTTTCAGTGCAGAATAGTCTACATTTACAACCAAAACATGTGCTTATGCATGGTAGAAGTGGATTTTTCTTCTTCTTATGGTCTTTAATTACCTTTAGCATCTTTCTTCTTTGTCTTCTGCTATTCTTCCTGAGCTGTAGATGCTGTAACTGTGATAGATACATTCTTTGGAGGAAAGCTGTCTACAATCCACTGATCTGTACATTTTGTCCAGATGTACTTTTCTCTCATAGTCCACCATTGATATAAAAAGAGAATTCTTTGATGAGGAGTGAGAGCTACACTTTTATGGGATTTAAGAATAGATAATGAAGTAAGGAATTATGCAGGTCTAGGAAAGTAGACATAATAAAAACATTTTTGTGATCTAGTCCTCAATAGTCCCAGGGAGCCAGCTAGCCTGTCAGCACAGGCATGGTTGATTTCTCTCTTGTTGAGTAGGTCTGACATCCAATTCTTTACAGATAACTAACTCATTGTGCTATACATTATTGTGTTCTTATAGGTGTTTCAACTAATGTCAGTTATTTAATTGATCTCCTCTCTTGGCAGTTTCAATAATATTTTCTGTTACCATGGAGGCTAGATTACAGAAAAGAGGTTTCATGTTATGTCCAATTCAGATATCTGAGTCTTGTATCCTAAATGTTTGGTGCCTCAGCCCTAGGAACCCACCTTTAACCCCCACCTACCCACCAGAGGCAATCAACTGCTACTTAGACAGTCTACATTGTCTTGGGAGTCATGTGGATTACCTTCACCAACCACTGGAAAAAGAGCTTTCTTGTACTTGATACTAGGTTTTTGATAGCTTATGATTGCTGTAAGGAGTATATCAATCAAAATGTCTTAACTACATTGATGGTATTTATACACATGTAAAGGAAGTGTTTCAATTTAAGGAAGTAGACAAGGAGACATGCCCTGATAAAATCAGAGTTGATACCTGTGGTCAAAGAAAGCAAATTATCACTGATCAAAGCCTACAGTATTTGAAACTACAAAGAAAAATGAGACAGTCAAATTAAACTAGCATAAATCTGGGACAACTTTAATGGAGCTTACTTCCATTGTCAAGTACTGATGAGGAGATAAAAAAAGATTATAGGGAATTCTTCTTATAGGACAAACCATCAACGTTGGAACCAAAATCCAAAGCAAAGCAGTTATTTCCACAGGGCAGGAATGAAGTTTGACAGGATGAGTATTTGAAAAAGAGTAATTTCTCACATTTTCCCACAAACTATTGAAGCAAATACTACAGGAAAATTAAGGTGGATGTGGAATTTAAAGCAACAAATTAAAAATGAACATACAGGCAACAATTGTACACAGATTTTAATGTGCAAATCTTTAAATGATAGGAAGACATTTGATGCAGGAAATCATAGTCTAGAAATTTTGGAAAAAGCTGGAGACGGATGTAGAAAGTGAATGAACATTGCCATGTGTTTCAAGAGGTGATTTGTGATTGAGAGAAGACAAGCTTTAATAAGAAGAGGTAAACATATACTTAAAATCTCAAATATGGGTGTAATATTATCATGCAGAAACAATGAATTCTCAATTTCTAAAGTAAAACTGACAAGCTAGCTGGAGTAGAAATAGTTTCTGGTGACTGGGATATGAAGAGAAAATGTTTGTATAAGTAGTAGGCTAAGATTTTAAAGGATGGTGCTAATTTCCTTTAACTATCCTCACTTTCTGAAATCAGGAACATCCATACAAGGTGATTAGAAGTAACTCTCACTGTACAAATGTCCTGATAGAGAATGTCCTGAATTATTAGCTTACCTGCAAGTTGAGGTTATCTGTCTTAATGCTTTATTGATAAGTGGGATGAGGATCTTATATTTAATATACTTATTAAAATGAAAATATTCTGAATATATAGGCTATAATATAAAAAACATTTATAATCAGAATGATACTGCTAACAAAGTTCTAAAAGAACTTTGAATGGCTGAATACAAAAATATAGAGCATCTAATTAGACATCAAATAATTCAGAATATTGATGGCATAAATTCTAAACATCACAACAGCAATAAAGATACAGAATGTGCTTTGAAAGGTTTGGAGAAATGAGACTGATTACACATTTTTTAACTAATTAAATTTGGAAATAGTGAAATGTAATACATTTTAGATGTGCCCAAATTTTTTTTTATCAAAATACATAATCTTCAAAGCACTTAATTATTTTCAGTCTATAAAAAAATATGGTCTCCTTGAATAAGTCTATAATTTTTCTTATAAGAAAATGATACTCTTGTATCATGTATGTATGAATAAAAGAGTCTTTACTTGATTACATGTGAAGGCCAGGCCAGAAATAACATAAGATTTCACCAGAAATCCTTTCACCAGAAACCTTCACATTTAAAGGTGTTTTATACAGTGTATTCTGTACTTAGTCCTAAAATAAGTAAGAACAGACAAAATGAAATCTAAACATGTGATTGGGTTAATAGTAGTCATTTGCACATTTGTAGGCCCAGATTTTAAAACTTGTATCTAGTTTGTGAGAGAAGATTGACATTTTTTTGATTGGTGAACTTAAATTTCCACTAGTCTTAATTACAAAACAAAGGCATGTGTGTTTCAGAACATGGTGAATCTCTATCTCTATATCTTATTTAATAAATACAATTAAGAGAAGATAATCATGCAGGAAAATAATAAACAGTATTTTAAATATCTATATTTAAAGTATTATAATTTCCAATTTTCATATTTTAAGTTGATGATGTTTAAGATTTGACATAAATAATGTGAAAGAAACTAATCAATTACATATTAGATCTAGGTCTTATTCCATGAGATAAACCTCAAACCTGGCACTGTTAAAAAAGCCTAGAACATGAATCTAGATAGGTGCTGTGCAGATAATCCCATACTATTATTATGCTTAATTAGCATATTAAAATGTTTCACACACAAACATCACTATCACTAATGCTGAGGGATCTCCATAAAAGAAGGATGGAAAGACTATAACAACTAGAAGTCGATGATAACATAATGGACACATAGTTTTCTGGGCATAAAAAGACAGTGGATATGTGGTGGGTTGCTCTGATGCTACTATATATCAAATGCTAAATTCTGTACCCCAAGATCTCAGCTGCTCCATGAATAGGAGATACTCATGTATATCAGCTTTTGTTGTGTAAACCTTGGCTCCCTGCCCCCACAATTAATCCGGATTGATTAAGAAAGATGCCTACAGCCTGGGCAAGCAGAATAGAGGGGGTAGAATGAAGTTCCCAGGGTTTGGGGTTTCGGCAGGGACCATAGTGAAGAATGAAAGGACACAGGGTAGGTGGATTTTGAAGTCATGGCTGAGAGGGCTGGCCTGTTGGAATAGGAGCAGCTCCGGGGGAACATGGCAAATAATATTGTGGTGTTACTGATAGGGAAATAGACAAAATAACATATAGAGTTGATATCTACCAAGCTCTAATATATAGGCTTAGATTGTTTAAAACCTACTTTAATTAGGGTTTTTAAATGTTTCAACCTCCCTTCTAGTAAAGAAAAGGAAAGCTAATAGGAATTAGAGATTGTAGACAATTTTTAGTAGTCCGTTGAGGCGATGCCAATAGTCGTGTCAGAATATCGAAGTCCAAAACTTCAAACATGAGTCAGTAGTAGCAATCCAGTCCCATAGGCAAACATCAAACATAAATCAGTAGCAGCGGCTCAGTCCAGAAGAAACCACAGGGCTCTGACAAATCAGCACCGAGTCCACAGAAGCAACAAGAATATCATAGAACATCATAGTCAAATTGTCATCACAGAGACTAGACATACTATACTATATCCAGCAACCAATGGGAGCAGGTGCAGTATTCTATAGATGCAGAATTCTACAGAACACAGAGAGACTCGTCGAGGGTGGGGCATGTAAGTATAATAGGAGAAAACAGATATGTCAGAGATACTACAAGAACATACTCCACAGAATAAAATGATCAGGACTCATGAGTGCTCACAGAGAACAGGAGCCTCTAGGGTCTGTCCTAGGTCCTCTGCATATATGTTATAGCTGAGTAGCTTGGTGTTTTTGTGACATTTCTAACAGTGCTAGCAGGGATTTTCTCTGAATCTTTTGCCTTCTTAAGGGATCTTTCTCCTCCTGATGGGTGGCCTTGTCCAGGCTTTATGTGATGCTATGCGCCTGGTCTTACTGTGTAGCTTATTATGCTCTGTTATGTTTGCTATCCTTGGGAGGCTAGGCTTGCTCATTTTTGAGAGGAAGTTGAGTGGAGTAGATCTCAGGGAAAGGGTAGGTGAGCAGGAGAGACTGGGAGGAGCAGAGGGAGTGGAAACTGCAGTTGAGATATTATATATGAGAGAAGAATACAAAAAAAGAAATATGGATTTTGAAAACTCTAGAAATAGGAGTGTACCCATTGCTATCCAGTACATTTTATCATCTTTTGCATTGCTACAGACTCAGTATTTATACACTGGTGGAGAACACAAAACCTCCATGTAATTTCTGACCCCAAGCCTACAATCATGCCTAATTTTTGTACAAGCTGTATTTCTACTCAATCTCTCTAATTTCTTTTCTATTTGTTCTCTGCCACTTATATTCTGACTATATAGATATAAAATCCATTTTTGCTTTCACCTTTTTAACTACTATTTCTTCAGTCCCACTACTTAAATACATTATTCCTGTGTGCTTGGGTGATATTTGAAGACAAATCAGACTATGCCAGCGTATTCGTTATAGGTCTCGAGGCAAGGAAAAGAAACCAGTGAACATTTATGGGTTAAATTTATATTATTCCCAGCACAATTATAAGAGCACTATGCAAAAACTTCTGGAAATAAAATTCTTTTATACTTTGAAATTTCAGTGTCCAGGGCATTCACAACTTTAAAATAGTCTGACTGTAGGAAGTTGTTAATAAATCCCTGAAGGTATCTTCCATATTCTGGGAAACTGAGCACATACAATAGCAAGCTGGATAATTCTATCTCGTTCCAGTAATTGCACCAATTTGTGTGAAAGATAGAAATGTGCCCTTTACTCTAAGAAAAATGAAATTGAACATCCCTATCCAGTGCCTGCAGCCAATTGACTTTGTTCTGGGAAAGATCTTCACAAAATTTCACATTGCCCAAAGTTATCAGCAATGTCCACTTGTGTAAGTGCCTAGTCTTTTCTTTTCTTTTTTTAAAACCAAATTCCTTCATCATTTTAAATTTAACAAACATTTCTGCATGCAAGAATATTCTAGACACAATAAGTGTTTCTATGAATACTAATGTGAGGAGAGACCTGGAATTGAATTCAGTAAACCTATGTTCTTTTGTAAATATATATTGGACACATGATGACATGGGTAACTTGGTAATATAGAGGAGGTTATAGGAATAACTCCTTAGGATGGAAATTAGATACTCAGTGTTGATGTTTGAAAAGGGATGATAAACAGGAAAATATCACTAGAAGACTGAAATGAAAAGAAAAAGATACAGAAACATAGACAAAATGAAATAGATGCATAGTATCTCCATTTAGAGAGATGGCTGATTCTATAGCAAACACATTCTCCTTTGATTCTTAAGCATTTTAATTGCTCCTGACACAATATCCACTTTACAAAACAGGTTACTTTCACACATAATGAAACTTTTGTATATTAAAAGATAAATCTCAATAAAAATATTTTTCTATATAATCTACCTTTATTTTCCCAAAGCTATTTAAATGTATTTGTAAATATATCTACAATACAACAGTAGTAACCTTATGCGTTTCTTAATATTGAGCATTGAAACAAATATATCACAAATATCACAGTGCAATTATTGGTAGCATGATATATTCTACCCTGTTTACAAATTGTAGTATTGTGCAATTTGGTATCTCAAATTGTACTGCCAGTATATAAAATGTACATAAGCTAATACATATTAAAATATGAATTTATCTCATAAACAAAATGTCATGCATCTCTGAATATTCCATAATAATTAGAATGGAATAATATTTTGAAATTATCTTAAATTGACAATTAAAAATGTAGTCTCAATAAAAATCTCATCAATCAAATATTTGTACATTATTCTTCATGTTAAGCCACAAGTTTTGAACATATTGGGGAAAGATAGATAGAATAATTATAGGTAGATTTTATATATTTATTATATAAATATTAAGTATATATTTTATAAATATAAGTTGATAGATAAATGTATCTTTTATGCTAGGAGTATTTTATACAATGATATCCTGCCTCTTCCACACATTTTACAAATAAAAGTACCCGAAATTCAGATAAATAGTGTTCAGCTGGAGGTAGTATTTCTGTTTTTTATTGCTAGTGAGTAAATGTCCAAGTTTAAGATAGTATGAGATGAGAAGGTGGGATCTTTAGAAGGCCTCACCATCTGCCAGTACCTTCCTTATCATTCACAGTCGAAAATTTGAAAAGAAGAGAACATTTAGCTTTTTCCTAGCAAATGAGGATGGTGAATATGAAGAGGATGAATTAACCCATATAGCATCCACAGAGCCTAGAAAATGGCCAGTCGAGGCTGTCTCATCATCTCCTTATAGCAAATAAGCATTACATGTCACACACATCTACCGAGGTAGCTTACAGTAATGAAGCTTATTCTTTTAGTTGTGAAGTTTGATATAGTGGAATTAATTTCACACACTTTGGGAAACAACAGTGAGTAATATTTTATACTGCTGTCAACACTTTGAAATGTTACTTCAGATGTCCTTGTTTTTACATTCTAGAGAATTCCCTGTGAATAGAATTTTTCTTTTGTAATCATTTTTTGAGACTCATCCATATTTTAGTAGGTATATACCTATTTTTCTCATTCTTACTGAGTAGTACCATTGTATTAATATGACAATTCCCTTAATCTACTAGCAGAGGGCAGGCGTTTGGATTTTGTCCATCTGGAGGCTATCACAAATGCCGATGCAGACTCTGTTGAGTAAATCGTTTTATGCACATACGCTCTTTCTTTTTGATAAATAAGAGAAAATTCTGGGTCATGTAATAAATGAGTGTTTAGTTTTAAACAATTTATCAAATAGTTTTCCAAGGTGACTATTTGATTTTGTCTTTCCTACAGCAATATATGATGAATTCAACTCACCACTTCCTTGTCAGCATTTGCTATTATCAATCTTTTGAGCTGTCCTTTTACTACTATTATGTGAGCAATTTTTGTGGATTTAATTTACATACCTGTAATGATTACTTATTTTGTATAGTTTCCATAGTCTGACTACTCATTTATGTACATTTAATCTTTATTAAATATGTTATTAATTTTTAAACTGTGGAATTTCTTATTGAAATTACGAGTTCATTTGTTGTATCCATAGGTATATATGGTGATAACTTTCTTATATTTACTATGAATATATAAGAAGTGAGTATAATTCTATGTATATATAAAATATATAAACCTATACTGTATATACTCAATATGTCAATAGGTTTATAGATAGGATTGTTTAAATATTTTCTCTGAATAATAAGTTTTATTTTCCCTACTCAGTTCACTGTATTCATGTGATTAACGTTTTTAAATTGAGACAAAGTCCATAGGATGCAATCAATTATGATTTTAATTTAGAGAGAAAATAAAAGCATCTCTGCTTAAAATCGTAATCTACTTTAGTCTTATTAGGTTACTTTTTTCTTCTTCAGTTGCATTAATATCTGTATATTCTTTGTTTATGTCATGAAATCTACTGTAATCAATCTAGAAATGAAGCCTGATAGGTAAGCATTTTCTATAGATCTGCCAAGGTGTTTGGTAGCTTCCCTCCTGTCTAAGTTAGGGTTTGATTGCTGTGAAGACAGGATTAACTGGGGCTAGCTTATAATTCACAGTTTAGTGAAGCATGGTGACATGCAGGCAGATTGATGCTGCATTCTCTATTCATACATTTTCCATACATGATATGCAAGTTGTCTAAATTGTTTTTTAAAAACCATGACTAAAAGGAACTTTTCTTTCCTGTTAGTCCAGATCATAGAATATCACACACTAAAGCCAAAGCAGGAAATCAAGTAGAGCAGAAACCAGGAGGCAGAAACTGATAGTATGAAAGTAGGAGAACACTGTGTACTAGTTTGCTCACCAGGTTTAAATTCATCTACCTTTCTTTTGTAATCTAGTACCATCTGCCCAGGATAAATACTACCCACATTGTTCTCTGCCATTTCACAATAGTTGATCACCAAGAAAATGTCCGAATTTTACAAATAGCTCAATCTGATAAAGGGATTTTCTTTACTGACATTCCTTCCTTCCAGACAGTCTTAGTTCCTATCAAGTTGACAAAATGTAGCTAGTGTATGTCTCTGTAAAATCTTTTACAATTTACCTTTAAAATTTTCAGGTATATATTCAGAGTATCTTGATAATACCCATTCTTCATTCCTATTCCAACTTCCCAACAATTACCTCATTTTTCTTATTTTAGAATTTTTGTCTATTTATTTTAAAACTCACTGAATCTAACAGTCCTACCCTTATACACATCCACTGGAACATGGGGTCCACTTACCCATGACCACACACTACAAGAAAACCGTTACCTCTCACAAGATCAGCTGTCAACTGCCAATTGATTCCAATCTACAGATTGGGAGCCCCTCCCTACTCAACCTGAAATCTTTAAGTAGTTTGATCTACTGCAGGTCCTACTTATATAAGCACAGCTGCTATGTGTTAACGCATGGGACATCCATGTCATGTCCAGCAGAATGCATCTTATAGCACTTCTTCCCAATTTTTGGCCTTTACCTTCTTTCTGATTTTCCTCCAATGTTCTCTGTTCCTTGAGGAAGGGGAAGGGGGTGTATCCTACAGAGCATTCACATTTGCTTAGTCTCAGAATAAAGGGTTTTCACTAATCACTACCATCTGCAATAAGAAACTTCTCTGACCAACACTAAGAACAGCATACACCTAAGGATATAGACATATATATTGGAGGATAGATTGACAACATGATCATTTAAACAAACATTAATAATTTCTCTCCTATGGCCTATGTCAATTTGACTATGTTAGTATACCAAATCTGGGGTCCCTCCTGTGGAGCAGGCCTTCAATCTATTTAAAAGGGCAATTGGTTATTTTCCTTAAAAATGTCTTGCTGCTAGTAAATTGGTTGACACATCTTGCCTGCGAGGTTAGTGTTGCAGTATGCATAATTCAATCCCAGATATAAACTGTTACTCCTCAGCACCTCCCAGCATTATAAAAATTGCCCAGCAGAGAGCAGGGAGTATCCTGTTCAGTTGAATACTGATTTCTGTTTCCTGCAGCAATGCCTAGTAATGTTTTCGACAATAGAATTTTTCCACATATGGTCCCTATGGCAAAAGCCTGTATTGTGATGGGAACCTCTGGGGTCCTTTCTGATCAAAAGCATAGAAGTGCCTGTGTATGGAACTAACATTCTCATTTAGTTACCCAGTTGTTCTGGTAAAAGCATCATTCAGTATGAAAAGTACTTCTATGCAAACTCCTTTAGTTTTCTAAAAGGTTTTTAATTAGCATAAAAATAGTGTAATGTTATAAGGCATCTGCATATATCTTTATTTTCGGTTAATTCAACTTCATCCCTCCTTTCCCATGCTATACCATTCCAATCTCAGCTTCAACCTTTAGCTCCCACTTTTCTCCACTTATTCTTTCATATCATCTTCTATTGCATCCTTCCTTAAAATTCTTTGGAATCTACCTTACAAGATTATAGGCTCCCAAATAGTATCACCATCCACTCTTCCTTTCCATAGTCTGTCATCTATTGTCCATTTGCAGCAGCATCAGCGAGTCTTTCTGTCCTTTCCCTATTTTCAATTCACCTGTATTTGACTATCCCACTCTCTAAATTTATCCCTTAAAACAATGGCAGGTTTCTGAAAGAGTTGAAGCTAGAGCTTTCATATCAGAGATAACAGAATCTGACGTGGGGTCTGATTGATTCCACTTAGTAATATTTTTGAAGCTCTCAGATTGACCTGTAAATTTCATGATGTCAATTTTTTACAGAGAGGTGATATTCTATTTTGTACATGTTTCATTACACATCTATCAGTTGATGGACATGTAGGTTTATTCTGTATTCTAGATATTGTGAATAAAGTGGCAATAAACATGGATGTGCAAGTCACACTTCATGCACTTTCCATAGGCCAGTGGTTCTCAACCTGTGAGTCGTTACCCCTTTGTGTGTGTAATGACCCATTCACAGGGTCACATATTAGATATCCTGCAAATAAGGTATTTAACTTATGATTTATAAAACTAGCAAAATTGCAACATGAAATAGCAATGAAATGATTTTATGGTTGGGTCACTACAACATGAAGAACCTTAATAAAGAGTAACAATACAGGAAGTTTGAGAACCACTGGTCTATGACCATTTAATTTGTTTTCACGAAATCAAGATACCTAAATACTAGGATTTCTGCATGACTCTCGTTAACGCCATCCTCTAAAAGTATGTAATCAAGAGATCTTTTGATATTTCTATTTTTTTGTCTTATCTATGCTTCAATATTGGATTTTGCTTTCACTCGGAAGTTTAAATCTTTATTTCAGTGTTTCTATTTGTAGCAGTACTGCCATAGTTTTACTATTTGCTGAATCAGCAACCCGGATTTAGAATTTCTGGTATCTCTTTTCTACAACCCTGGTTGTCATTAGATATATATTTAATTATCTTAGCATCAATTTATTTTGTATCCTGTATCCCTTTACCTGAACTATAAACAATGACAGCATATTTTGTTTCTATGGAGATGGTGATGAACTATGAGTTACACCTGGGGATTTATGCAAAGAATTATGTAAATCTTTTTACATTCAGCTCCACCCACACCCCAGGGTCTTGCAACAGTGTTCAGGCTGCCTCATGGATTTACTCTGTATCCTGTGCTTCGCAGGAACTCGTAATTGTTCCGTATCCTCTTCCAAGCACTAACATTATACACATGCACACTATAATTGTATTATTTATAACTCCTAATGCCACTCATTCTAAAGCAGCCAGAGAGACCATCTTAGATGCTATTCCAAGTTACAATTTGTTCATAGCTTTATTATTGAATGAATATACCTAAATAACACAGCATAAAGAACCGTGGAAGGTGTTGTTCTTGCTTGTTTGTTCTTCATTTTCTGCTGCACTCACTAACTGCCCTAACATGATCCGCTATGCCATGCTTTCCCCAGATCCATGACATTGACATATTCATCCCTATTGGTTCATTTCATGCATATGCCATTATAGCTCCTCCAACTCTGATAGAACAGGGCACATTGACTGAGATACTTGTAAAGATCTAAGCAGGACAGTCAGCAGTTCCTGAGTGTTCTGTTTTAGCACTCATTTGGTCCCCATTCAAGTTCAGGGAACAACTTCTATTATTTGACGTACTTATGTCTTTGTTTATAGCCTCATCATCTCTAAGCAAAAATTTCCTGACAGTGTGAATCTGATTTCCTAATTAGGGTACACTGCTAGATTATGTAGCATCTTACAGTAAGTAGAGTTAGTATTTATTTTATATAGTGAATGATTAGATAAACATGTATTAATTGCCTGTTCAATGTGATATTCTTCAGTGTAGCTATGGACCGTTTACTTGTTCAATCGGTTTAACCTGAGTTCAAGTCTTCATTTTTTTTTTCAACTTTTTTTAGCTACATCTTTTAGTTGCTTGGATGTAAAGGATAGTCAAATGTCCAAAATATGTCATGAACAGTTTCTAGAACTCAGCAATGTGCAGCATTGTATTTTGGACAAGCTCCAGGCCAGTAATACCCTGTCTCACAGAAAAAAAGCGATAGTGCCTGAGTGGAAATAGCACCTCTATAATTGACCTCTGGCCTCTATGCTTTTGCACATACACGTATGTATACACATGCACATATATGTATGTTACACATGCACATATATGTATGTATACACATTCACACACCATATGTACAAGCATAAACATGCATATATATGCCAAGCATAAAAGAATACATGCATAGAACAACTCAATTCAATAAATAGATTGCTATTTGTTTCTCTTGAGAATGTTTACACACATGTAGCACAGGTTTTCTAAGGAGCCCTAACAATCCATTGCTGTGGAAATAAAAATTATGTTGTAGAAAACCTTATAATACATTACCTTATATCAATTGCTACATTGTTTAATATTTACTGAAGAGTTCCTACTTACAGATAGATTTATTAAATATTTTCTTGTTATCATCCCCCAAAACATTCTTGCCATTTTGGTCAATCCAAGAGAATAGGAACTTTTAAAGTGGTTTATATTATGATTTGAGGTTTTATATCATCTTTCCATGTTATATAAACAGAGAATCTTTTATTGTTTATTTTTAAGTGGAGGATTCATATGACCTTAGGAGACTGATAAAGAATAATATTTATCCACTAAACAGCAAGCATCTTAGTAATACAGACTGAGTAAAATCATTTTATTCTCCACATGAAAAAATCATCTAGAAGAAAAACCCAATAAATCTTTGTGTTATAAATTACTGTTTTATGGCTATTTGCATTTATGGTTAGTTGAGGGAAATCAGTGTTCAGCTCTTTCCTACACATGGCTATTGAGCCAGCTGTCACAATAAACTAAAATTTCTGAGGAGTAACATAAGTCAAAGAAGTTGCCAGCTTTTTATGAGCTAATATTAGGCAATGTCTGCATAAAATCACGGTGTAATTGAAGGAGCCTGTACTATGATATCAGAATACAGATTTGGGCTCTCTTTCAATCAAGGCTAGTAACTACACTTCTTCATGGCATGACCTCAAATAAACTCATGATACAGTGATTGATCTGAGCATCAGAATGAACATTCACCCATCTGCAAAGTCCATGGCTAACTTAAGTATGCTGTTTCATATGGTCCTGTTTACCAACTGGGGCTTTCTTTCTTAATTGCATCCAATTGCTAATTGTATGTAATGTGCTGACTTTCTAGCCCAAATAATTTATCTGTGCTACTTTCTTTTCATCTGGGTAATCATTAATTTTTCTTTGACCCTCATGATGCTTTATGTCTTTTTATAAACATTCCTTAAATGCTAAATAACAGTGCTTCTCAATTTTGCCACTGATAGGTTTAAAAGTAAAATCTACTCATTAGGAAACTAAGGATCAGAAGATATGACAATATTCTGTCTCTATTTTTTGTAGTACTCAGACAAAATAATTGATTACCAGCCATGTTTCTTACAAAAAAAATGTGCTTTAAGTACCAGATCCAATACTTGTTCATCAAGCCACGTCTATGCTTGGATATAAGTGAAATATCAAATATGAAAAGAATTTGAATAATGGGAAAATTGAAGAAATTTTAATATAGGAGACAGTCCAGATGTAAGTGGCTTCATTGATTCCCTATGGGCATTTTTAATTATTGTTTTAATGATTTTCATAGTTCTATTCTTACACTTTTGTATTACACTATTAAGTCCTCAGTTTGACTCTGAAGTACTTTAATTTTCAGAAATTTATTAACAGTGCTATATCCTAACTATAGCCACCTTTGTGCTTTTTTTCCCCAGTCTTTTCTTCACAATGTTAAACATTGTTGAAACACATAGTTTACTTTTCTCTTAAAGAATGTGTTCGCTATCTACAGAGGTGTTTCTCAACCCTTGGGTTGTGACCCCTTTCGAGGTTTAAGGACACCTTTCACAGAGATCACCTAAGACCATCTGAAAACACATATTTACACTGTGATTAATACATAATTGTAATTATGAAGTAACTATATATGAAGTAGCACAATTATAGTTATGAAGTAGTAACAAAATCATATTATAGTTGAGGGGTCACCATGCCAAGTATATCACCAGGGAAGCATGTGACACAATGTATCTATTTCCTTTGTGGTAGCAAGAAATAAAGAAATTTGGCTAGGAGTTCCAGACATGGTGTCTTCTAAAGGGAGTTTTAGGTAAGGCAGTGCTACATAGAGAGATGCTGTCTCAAAAATACAAGAAAGAAAAAAAGAAAGAAAGAAAGAAAGAAAGAAAGAAAGAAAGAAAGAAAGAAAGAAAGAAAGAAAGAAAGAAGTAAAGAAGCAAAACAAACAAAAAGCAACAACAACAAAAAAACCCAGCACATACACACACACACACACACACACAACACACACACACACACACACAGAGTAGGAGAGGAACAGATTCAAATCTCTATGCAGTGGCACAATCCCAATGATACATTTTCTTCCAATTGGTTCTACTTCTGACCTTTGAAAGTTGCAACTGGTGAACACCAAGCTTTGACATTTAAACTTTGGAGTGGGGCATTTAAAGTCATCTAGTCTCAAACAACAAAGAGAAAACACATATATAAAAATGAGGACTAGTGTCTCTTTATAAAGGAGCCACTAAACAATGTAATGTTTTAATATGGGCTGAACAGGACAGAGCTATAGTCTCTCTAGGCTGGGAAGAGATTAAGGGACTAATTATTAACATCAGTAGTGAAATTCTCAGATAAAACTATAAAATAGATTGCATTTATTGCTGCGTGACACAGCAATTTCAGTCCTTGTAATCTACCCCAATGGGGAAAACACAAACCTAAACACAGATGTCTTTGCAAATTATTTAGGATTGCCTATCTAAAATGTCCTCCAGTAGAATGAATATATAATTATTAATTTATTATCAATGCTCAAAGGAAGTGAGCTATCAAACCATTGTTTGATAAGTCAAGGTGGAAATATATACACTTTACTGGAAACCACATGCATTAGCTCTATGTTATTGATTCCATCTGTTTAACATTCTGGAGCAGTAATACCTACCAAGTAGTGAGAGTTCACGGTTATCATAGTTAACAGGGCAAGATGTGAACTAACGGGGCCAAGATGGACTTCTAGAGAGGCTTATCATCTGCTTGTCAGAAAGCTATAATGATGGCTGCATTTTCTTCCAAAAATTCATACTTCTACCATGTTTAGATGCTAGTACGAACTAGAGAAATGATGTATTACTATAGATTGAGAGGTATTATAATGAGAAATAAATGTTGGTAGGAGGCTGTGTTGATATAGGAGGTAAATTTTACTTTACTTTTTGTACATTTTTCATAAATCTATGACAATTCTAAAATATTAAGTTCATCAAAGTAAATACTGCAATATGATCCTCCTTCCTTATATGAATCTCTTGCTACCTAGGGTTAAAAGATTCAGAAAACTTGTACATGTACCCAGAAAGTGCATTCAATTTGTTAAGAGATGATATTTGTGGTATCTAAGCATATCCCATGAAGATAAGAAAATCGTAGTACATATGAATGATACAAGTAATGTTCATATTGAACATATGGCTGACAACTCACATACACATTAAATAAAACCGTGCAGAAAATATATGGAACAAATCCTTCTATCAGCTCCCTAAGATGAACTTATTTTTCTTAGCATACAAATAAGAAACAAAAACCTTAGTGTTATGTACCATGGTGACAATGCCTACACCATGACTCATATAATCAGTTTAATCTTATAAAGGAATAAAAGAAATTTAATAAGAATGTAATAATACTCCTAAATAGGCTAATACTCTAAAAGATATATGAAATATGGACAGGTAATACTATATCCACTAAGCTATTATCAGACTCTGCACCATTAGGTTTGATTTCAGAGTTTTTGTTGTTATTTTTCTAAATGTGATTTGTCTCATCTTCACCATCTTCTCATTAGAGGAAGCTGTGTTTGTGTCCTTTCTATATAAAAAATATTTTTTCTAGGTAGCACTTTTGAAGTGCACTTTTAGTGTCCTTTAAAAGTAGTATAGTGCTGTGAGTATCTAGGGAAAGCTAATCTTTACAGACTGTTTTATACACATGCATGGGAAGGATTGCTACTGAAATCTTTATGTTGCTGCCAGTCTAGCAGCATTGAAGTGAGAGCAGTAGAGAAAGATAGCTTAATCGAAGGTTATCTACTTAAATCATATCTGCAGCAGAGAATTCACTGCTAGAAAGAAATCCCCAAACAAACAGGATTTGACATTTTAGAACCAGTGTCACAGCATGAAGTTTAAAGGGCCTATGCAACTTTGAGATTGAAAATGATCTGGAACTTTAGCCAGAAAATCAAGATAGTTCTGTAAACAGGACAGCATGATGCAATTCTTTTGATTGAGATCAGTTTTCTCTGTATAGGTCAAAACATTAACAACTTCAAAACTATATCCCTATTCAGATTCTTATTGTATCATACACACACACACACACACACACACACACGCACACGCACACGCACGCGCACCTGCACACGCGCACACACACACACACACACACACACACACACACACACATATATAAATGTGAATCCTAAATAATTCATATTGCAAATAACTAAGTAGTTTCTATGTTTATATTATGACAGTGCAATCGTGATTTCTGCAGATTTTTCTGGATGCATGGATGTGAGTTCTAGAAATAACATGTACGCTTCATTGGGGCACCACTTTATAAACAATTGAACTTACAAACAAACACTCAATCAACAGAAATCAGAATAAAAGGACAGAGCTTTAAAGACAAAGTCAAAGACAAAGGTAAGAAACAGACAAATGTGGGATGTTCTTTGGTTCAAACTTTTTCTCCAGGTTCATTTTAGAAAATAAGTAGTCATCAAATGATTATAACTGATATGAAAAATGAATGGTTTGTTCTTCTACTTAAACAAGAGTACATATTTCATTTTCCTCTAAATATGTGTTCTAGATCTTGAAGCAATGAAAAACACATCAATAATATACATATATAAAAATCATGTCAATGACAAACACTAGAAAGATCACTCTATATTCCAAAAGAATGCTCATTTAAAATTTTGCCTACAACTACACCTTCTTTCTAAAAACATCAACATGACAAAGTTAAAAGAATATGCTAAAAATATGAATCCTTACTATATTAATCCTGCCAATCCTTGAGCATGGGAGATCTTTCCATTTCCTGAGATCTTCTTCAATTTCTTTCTTCAGAGACTTGAAGTTCTTGTCATACAGATCTTTCACTTGCTTGGTTAGATTCACCCCAAGGTATTTTATATTATTTGTGACTATTGTGAAGGGTGTCATTTCCTTAATTTCTTTTTCAGCCTGTTTATCTTTCATGTAGAGGAAAGCTACTGATTTGTTTGAGTTGATTTTATAACCCGCCACTTTGCTGAAGTTGTTTATCAGGTTTAGGAGTTCTCTGGTTGAGTTTTTGGGGTTACTTAAGTATACTATCATATCATCTGCAAATAGTGATATTTTGACTTCTTCCTTTCCTATTTGTATTCCTTTGACTACTTTTTATTGTCTAATTGCTCTGCTATGACTTCCAGTACTATATTGAATAGATAGGAAGAGAGTGGACAGCCTTGTCTAGTCCCTGATCTTAGTGAGATTGCTTCAAGTTTCTCTCTATTTAGTTTGATGTTGGTTACTGGTTTGCTGTATATTGCTTTTACTATGTTTAGGTATGGGCCTTGAATTCCTGATCTTTCCAAGACTTTTACCATGAAGGGATGTTGAATTTTGTCAAATGCTTTCTCAGCATCTAGTGAGATGATCATGTGTTTTTTTTCTTTGAGTTTGTTTATATAGTGGATTACTTTGATGGATTTCCAATATTAAACCATCCTTGCACTCCTGGGATAAAGCCCACTTGATCATGATGGACGATTGTTTTTGATGTGTTCTTGGATTTGGTTTGCTAGAATTTTATTAAGTATTTTGGCATTGATATTCATAAGGGAGATTGATCTGAAGTTCTCTCTTTGTTGGGTCTTTGTGAGGTTTAGGTATGAGTGTGATTGTAGCATCCCATGTGCAGTCACCAAAGGTAGATGCTGATGTGGATGTCAGGAGGTGCATGCTGACAGGAGCCTAACATGTCTCTTTAGAGGTCTGCAAGAGTCTGACATTTTTTAAGGCAGATGCTCACAGCTAACCATTAAACTGATCATGGGTTCCCAATGGAGAAGTTAGAGTGAAGACTGAAGGAGTTGAAAGGGTTCGCGACCCCCATGAGGAGAGCAACAATACCAACCAACCAGAGCCCCCAAGGTCTAAACCACCAGCCTGGGAGTGCTTAGGGAGGGTGCCATGGCTCCAGCTATATATGCAAGGGAGGATGTTCCTGTCAGGTATAGATGGGAGAAGAGATCCTTGGTCCCATGAAGTCTGGATATCGTGTGTGGGGGAGTTGAGGGTGGGTAGGTGAGGTGTAGGGGGATAGGTGGGGCACACCATTGTAGAAGCAGGAGGAGGGAGGATGGGATAGGGGGTTCCTGGGAGGGAGGGGGAAATGGGGCAAGGGGAGAACATCTGAAATGTAAATAAAACATCCAATAAAAATAAAAAAATATGATAATAAAAAAAATGAATCCTTAAATTTTGCAAAAGAAAGAAGGAACATTTCCTCATTTAGATTCAAGATTTCTTTTTGGAATTGCAAACAAAATGCATGTAGAATGAACTGTGTAATGGTAATGACATAATGTGCCTGAGTTGCTGCAGTGCTTTATGTAGATTCCTTTCACAGAATTTCACTGTATTTGTGGACTTTAATGAATGTGCTCCTATTGTAGGGAATTTATAATTTAACATAATGAAAGAGCAGATTGTCCAGATCTCTAACATATACAGTATATAACTACCCAAATCATTTTAAATTGAGAACATAGGAGAGAAGATTCAGAAATATATTAAAATCATACAAACATTGAATCAACTAATGGATAAAACATTATACTATATTAATCTTTATTACATGGCTTGTGGGAAACAGAATTGACACTAGAGAATATTTTATATCTAATTACAATTTAAAATAACTATATTTCAAAGGAGACATGGAAAAAGAGATGAAGAGAAAGGAGGAAGAAGAGAAGGAAGAAGGAAAAAGGAAGGAAGGAAGGAAGGAAGGAAGAAGGAAGGAAGGAAGGAAGGAGAGATGGAAGAAGTGTAAGAAAGTGCTTATTTACTTCCACTGGTGTATTTTCTTATTGTCTTACAGGATTAGAGCAGTGGTTGTCAATCTGTGAATCATGACCTCTTTCAAGGTGGAATGACCTTTTCACATGGTTCATTTATCAGTTATCCTGAATATAAGATATTTACATTACATTTCCTAACAGTAGCACAATTATAGTCATGTAGCAGCAAAATAAATTTATAGGTGGACGTTACCATAACATGAGGAAATACATTAAAGGATCGCATCAATTAGAAGCTGGAAAACCACTGGATTAGAGGACAGTATATTTGCTAAGGCTTCAGAGTGTCATTAGAATCTTCCCTCCCCTTTTCTCTCTAAATATAAGATGAGGGCCATCTGCTTGTGCCTCAGCAAAGTGAATTAACTAACGCCTGTGTGGACATAGGGCCACAATCTCTAGCAATGGTACTGAAGTTATCTGCTTTAACTTAAAAACCCTTTGTCTGGCAAGGAGAAAAGAAAAATCCTAAACTCTTGATTAAAAGCAGTAGAATATGAACATTGATAAATGACACATTTTGTTTTCAGAAGGGAATTTTCATTCAAATTTCAGATCATAAGACTTTTCTTCAAACTCTGTGTATCTCACTTAGAAGTAATTTGATACCTTAAGTGATATTAAGTGTGATTTTACAACTGAGGAATAGTGACCACTGTTCTCCACGTGGGAGCTATTTCTGAGTAGAAGTCATGAAACTGGTACAACTCACCTGCTCCCTGATGGCCGCCATTGAGATTGCCATAGTCATTCTAAATTCTAGTATTCCATGTAGGTCACGAGTTCTACCTGATATGCACTGTTCATAATTAAGAAAATCTCTCAAAGATAAACATATACAGTATCTAAATGAATGGAATATCCCTTACATTTTAAAGAGTTTTTTTTTTGTTGTTGTTTTTTTTTTTTTTTTTTTTTTTTTTTAATGGCTGGTTCTGAGAATTCCATGATTGTTCTAAGCACAGTTTGAATATTTCATCAAGCAGTTAAGCAAACTTGTTAGAAGTAAGCAGTTCTTAAAGATTTAAATACAAGAAGATGTTTTATTCAGCTCAGAAGTGAAAGGGCCTTTGGATTCTAAGACTGGATGAGATGGAGAGGCAGATCGAAGAGACCATTTGGTGTCATTTAATTATGCAGTAAAGCATCTCTTGTACTTCCTGTTTTCATGGGAATACTTTCCAAGAAAGGCCACAGGTAGGTGATGCTCCTGGAATTGCACCCTTATGGAGATTATTAGTTCCAATGTACAAGAGAGTTGGTGGGTTTTGTTTATTTTTTTATGCAAAAGTTTTTAATGCATTTCTTTAATGCATTTTGTTTATTGCATGGATAAAAAGAAGTGAAGCTAACACTATCATACGGAATTTTCACCTAGACCCAGACGTATTTTTATTAGTTGGATTTTCATTTTGTAAAGCAACACTTCTATCTGTTTTATTCATTAGAACAATTTATTTTGTGATTCTTCTGCTATGATCTTCCTTGTATCTGAGAACTTTATATTGAATTATGTTTCCTATTGTAATATATTCTAAAAATTGAAACAACAGGGTGAGTTGCTTTCCTTCTATTCCAGGAGCATTTGTGAGATTAAAAATCAATTGGAATAATTTTACAGTTGCTATTTGGCTTCAATAATACTAAAGTACACATTTTGAAAGAAATTTGTTTTAAAAATTCTGAAGCTAGGAACATTATCTGTTCTTGAAGTAAAAAGCAGGTGCAGCAATCGTCACTGTGATTCTCTCTAAGGAGACTCCATCAGTCATATTAAGGAAACACTAGAAGAAAATAAATCTGTGAATTAATGGAAGAAAGCTTGAATTTAGCCTCAAGGATGGTCTCTTTGGAGGCACCTGAATATAATATGAAGGGAATCAAAGAATCATGTCATATTTTTTTCTTAATAAGACACAGCCTGAAACAAGTCAAATAACAGGACAGCTAGATGCATATGATTCTTCTTAGTCAGTTTGTTAATGGATAGAGAACAGGGTTTACTGAAGGTCCTAATTAGTACTGCACTCCTTAAACAATGAACTAAAAGTTGTAGAAATGCTGAGTTAAAATGGATCCTGAAGAAGCAACTATGCTTCAGTTTCCTTCATCATTGACCTGGGATCAACTTCAGGAGACAATCTTGAGGAATAACTTTTACATACAGTTGAGAGAAAGTATAAAACTCACTGATTGAAGGGTTTACTAATGCCATCTGATTTAGTTCAGGGGATTTGTTTTATATTCAGGGGCTTTGGCTGGGGAAAAAAGTGTTTGTTACATTTTTGTGGACAATGTACCTGATATGGCCATTGGAATAAATTAGAGAAATATACCAAGGCTGTTTTAACTCTACTAAGAGTAGTTAAAAGATATGTCGTGTTCATAGACTATGAGTGTGGAAAGCATAGACACTCAAATGGGGTTCTCTATGTTTTATATTTTATGGAAAAGCAATTTATATAACAGCAAATTAAGCGTTACATTTAAGACCATGTTAGATCACTATGACATGATGTGATTTGGAGCCTATAAGTGAACAGAAAGTATAGAAAAAATTTTGTGTGTATTGAATGGATGTATTACCTGTCAATTGAAATGTCTATGTCAATCAGGAAATAGAGGTGGGATGTCCAGTATGTTGAAAGGATATTGGGATAGAGTCAGGCATGAAAATCTTCACTAGAAAGATTTAACAAGACAGAAGCACAGGTAACCAGTCACATGGCAGAATGTTGGTTAAAATAAATGTATTATCATAGGTTATAATTATAGTCAGGGAAGAGTCTAGCTATATATACAAGATATTTGTAATTATATTTTGAGTCTGTGTCTCATTTCTCGAAGCATGGGGGTGGGAGGAAGCAACAAGACCGTAACTTCTCCAATAATGCATCTTTCAAATAGTACAAGATAAGCAGAAGATTCAAAAGAATGTTTCATGTTTCCAATTTCCTTAATATTCTAATAGATTGCAGAATTATATTATACTCATTAAATATTTAACGCACCTGTGTAGTGGTCAATCTAACTTTATATTAGATCAGCCCATGCCTTGGCCATTGTCATTCAATCTCCCTTACACATTTATACTCTACACTCTCTACTTTCTTAAAGTATTACAAGAAACAGACAAAATAAATAATGTATATTAAATTTGAAAAGCATAACATGGCATACATAATAAATACTGTTTATGTGTGATCAATATATTTCTGACTACTCTAACTCACTCATAAACAAGGATATATCAATAAGAAGTTGCAGAAGGAAAGAAAGCTCAGAACATATTTTCTGCATGTGTGCGTGTGTGTGTGTGTGTGTGTGTGTTCAAGTCAGGATTTCACACTGACTTCAGAATTCATCATTCTAGATGTTAATCATACTTTATCAATGATTACCCATCATACATTCCCTGAGTCTTCCATATATTGCCAAAATTCAAACTGTGACCATTTATAAAAATTTCCACATCATAAAACACATTAATCCAGCTGAATTAACGAAACATTCCCACTTTATCCCACTGTGTCTACTATCTATTCTTAGGCAAAAAAAATCCAAGATTATATTTCTAAATGTTTTGTCACATTTTCAATATTGAAACAAACACCTTTAAAAATATAATGTGAAATCGAGAAGAGTCACAAAACCCTTGAGTATTAGTCAAGTTAAAATTATCTTAACCATGTGTCTTGTGTAGAAACAGAAGCCAGGAAATAGGCATGTGGTGTCAGTATGGACAGGAAGAAGGGGTTTGTAATAAAGTTATACTAATAAAGTTTCTTAATTTGCAAATAAGGTCATAAATGTATATTGATTGTCTCTGAAAGTCATTTTTAGGAACAATTCAGCACCTTACTTTTAAATTTCAGGGAAAAAAAAACTACTCTTTATTTTGATTAGGACAGAAGAAAGCCATCTTTTCAGGAAGATTAGGGGAAGCAAATATTAAAGAAAAAAAAAAGAGAAAAAAAAAGAGAAAAAAAAAGGAGCCATTCTGCTTTTTGTTCTTGAGCAGTGTTATGTTTTCCAGTTCTTAAATCATGGGCAAGATTTTATAATTTATCTGGTGCACTGCCTAAAGTTTCCACAGGTATTTATGAGACTCATTAAATTAGCATAATTCTCTGAAGAAATCTGTCTCTTGAGCACCTACTGTTTTATAACATAACTCTAATAACCTCTTCATGTATCTTCTTAGCTACTCTGACCTGTTATCTATCAGTTAAAGACATCCAGTATGTTGATCTGGAAAATATTATAAATATAAGTTTTTAAATTTAATATTAATTGTTGAATCTTCAAATTTTAAAACAGCATTATTTTTGAAAACAGGATAACATGTTTATTTACAACTTATTTTTTCTAGAATGATGTTGGGTTTTCTTTAAATATTGCTTTTTAAAATTTATTTTTTATTATTTTTAATTATATTTATGTGTGTGTGAGTGCATTTGAATGCCAGTGCTCACAGAGGTCTGATTTCCCTGGATCTAGGCTTATATGTAGTTGTAAGTCACCTGATGGGGATGCTGGAATTGAACTCAGGTCCCAGAGAAGAGCATATTTGAACCACTGAGTCATCTCTCCAGCTCTCTTCAATTATTCTTATTGATCATTATTTAATATAAATGTGTATTTTATAGTTTTCACTTTAAGTCTGACATTAAGTAACTTCACTTACAAGTCTGACAAGATGAATAGGTGGATAAAAGTACCAGCTACCAAGTCTGATACCTCTAAACTATGAAGTATGAAGACAGAAGTAACTTTTAAGATTTGTCCTCAGACATCTACCCAGGTACCATGACATACATATGCATTCACACATGCACGTGCCAATGCAATCTCATGAGTGTATTTAAGCATACACACATACTACAGAGGGGCACATAAAAAAATAAATGATAAAAAAATTACAAAAATATTTTCCATACCTAATTATAATTATTCAATGCTTGAATACTAATTTTATGTTGAGCAATATTGCTGTTTTATTTTATATTCTATTAATATCTGGTTCATAAATTACGCAACTTCTTTTTATTTTGCCAATACTTGTACTATACATTCATATTTCTAGATGTATTGAAATTGCCAAAATTTGCTACCCTTACCTATCATTTACAAAATATAATGAGAATAATGGTATTTAGCACACTTCTGGTCCAAGTTTATTATATGTATTTTTAAAATATTACCTATAAGTTTTCAGATTTGCATATTTGTGTATTTGGCTCTTTTAACCAATAAATTAAAAATTTTCAACCTAACTTGTAAGAATCTTCCTATTAGCCACAAATAAGTTTTGATTGTGTCTCTTTTTCTGAATTTATCTACTTTCCTCAGTGTCAATTCTGACTTAAAGGAGACTAAGTGAAATATTTCCAATGTTCCCATTACATCAGTGGTTTCTTGTAAAGGTTCTTCACTGTTTTTCTTATTCATAAATATCTTTGCAAACAAACCAACACAGGAAACATTGCTGCCCACATTTTATCTAACATTCACAGTTTGATTATGATTCATATGATTATTGGACAATTTCTAATTATTTTTATTTATGTGAATGCTTGCCTCCATTCTTGATTTGCTTTATTTCAGAAGCCATCTGAGCACACAACACCAATTTCTGTACATTTCAGCTACTAATCAAATATATTTTGGATAGTGGTAAGTCTTTTATCAATCATTCTTATTAATTTAACAATATGACACAGTCTACTTGCAAAAGTAGCCTCAGGCAAACATTTTAATTAATAGAAGAATACCTAAAAGAAAGAAAGTAGAATTGGCATAAATGATAATGTGAAAATTGCAATCATATTTCCAGGAAAAGTATAGCTTAACTAATATCATGACTAGTGCTATGGAAAGACAAAAATTAGATTCCGACCATGAAGTTATGCTCCGAGGGAGCCTTAGTTTATAAATTACTTGTTCTCTCATATTTTTGATATTATTTTTCATAGTAAAGACCAAAAATATCATAGACTTGGCCAATAACACAGCTGTTCCTAATCAAATATCTATTAACACATTCTTCAGTTCTCAATATTACTTGAATTAACAAACAAAAATGAAGGTGGCATGGCCTGATCCAGGAGGAATCAATCACTATCCTAACTTTTAACACTGAGCTTCACTATTTTCACAGGGAATGTTTGAACTGGCTCATGAAAAGTCACTGTGCTACTGTAGGTAGGAGACATGTACAGCATTACAGAAAAATAGCAAACAGCTTCCTGATAAAAAGGCATAACCATTCACAGTCAGTATCTATGAATGTTCCAAAGAAAAGATGAAGAAAAACTCAGAGACATCTTTGAGCAAATACACATACTAACACTCATCCATGTAAACGTGCCACATTTTACCAGATCTACAAGTGACAGAAAATAGTAAAATAATATCAAAACTAGAGGTGGTTAATTATTACAGAGAACTTATTTATAAGTAGAGTGCAGATGCAAGGATTACAAGAAGGATTATAACAGAATGCAAAGAACTGTTTATGAAGAAAGAATAGTACTTAAGAAGATGTTCTGATCTACTCTCAGGATACAAATGTTGCAATTTGTTTTAACTCTGGACATAAAACATTGGAAATTTGGAAAGAATAGAGTTAATTATTATGTATATGCTATTGCCTGTGTCTCAGAACAGCATTCACCTTATTATTCTATTTCAAACAATAAGCAAAAGGTAATAAAAAGATTAAACACCAAATTAAATAGGAGTTTCTGGAGTTACTTTATACAGTGAAAGATGTATACACAAAATAAAAATATATAATACATTTCAGAAAAAAAAATTTCTAATGGGAGAAGAATTAAGAAAAAAATGTAAAGTTTCCACGAATTTGTGTGCCTTCTGTTGTTTCTGCTGCTGTTGAAGATCACCCATAATCCCAGGGGTCTGTTAGGATGCAGGGGTTATTTTAATTTTCCTATATCTGTTGAGATGTTATTTGTGACCTAGTGTGTAGTCAATGTTGGAGAAAGTTTCCTGAGGTGCAGTGAAAAACATATATACTTTTGTGTTTAGATGAAGTATTCTGTAAATATTTGTTAGGTCTATTTGGTTTATAACATCTTTTACCTCCAGTGTTTTATCTTTTAGTTTTTTGTCTTAATGACCTGCCCATTGGGTGAAAGTTGGGTATGGAAGTCCTCTACTATTAATGTGTGTGGGTAAATATGTGGTTTAAAGTATAGTATTTTTTTTTTTACAAATGTTGGTAGGATGTTAAGAACTGACACATTATGTTAGTGGATTGTTTTTCCTTGATGTGTGTGAACTGTTCTCCACTTCTTTTGATCAGTTTTATTTTGAAGTATATTTTGTTGGATATTACAATGGCTATACTAGATTGCTTCTTAGGTCCATTTGTTTGGAAAATTTTAGTTGCTAAGTAAAGGATAGTCACACTGAGATCCACAGTGTGCTAATAAGATCAGTGTGTAGCCCAATTGATGGGAGCAGAGGCTGAGATCCACAGCACAATATTAAGCTGATCTCAGGGAAACCCACAAAAGAAGAGAAAGAAGGTTTGTAGGAGCCAGATGGGTTAAGGAAAGAAGGAGAACACAGCCCACAGAGTCAGCTAAGCTGGACTCATAGGAGCACAGAGATATCAACCAAGGAGCCTGCATGCATCTGCAAAAACTCCCTGTGTACAAGGTGTGGTTCTTTAGCTTATGATTTTGGTTGGACTTCTAAGAAATCCGACTCGGGATGGCTTTGGATCTTGTGCAAGTTCATGAGACCTTCTTCCACCTACTAGGTTACATTGCTCAGTTTTGATATGAGGGTTTATGACTAGTATTATTACATCTTGTTATGTGGAGTATCACTGAAAGGATTGCTCTTTTACAAAGGGAAAGGGAGAAGCAGTGGACCTAGGGAGCAGGAGGGGCAGTAGAGGAGACTAGAGCCATGTTGTATTCTATAAGAGAAGAATGAAAAAACAGAGAGAAATGCAAAATAACAGGAGATATTATATACATTATATATATATAAATATATATACATACATATCTTATAGTTTTATTTATTGATCTATATGTATTACATAGTATATTTACATATTTATATGTGGTATAATATATCATACAAATACATATTTGTATATATTTATATTTAATATACAAGTATATATACATATATATATATACATACACACTTATACAAATATGTCATAACAAAACAAAAGAGCTACATCACTGGAAATATGGCTTCTTGTTTAAGTGTACAGACTGCTCATGCATAGGACCCAGATTCATTTCCAAGTACCAGTCATGACTAACTATCCTCTGCAAATCCAGTTCAGGGAATCCAATGTCCTCTTTTGAAACTAATGGGCAATGTCACATGATCTAAAAGTATACATGTAGGACATCACTCATTCACAAAGTATACGAACACATATCATGAATGTATATGAAATAAATGATAGCCAAATGGAAACATAGAAAATAGCATAAGATGAATTTTTAAAGTAAAGATATTTCTAAATCTAGTTTAAAGTAAATGTATGAAAAGATGTTCAATCAAGCTATCAATTTGGAAAAAGCTTAATGATGATAAAGAGTGCCCATTAATAATGTAAGAAAATAAAAATAATGATAATAACATCTAATACTGCTGATATTGATCAAATGGAACAAACACATGCATTTTTATTGAATGTGCTAATAAAATATATGTAATACAAATAAATCTGTCTAAACACAAAGTAGAAATGTTCATAATATTACAATTGTAAAATTTACTTGGTAAAATATATATTATAAGAAAGAATTTAACATAAAAGGACATGTATTAAATGATATTTTTGCAGATTTTTTGATATTATAAAAAAATATTATCATAAATAATATGGTTAAATGAATCATGTAATATCTGAAAATTTTGATATTATACATATATCCAGGGAAAAAAGTTGATTTATATGTCTATTCTTTATAAAAGTGCTTATATCAGAACTCTTGTCTCATATATGACATTTTGTAAAAGCAAGATGTAGATATGTATTTTCAAGGACATAAAAAATATTGGGAGCTATACACAATATTCTATCAATATGTTCCATTGAAAAAATAGACTAGGAGACTTGAGATGTTCAAGAATTTGTTACATACTTCTTTCTCTGATTCATTTATTACAAAGAACATATTTAAAATATGTCCTATGAAAGACAATTCAAAGGAGAATAATGTTTAGTGCAATATACATGTATCAATTAATCTTTTAATACAGTAGAACACACAGTTCTGTTTCTTATACAATAAAAGATTCTTTACTCTCCATTTCAAAATTAATTTAGTATTAACTCAATATCTGATATTGAGCTTTACCAAGGCTTATGAAATATCTCTCAAATTGCTAGGGAACCTTCAGAGCCAAGTAATGTTTCCTTTAAGGGCATTCTGGCTATTCGTATGAGTTAACAGATTGTATTTGTTGGAACAATGTGATGTACTCTGAGTGATAGAGTGGAGGACTATAGTTCATGGCAATAAATGCCAACTGCAGTGACTTTATCAGTAAACTGATATTTCTAACGTATTCATGAGCACAGTGTCATTGGTTAATCCTCAACACATAGAAATAAAATGCTTTCTCCTGTTTGTGAACCTCATATCACTTGATAAAGGAAGCTATTTTTGTTATCATTTAAAGTACATTTTTTTTTCTGGAACCACACTGTACTGCTACCTTTGACAATATACAACTTTAGATTTTGTAAAACTGCATGAAGTCTTTAAGTTCATTTATATTCTTTGACTATGATTTTTATATCCTTAAAAATTCAAAATATAGAATGTAACACCTATATACAAGTTCGATTTTATTCTATCCAAATAAAATTAATCATATTTTAAACAATAAATATCTAATTGTTAACACCTTACCATTCTGTTGTGTGTCAATAGGTTTTGTATTTCCATTGATTAATACAACTTTATAGTAAGAAAGAACATATACAATACTTTCTTTGTTATTTTTTAATCCAGAATTAAGTTCTACTAAGCACTTCAACAATGCTTTTAAAGCTGTTTGTTCTAAATATCAATTGAAAATAAATATTGATAACTCTGGTTATTTAACCTGTTCTGCATGACTATATGAATTTTCAATTTATTTTTCTAGTTTTGTGAACTAGAAATAAACTGATATTTATTTTTAAAAATTTGGTGTGTGAACACATGTGCTTTTGTGTGTGCATGCGTGTGCATGTGCGTGTGCATGTGCGTGTGTGTGTGTGTGTGTGTGTGTGTTATATTGTCAAGAGGCTAGAAGACACATTGGATCACTTTATATTGAAACTACAAACATTTGTGACTGTGCTTTTTAGGTGTTAATAACTGAACTCTGGTATTTTAGTCAAGTAATAAGTGCTTTTAACTTCTGAGACAGCTCTCCAGAGCTGACACTGGTATTTTGATGGGAATTTTATTGATTTTTTAAAAAAGAGCCATTTTGAATGTTGAGCAATAAGATCCAAGATGGATGCATTTCAATATTTTTAAACATATCGTAAGGGTGTAGTAGCAGACACAGGCTGATATTGAGAGATAGAACAATGAAAAGGAACAGAAGACTTGAAAATGAACTCACATATCTACATCAGTGGATTAGGGGGAAAAGGTGTCAAAATATTTCAGTTATGACAGCTTCTTCAGCACATATTTGCTGGGAAAACTGAACATATACATTGTTTAGTTGGGGTATTACTGTGAAGATACACAATAACAATGGGAAATCTTACAAAGAAGACCATTTAATTGGGGCTGGCTTACACTTTCAGAAGTGTAGTTCACTACACACAAGGTGAAAACAGGTAGCAATGGTTCTGGAGAAGAAGCTGAGAGTTCTGTATCTTGCTCAGCAGGCAGCAGGATGTGACCTGAGACATACTACCTCCAATACTGCCAGTCCTACTCTAACACGGCTTCACTTCCTAATAGTGCCATTCCTTATGAGCACATGGGAAACAATTCCTTTCAAAGTACCACACACATGTAAACAGTTGAAGTTATATTTCCATCTATCACTTCATATATAAAATAATTGAAGCTGTATTATGACCTTAATATAAGATATAGAAAACTAAAAATACTATAGGGAATGATTGCAGATATTGTACAGGCAATAATATCACCAATTATACACAGACAGTCTAGGGAATTAAAGCAAAAGTTCTCATTGGCATTGAATCCTAATAAAATGTCTCTACACAGTGCAAGGGAGAAGATATAGTGTTTAAGACCATTGCATGCTGCTACCTCAGGATCTAATATTGATTCATAGTGCCCATTTCAGGTGTTTTGTCACCCTATGATATTCATTCCATTTCTAAAGATCATCCTTTGCCTTACAGACATCTGACTTATGTCACATAGTCTACACTACAGTAATAATCATAAACAATCTTTATTTAAATGCATGGTAGTTAACTTCAAAGAAGGTCAAAATGAATCCTTACATCCAACATTTTCCAAGTACTAAATCTCAAAGCAATACACAATTTTGAGTGGATAAATGCTAGGATATTGTGCAACTCCGGACGATTGATCCAAGCACCACATAAGCTCAATGAACAGCCATTCATAACTTCAGAATGTAGACAAGGAGTAATACCACAGCATCAAGAAACTGATCACTACAATGCAGACCCTTCCTTTAAACGGGGAATACTCTGATACGACTTGGCTCTACAGATGTTCATAATAGATGTATACCAACATAAAATACCAGAAGTACGGAGGCCTGCTCAGTACAAGGTAGCAGAAGATGGCTTTGTCTGGCATCAATGGGAAGGGATATACTTGGTCCTGTGGAGGTTTGATGTCCCAGTGTAGGGGATGCTGGAGGGAGGGACTGTAGAGGGTGAGTGGGTGGGGGAGCACCCTCATAGAAGCAAACAGGAGGGAGGAGAGGGAGGTTGTGGGATGGAGGCCCTGTGGAGGAGTAACCAGGAAATGGGATATTATTTGAAATGTAAACAAATGGAATGATTAATATAAAAAAAACCTACTTATTCTAACAAATAAATTCAGAAATAACCTGAGAAAAAACAAACTAAAACAAGCACAACAACAGAGCAAAATATATACCAGTGACCAATAAAGACATGAGAAAATAAATGTTATGCCTCCTTAGCCTTCAGAGACACACAAATCAATACTATACTGAGATTCAACATTGCCTTGATTCCACCTTGAGATACCATCAGAATGGGTATTACACAAAACTGAAAAGAAACCAGCAGTCAAATATTGGTGAGAATTCAGGGCTAGGGCAGAGGGAAAAAAATCATATTTACTCTTGGTGTGAGTAAAAAATGACAATGGAATTGAAGATAATAATGTTGAATTAAATAAGCCAAACTTACAGAAAGGAATGGCATATGTTTGTTAGTAGTAAGAATAAGGTTCTCCTTCACTTCCTCCCTCCCTTCTTCCCTCCCTTCTTCCCTCCCTCCCTCCCTCCATCTCTCCCTCCTTCTCTTCCTCCCTCCCTCTTTCCTCCTTCTCTTCCTCCCTCCCTCTTTCCCTCCCTCTCTCCCTCTCTCCAGCCCTCCCTTCTTCCTTTCTTCCATCCCTCCCTCCCTCCCTCCTTCCTTCCTTCCTTCCTTCCTTCCTTCCTTCCTTCCTTCCTTCTTTCCTTCCTTTCCAGGTTCTATCAGAGAAGATAAAAGCTATAATCTAGCTGTTCATTTTTGGTGAGTTCTGTTTAAACTGATTAAACAGGAAGGAGACACCTGAAAAATTAATGGAAATTTTTCTGATAAACTTATCACAGAAAGTAAATACAGAGACGAGACTCACTCCCCCCCACACACCCCAAAACTAAAAATAGCTCAAAACTTTTAAATGTATTTCAGAAGACCTGATTCTACAGTACTTAGCTGGAACTTAAGAGCACACCTTCCACTTAATAAAGCTCATTCTATATATGTTCATCTCAGATGCGTGATTTTAAGGACTTGACATATAAAATAAAATGCAGCTGACTACATTTTTTGTTTTAGTAGTGGCTGCCCACCAACTTTTGCTCTCCTCACTTCCTTGTTCTTCACTGAATCTTGGGATGGGGGTGGGGCAGCAGTCTCCTGAGCCAGTGTTCCCTTCTTTTGTTTCATACCCCACAAGAGTCCTCCAAAGCCATTCATTTTAATCAAGCTGTAGACTCTAAATTCAGTCCCTATTTTACATACAGAACTAGCAAATCAGGTTCAATTGCTGGGCATGAAAGGGGCCCATTAAGTCAAGGCTGACTTACAAATCCCTTCTTAACCAGTGACTTTTTAACTTCAATAAGGTTTTGCTCCACCTCCTACTACCCAGGACTTCTTTTTTTTTTTTTTTTTATTGGAAATTTTATTTACATTTCAGATGTTCTCTCCTTACCCCATTTCCCCCTCCCTCCCAGGAACTCACTATCCCTTCCCCCCTCCTCCTGCCTCCACGTTGGTGTACCCCCACCCCTGTACCTCACCTCCCCACCCTCGAATATCCCTCCCCTCCACGATGTCCAACCTTCATGGGACCAAGGATCTCTTCTCCCACTTATATATAGCTCCCTTGCATATATAGCTGGAGCCATGGGTCCCTCCCTAAGCGCTCCCAGGCTGGTGGTTTAGACCCTGGGGGCTCTGGTTGGTTGGTATTATTGCTTTCCTCATGGTGTCACGAATCCTCTCAACTCCTTCAGCCTTCACTCTATCTTCTCTGTTGGGAACCCCATGATCAGTTTAATGGTTAGCTGTGAGCATCTGCCTCTGAGTATGTCAGACTCTTGCAGACCTCTAAACAGACAGCTATATCAGGCTCCTGTCAGCATGTACTTCCTGACATCCACATCAATGTCTACCTTTGGTGACTGCACATGGGATGGATATTCAGGTAGAATGGTCTGTAGACGGCCCCTCCTTCAGTTTCTGTCCTGCACTGTGTCTCCATATTTGCTCCCTTGAGTATTTTGTTACTCCTTCTAAGAAGGACTGAAGCCCCCCCCCCCTACTTGGTCATCATTCTTCATGAGCTTTATGGGGTCTGTGAGTTGAATCTTGGGTATTTCACGCTTCCGGGCTAAAATCCAATAATAAGTGAATGAATACCATGTATGTTCCTTTGTGATTGGGTTACTTCACTCAGGATGATATTTTCTAGTTCCATCCATTTATGTAAGAATTTATCAAATTCATTGATTTTAATAGCTGAGTAACATTCCATTGTATAAATGTACCACATATTTTGTATCCATTCATCTGTTGAAGAACATCTGGGTTCTTTCCAGTTTCTGGCTATTATAAATAAAGCTGCTATGAACATAGTGGAGCATATGTCCTTGTTATGTGTTAGAGCATCTTCTGGATATATACCCAGGAGTGGTATAGCTGGGTCCTCAGGTAGTGATATGTCCAATTTTCTGAGGAACCGCCAGACTGTTTTCCATAGTGGTTGCACCATCTTGCAACCCCACCAACAATAGAGGAGTGTTCCTCTTTCTCCACATCCTTGCCAGCATCTGCTATCACCTGAGTTTTTGATCTTAGCCATTCTGACTGGTATGAGGTGGAATCTCAGGTTGTTTTTATTTGCATTTCCTGATGACCAAGGATGCTGAACATTTCTTTAGGTGCTTCTCAGCCGTTCACATTTCCTCAGTTGAGAATTCTTTGTTACCTCCATACCCCATTTTTTAATAGGGTTATTTGGTTGTCTAGAGTCTAATTTCTTGAGTTCTTTGTATATTGGATATTAGTCCTCTATCGGATATGGGATTGGTAAGATCTTTTCCCAATCTGTTGGTTGCCGTTTTGTCCTATTGACAGTGTCCTTTTTTTTTTTTTTTTTTTTTTTTTGGTTTTTCGAGACATGGTTTCTCTGTACAGCCCTGGCTGTCCTGGAACTCACTCGGTAGACCAGGCTGGCCTGGAACTCAGAAATCTTCCTGCCTCTGCCTCCCAAGTGCTGGGATTAAAGGCGTGCGCCACCACCGACAGTGTCCTTTGCCTTACAGAAACTTTGCAATTTTATGAAGTCCCATTTGTCAATTCTTGATCTTAGAGCATAGACCATTGGTGTTCTGTTCAGGAACTTTTTCCCTGTGCCTAGGTATTAGAGAAATGAACCCACACAACTATGGTCATTTAATCTTTGACAAAGGAGCTAAAACCATCCAGTGGAACAAGGACAGCATTTCAACAAATGGTGTTGGTTCAACTGGAGGACAGCATGCAGAAGAATGCAAATTGATCCATTCCTATCTCCTTGTACAAAGCTCAAGTCCAGGTGGATAAAGGACCTTCACATAAAACCAGACATACCCAGGACTTCTGATCCATTGCAATTGTGAAGTAAAAAACATGGGAACTCCTGGATTCGAGTTACATGGTTTTCCTAAGTTTCTAGGGCCCTTTCTCTGAGTTAAGGCTATCTAAGCCAAGATATATGCTCTGATGTATTCCAAAACCCCTGCAATAGTATCTTTGAGGGGGGGCAAAAGTTGGGAATATCAGGAAATAGACTAACAATTGAGGAGAGAGAGATAATAAGGAGTAGGTGAGAGAGGAAGTATATTTTTGCATGTAAATTAGAAACTCTTATTTGTCTCTCAAGTAAAACTAGATAAATAATACCAACAATACCAAAATGTAATACTGAGTTTACAAACATTCTCTCATTTTTGTTTGATCATCCTCAGTGCAACTTCTTAAATGCTTCAGTGTTGACAACATTTTGTTACAGTTTCCCTCTAGCTGTACATGTGTACTCTCTCTCTCTCTCTCTCTCTCTCTCTCTCTCTCTCTCTCTGTGTGTGTGTGTGTGTGTGTGTATGTGTGTGTATACAACTGTTGTGCACAAAGACTGTGTCATTGTCCATAACATATTAAGCTTCAACATACAATAAGCACATTAAAAATTCACCTATTTAATATACCTAATGGCTAGTGCTTCCTCTGAAATCTCTTGTAAAGTCCCTCTATTTTTATATCTAAATTGATATGATCACAACAAATAGTCTCATATTTTCTCAAATATCTAGAACTAAAAGCTCACCACTATTCACTGCAATGTGTCAGGAGTCTCTTCTTTCTTTTCTAGTAGAAGAAATAGGAATTTAAATCTAATCAATTTACAGATTTATTTCTTAGGCTACACAAATACAATACTGCCTCTAGTCAAGGCTGCTCAAAGAAGAAAACCCTCAGGGCAGCTGTCAGTTTACATAGTGGCTAAAAAAGTTTGAAAAGCATTAGACTCAAAGAAGGGAAGACATTAGAAACTGTAATGCTCACCTATATCCCAGAATTATCTTGACTTATGTAAGTTGAACACATAGAATTACCCAAGGGCATATGTGCTGCAACTGAAATAGAAAAGTCTCAAGTCTCCAAAGAGAACCATAAGAAGTTGGCAGCCAGGAAGCTTGCTTGAGAGCATTCTAAGCTGACAAATGGAAGTATGTTGAAACATTTAATTATTGTGTACATAGCTGTGACTTCTGTAATTATTGTAAAAGATGGAAGGTTCACACTAAATTTCCACATCATTAGGGCTATCTGAATTGAGAGCGATATCGTTTTAAAGTTTGAAAATTAATTTACTTGGGTGGTTACTAGGTGATTTAAACATTATTCAGTGTGGTAAACTGTGTTTAGTATAAGGCAGAATATGGTATATCCAATAATAGACAGAAGTAAATATTTGAGATTAGTTTCCTTTACTAATTATTGATGTTTTAATTTAAATATTCAATCTATAATTTTACTGAATTATCAGTATGACTATGAAACATGTGGCTACAAAAATCAAAGGAGAATAGGAAATATGCTAATAATATAAAATTATTTTCTTTTCATTATTATTGTCAAAAAAATCAATGAATATGAACATCAATTAAAACTGAGATAAATCCTGATTACTGATGGAAACCAAGGGAGATGATAATCACACACAACACACACACAAACACACACATACATACACACAAATGATCATTTGGTCCAAAGAATTAAATTCTTTATAATTCAAGAAAACCATCTCAAAACATACAAACTTTTATAGATATTACAGTAGTGCCTATGACATCAACCCTAATAAATTGCCTGTGACAAAAAATATAGACTCTAACACCAGCAGTGATAAAATCATCATACTGATCATTGCCTTAAGAAACAAACCACAGCAATAAAGACGACAAAGTACTTAAAATGAGCACAAGAAAAATCAACATAGTCATTGAAAATAATTTTATTATAAATCACATTGCCTTTGGAAAAGCAACTAATTGAAATGCATGCATGTATATTAAAAATGAATAGTATTCATTAGACTATTTGTCACAGATACATGCAATGATTTAGGAGCAGTGCAGAGAAAGACTTACTAAAATTTTTGTATTTTATAGGGACTACAGTTTTCTCCACAGTAAAATCAACATGTGATACCAATGACTTCTACAAATGTGGGAACAATAGTAAATGTTCATAGTTTTGAACCATTACAAAATAGTTGTATTTCAAGCTAACACAATAATGTCTACTAAAATACTACCACTTGAGAGGTATAACAAAGACTGTCTAATATGCTGAACAATTTTACAGTACATGTAAGCAAATATAACACAGAAGATAATCAAATAACAATATACTTCTTTTGATGTATCTTCTTTTATATGCCCTATTTCTATTTATAGTATTTTAATCACACCACTCTAAAATAATATCTATTTTGCTCACCCTTCTTCCATGAATAGTTTGACTCCGTCAACCTAGACCATGATATGTCTCCATTTGATTAAGAAAGCCATGGAATTCTTAATGAGTCTTTTGACATCTCAGGTGACATATCAGAGTTGACTATACATTCATTCTTCGAAGTCATCTCTGGCCTTTGAAACATTCCCATTTATTTTATTATTCACTGTCCCATTTACAGAATAATTGTCAACTCACAGACCTCTGAGTTCTGGCTCCTGACCATCTGACTCTCGCAGCATCTCTCAGCTTTAAATGCTAAATATAAGTTTAAAAGGAAAAAAAAATTCAACTTTTATCTTCTGTTGAACTTTCTTCCATTAGCCTCAGAATTACATTTCCATGGTTCTTTTGATCTTGTCCCTTGAGTCTCTTAAAACTCTCACTAACTAGCTAGTCAAGATCTAAAGTCAAATCCTCTTTCTTTTCTTCCCCAGAGCCTTATCTCTTCATTGTTTCTTATACATCAAGTGACCCATACCTCTCTGTCAAGCACAGATGCAAGGCTTCTAGTTCACATTAGCCCTTTACATTTGTGTTGTATATATTGTATTGTGTAGTCAACTTTATCTTCTGATTATAAATTTAAAAAATCTAATTGCATATTTAAATTTGTGGCCATATATGTGATTCCTCAATACCATCCAATCATCTCTGCTTATGTTCTTAAACCTTTTGAGGGATTCCTCATTTTATTTGATGCATGTCTAGAAAAACATTTGCTGGACAACCAAAGGTGCTGCTTACAGTTGTTCAAGTCATGTTATTAACAACCTTATTGGGCTTACTTTATTAGGCAGCCTTAGGCATGTACAGTGACATTTTGATAAAACAGATGATTCCATTTCTTAATGTGTAGGTTAAGAATGAAGAATACTTATTTGCCTTACTATTTTGTTCATGTGATTCTTCAATGATGTTAGAAATAAAAACAATACTCTAAGCACATACAGGAAAATTCCTCACATAGTTTATCCCTTCCTATCTGTATTGCCAAGCTCTTAATATATTTTCCTTCCATCTGGACTTCTTTAAATATCATGATTTGCTGCATGGTTTTCTGACACAGTAAATTGTCACTTTGTATTACTGATGTTAATAAAAACCCTTCCCATTAAACTGAATCTAGTTAATTCCTAACAATTCATCGCAGCTTAAATTGCAGTTCTCTGTGAAAATACTCATAGTCACAGCTTACTTAACATTGTTTTACCTTCCAGAGCTATAGTCTCAAAGTATTTTCTAAGGTAATACTTCAAAGTTTTGTATGAACTAGTTTTGTGAAACATCAAGTTTCTAATACTAGATCAGTCATGACATTATATTAAATGTGAGAATGCCTCATAAATGTGGAGAATATGAAGCAAAAAGGAAGAGAGATAAAGAAGGAAGGAAAGAAATAATGGAGAGACAGACAGAGGGAGAGAGAGAGAGAGAGGAGAGAGAGAGAGAGAGAGAGAGAGAGAGATTGAACAAGGAAAGGAGTAAAAGTAGGTAGGTAGAAAGGAATGAAGAAAAAAATTAGTTTCTCCTTATATATTGCCAATAGCATGACCAAGAGAAAAGATTAAATGAATTCCTTGAAAATTTTCACAGTAAGTTTTTAAATAATAACAATATTTCTTTGAGAAATGATACTTATCTTACACAAATGTACATGTCAATAATATGTTCTTCAGTTCTTCAGTTTATTAAATTAAAAAGTGATTTAGTTTTAAAAAATGATAAATTATAGAGTTCTGGTGAAATATAAAATTCATACTTTTTCTGTTATACAAAATCTATTTGATAGATTCTTTGAAAACATTAACAGTAGAATGGTTTAGTTACTTAATACTTTTAATATATTTCAGATATTTCTGTAAAGCATATCTATCAATGTAAATATATTTAAGTTGTTTAAAATATTTTGAAGAAATTGTTGTTATATTTCAGTAACAAGAACATTAATAAATTGTTGAACAGATTTTCCACATCTGTTTATTTTCAAAGGCTCTGGAGCAAGGGGAACACTCCTTTATTGTTAGTAGGAAGGTAAATGTACTGTTACTATGGAAATAAATATGGCAGTTCATCAGAAGACTGGAAATTGATCCACTTTAAGACTCAGTTATATGACTATTATGTAACTATCTAAAGGGCACTCCAGGCTTCTCCAAGGACAGTTGCTTAACTATGTTCACTGCAGCTTTATTTATAATAGCCAGAAACTGGAAATGACCTAGATATTCCTCAATCAAAAAAATGAATAAAGTCATTGTGGTATATATACACAATGGTGTATTATTTAGCAGTTACAAAAAAAAAAAAAAAAACAGCCTTATTAAATTTGCAGCCAAATGGATGCAACTAGAAAAAAATTATCCTGAAGTGAGGTAACTCAGACCCAGAGTGATAAATACGGCATATATTCCCTCATAATGGGATATTGGCTTTTAAGGAAATGATACACAAGCTATAATACACAGACCTAGAGAGGTTAGGTAAAAAGGAGAGTTCTGGAAGGGAAGCATGGATCTTCCTGGAATGGAAAATAGAATAGATTTTTCTGGAGGATTTGGAATGGGTGGGAACGGAAACATATGAGTCATCAGGAGGAGGGAGGGATATAGCAGGGAGAGTATGGGGTGAGATAGTTATATTTTGGGGTCCTTAAGGACCAGTGTTGAAACCTAGGGTAGTGGAAATTTCCTGCAATCTATGAGGGTGACTCTAGTGAGTATTTCTAGTAATGAAGAATATAGAGTCTCAACTGGCTAATTCTTGGAGCCATGTAAGGCTCCAAGTGGTGGGAATAAGTTACATTTTGTTTAGTTATTGACCAAAGAGGTCCTGTAGATATCCCTAAACAACCTAGGCTGATGTTAAGAAAGAAGGTAGCTACTGACAGTGGGACCCCACTGTTGAAGACAACTTCCACTCATTTTATTGAGTATTGAGAGGTAGAAAGGTGGAATTTCTGTTGGCATGGAACCTTCACCCACATATTATATTCTCTTTTCCTTGAGAAGATACTATTCAGGCTACAGAAAGAGAAATCCAGTTACTAACACAGCCAAAAACCTGTTGACCTACCCACTGTCCTGCATACAAGATATGCTGGGCAAATGGTTTTGTAAAACTTGTGAGAACAGCCAATCAGTGTCTGATTTAACTTGAAGCTCTCCACCATAGCAAGATCATGTCTGACACTGCTTGGATAACCAGAAACTAGAGACTAGACACACTAGAGACCTAGTTTAGAGCAAAACACAACATGACTGGACAAGAAGAAGGAGGAGGAGGAGGAAGAGGAGGAAGAGGAGGAAGAGGAGGAGGAGGAGAAGGAGGAGGGGGAGGGGGATAGAGGGAAAGGGAGAGGAGGAGAGAGGGAAAAGGGGAGTGGGAGTGTGGGGGAGAGAAGGAGAGGGGAAGGGTAGAGAGGGAGAGTAAGAGGGAGCGGAAGAGGGAGAGGAAGAGGGAAACGGAGAAAATACAATAAATAAATAAAATAAAATAAAATGATTCTTGGTGGTATTCTGCTATACTCATAAATAAGTTGGTTCCTTGTCTAGTCATCAGAGGGGCTTTCTCTGCCAGCAAATAAGAACAGCTAGACATTATGTGGAGAATCTCCATCAAGTACCTTCCCTTAGAGATTTGGGAACACCACAGAAGAGGTTGTAGGAGTCAGAGGAGATAAAGATCACCAGAAGAATATAACCTACCAAGTCAACTAAGTGAGGTTCACTTACATGTACTCACAGAGGCTGAAATGGAAAGCATGAGACCTATATGAGTCTGCACCAGGTCTTTTGCATATATGTAATGGCTGTTAGGTTGGTACTTTGTGTGAGACAACTGTAGTGTGGAATTAATACAGTTTGGGGAAAATAAATAGAAAATCCTATTTTAAAACTTTGGAAGTTGAGATGACTAACGAGCTTCCAGAGCTCCTATTTCTGGTATAATTTAAGGTTTGGAAGAAATATATGTTATTGATAACAAGAACATTTGTGAACAACAACAGCAAAGAAAACCATTTAAAGGTGAGAGATAAGAAATACATTTTAAATGAATTATAAAGTCTATATTTGTCATTTCTATAGAAAAAGTGAAAGTAATACTTCTAATATGTATCCTTTGAAATGAAAATACTAAATGAAATAAAAGGCAAAACACAGAAATGAAGAACTAAGACAACCAGAATTCTCAGGAATTGAGGTTATTTGTAATAAGATATTTAAAATGCACTACAATGCCCACACCTGCTTCTTCAGAATTTATATTAGCAGGACTAGATTCTAGGTTGTAATGCATTTACTTAGAGCCAGTCCCAAAACCCCAACACTGAGCAAAAGAAGAATGTTCCAAATATGGGGAAATTGGCAGTTTGGGCAAATAAACAAAGAGAATATGGAAAAGTACCTTGGGGCTGAGAAGCCTTACTGAAACATAAATCCATGAGATTATAAAAGTCAAAGACAAAATGTTCCCTAAAGTCTATTAAAGTTACAGAATGTTAAACCTAAAGTACATTTATGAATTATCAATAATGCTGCAAGAGAAGGCACAACAAAGGGGAGAAATAGCAAAGTCTTTAGTGAATTTTTAAATTCTTTTCTCAAAAATATCAGAAGTCCTCCTGTATACAGATGACAAATGGATTGAGAAAGAAATCAGAAAAACAATATCCTTCAAAACAGCTACATACAATACAAAATATATTGGAGTAATTCTAACCAAGCAAGTGAAAGATTTGTATAATAAAAACTTCATTTTGTTTTTTTAATGAAATAAATTGATGAAGATATCAGAAGATAGAAAGATCTCCCGTGCTCAGGACCTGTAGGATTAACATAGAGAAAACGCTCATCCTACCAAAAACAATCTACAGATTCAATGCAATCCCCAGCAAATTCTATCACAATTCTTTTTTCAATCATTTATTTTTATTCACTTTACATCCCAATTATAGGCCCCCCCCCCTCTCCTCCCAGTCCCACTGTTATAAATCCCTCCCTTTTTTCTCAGAGAAGAAGAGGTCTCCCTGGGTACCACCCTACCCTGGGTCATCTAGTCCAAGTAGGACTAGGCATATCCTCTTTCATGAGATCCAGCCAAGCATCCAGGTATGGGAAAGGGATCCACTGGCGTTCAACAGAGTCTAAGATAGCCCAACATAAGTCTTGAAGACCTTAAGAGGAAATATTTTAAATTTAAAAAAAAATTACAAACAAGGATAGTTAAAAACAATCCTGTACTATAAAATAACTTCTAGAGGTATCACCATCCCTGATTTCAAGCTGTACTACAAAGCTATAGTAATAATACTTACATAGTATTGGCATAAAAATAAGCATGTTCATCAATGGATTAAATTGGAGACCCCAAATAAATCCACACACATATGGACATCTGATTTTTATTTATAACAAAGCCAGACATTCACAAAGGAAAAAGAGAAAGCACCTTCAATAAATGGTGCTGGTTTAACCAGAGGTCTGCATGTAGAAGAATGCAAATAGATCCATATCTATCACCCTGAACAAAACCCAATTCCAAGTGGATCAGAGAGTTCAACATAAAAGAAGATACACTGAACCTTATACAAGAAAAAGTTGTGAATATCCTTGAACACATTGGCATAGAAGGCAACTTATATAACAGAACACTGATAGCATGTGGACCAGATCAACAATTAATATACCATACCTCATGAAATTGAAAGTTTCTTCTGAAGGAAAGAACACCATCAATAGAATAAAACAATAGCCTACAGAATGGGATTATTTTTTCACATACTTCACTTTCACAGAGGGCTAAAATCCAAAATATATAAAGAACGCAGAAAACTAGGCATCAATAAACCAGATAATTCAATTAAAATAAGATATAGATCTAAACAGAGAATTTTCACTAGAGGGATCTCCAATGGCTGATAAATACCTAAAGAAACATTCAATATTCTTAGCAATCTGGTAAATGCAAATCAGACCAATTTTGAGAGTTTATCTTACACATGTCTAAAGGACTAAGATCAAAAATACAAGTGACAGCTACATGGTGGTGAAGATGTAGAGTAAAGGCAACATTCTTCCATTGCTGGTCAGACTTCAAACTTGTACAGCTGCTATGAAAATCAACATTCTTCAGAATAATGGGAATCTGTCTACATCAATCCAAGTTATAACACTCTTGGGCATATACCCAAAGGATATATCATCTTACCATGAGGACATCTGCTCAACTCTGTTACTACCACTTTTTTCATAATACCCAGAATGTGGAAACAACCTAGATGTCTCTCAACTGAAGAATGGATAAGGAAAAATTGGTTCCTTTATACAGGATAATTTTACTCAGCTGTTAAAAAAAAAAAAGTTATATTATGAAATTTCCAGGCAAATGGATGGATCTCCCCTCCAAATAATTTCCTCAGTAAGGTAAGCCAGACCCAGAAAGGCAAACACATGGTATATACTCATGTACAAGTGCGTAATAGCAGTAAGAAAGGATAACCATGCTGTAATCAACTGATCCAGAGAGGTTAAGAAACAAGACAGCTCAAAAGTTACTAATGGACCTCCCTTGGAAGAAAAATGAATAGATTTTGCATGTGGACTGGCAGCTGGTGGGAATGAAAACAGAGTGAGGAGAAAGGGGTGGGGATTAGAAGGAAAGAGTAATAAGAAGGACAAGTGTAACTGGCAGAATTTGGGGAGCATTTTGAAAATATAGTGAAGTGGAAACTCCCTGGAAACTACAAAGGTAACCCTATAAAGAGTCCTAGTAATGGAGAATATAAAGTATGAACCAGCCACCCTGTATAACTAGACAAGGTTTTCATTTGGTAGGAATAGGACATCAACCTAGCCATACAACTTTTGAATTCCAATTTGCCATGCCTGTAAGATGTGCTGGACTAATGATAGATAGTGCAGAACCTGTAGGAGTGGCCAACCAATGACTAGCTCAAATTTAGGCCCATGCCAAGGGAGAGTCTGTGCCTGACCCAGCAAGAATGGCCAGGAAGCTGCAGTTGGATATCCCAGAGACCTAGGATAGAAGCAAACATTACAAATAAGAAAATAAATAAATAAATAAATAGATAAATAAATAGGTTTTTAAAAATTCAATGAAATTATTTCTAATAATATTCTGCTATACTCATAGATCAGTACACTGCCCATTGTCATCAGAGAAATTTCATCCAGCAACTCATGGCAGTAGATGCAGAGACCTGTACCCACACATTAGGCAGAACTTGAGAAACCCCTCTCAAGGAAGAAGGAGGATTGGAGGAGCCAGAGAGGTCAAGCAACATTCTGAGAACACACCCACACAATCAACTAACCAGGGCTCACAGAGACTAAAGACTGTAGGGATCTGAGCTAGGTGCTCTGTATATGAATTGTGATTGTGGAGATTGCTCTTCTTGTGTGACTCCAAATAGTGTATGTTGTAGTGTCTCTGACTCTTTCATCTGCTCTTGGGACTTGTTTCTTCCTATTGGGTTGTCTCATCCAGCCTTGATATAAGAGTTGTGTCTTAGGGTTTTACTGCTGGCAACAGACACTGTGACCAAGTCAACTCTTATAAGGACATTTAATTGTGGCTATCTTAAAGGCTTACAGTTTCAGTCCCTTATCATCAAGGTGGGATTATGGCAGCATCTAGGATGTTATGATGCAGGAGAAGCTGAGATTTTGACATCGACATCTGAAAGCTTCTAGGAAAAGACTGGCTTTCAGTCAGTTAGGAGGAGGGTCTTAAAGTCTGTGTCCATAGTGACACACTTCCCTAACAAGGCCACACTTACTCCAACAAGGCCATACTTCCTAGTAGTGCCACTCTCTGGCCAAGAGTATTCAATTCACTAGAGGTATGTGCCTAGTCTTACAATTTTTTTACACCCTGTTTGGTTGATTTTCTTATGGATATTTCTTGTTTTGAAGAAAAATTGGATGAGGAGGAGTGGATCTAGGGGAATGGATAGATGGATGGGTGACTGGAGGTTTACATGGAGGAGAAACTGCAGTTAGAATGTAATTTATGAAAGAATAACAATGAAAATAGATTTTTTTTCTCACACAATATTCCCAGATTTTCTGTTTCCCCTCCACCTTCTCCACCAGATTCTTGTTACATCCTCTACCATATGAATGCATCTCCTTTCAGCATTAAATTAGAAAATCAACAGGTTTCTAAGGTATAATATAAAATGAAATATAATAAGATAAAACAAAAACTAACATATCAGAACACAGGAGACAGAGATCCAATCATTCCCACACTCAAGAATTCTGTAAAAACTTAAAACTGGAAGCCCTAATATATAAGCAAAATATTGGATGAAAAGAAAATGCAAAAATAAAGTAGAATTTAAAAAAATAATAAAATAAATTAAAGATGAATTAAAGAAAAAAAAAAAAAAAAAAGAAAGGAAAGGCCCAGCCATGCCTCTGTAAGACAAAAACTCCTCAAAGATGCTGCAGAGTTTCCTTTCTGTTGCCCATCTACTGGGCATGTACGAGAATAAAAAGCAGTTTGCTTTCCCAGTGACAGTCCCTAGGAAGAAAAGTTTCATATGCAAGTGCTTATGAATTGGAAATTTCTTCTGGGTATGGTTGGGGACATGCATTCACTTCTCCTTTCAGCTTAGAGCCCCATATGACACAATCCTCTGCAGGCCCTGTACATGCTACCTCAGTCTCTGCAAGTTCATATGCAACTCAATCTATTTGGTTTACAGGGGCTTTTTCCTTGGTGTCCTCCATCTGAACCTGCTTTTGTTTTTTTGTTTGTTTTGTTTTCTGTTTTCATTAATTTTTTTGTGTGTTCATTTTATATCCCTCTTGTAGCTACATGTCTCCTCCTATCTTCCCTCACACAGCCCCTTCTCCCACTGCTCCTCTTCACCTCTAAGAAGGGGATGTCCTCCCTACATACTGACTCATCCTGACCTAGAGGTGATAGGGGAACTCCACAAAATGGTTAACAGAGTCAACTAACCTCCATCTTTGGCAACCTCCAAACATTGAACCACCAACCAAAAAACATACGAGGGCTGGACCTAGGCCCTCAGCATATATGTAGCAGATGTGCAGCGTGGTCTTCATAAGGTCCCACAACAACTGGAGCATGAACTTACCCTGACTCTGCTTTCTGCCTGGAGAGCCTGTTCCCCTACCTGGGTTATATTGTCTGGCCTCCATAGGAAAGGATGTACCTAGTCCTGGAGTGACTTGAGCTTCCAGGATTTATTTTGCAGTAAAAACACTACCAGGTATCTCTGAAATTATTGCCAAAAAACTTTTCTAACCAAAAGGGCTTTCCACAAAACAACAGTTGTTGCTTGGACAGGGTCAGTGATTTGGACAAGGACTGTGAACATCTAAACGACCCTTGCTTCTCCTGTCTAAGCCAAGTAATTACTACTTGTATGAGTAACCAAGGTGAAAGGGATTTATTGTGGCCTTGTCCTTCTGGGTACTGAGGGTTGATCTGTAAAACTGCCACTGATTCCTGTAGAAGGAGTACCTGCCAATATGGAGGTATCTACTATGAAGACCCTTAGTACCCTGTCTGTATCTGCCCTGCTGGTAATCCTGGAGAGCTTTTTGAGACAGATTACAGTGAGTGTGCTTCCAGCCCTGTCCACAACTGGGCTGTGTGCCAGGATGTAATTGCTGTGTGTATACCAAGGTAGGCATTGTGAATTGGAAGTAGATGAATTCTTCAAAGAACATATTCTTCATTTCGCTGAAGGTTTATTTTTCTTTATACATTTTTTATTGTTTCTATTACACAACTGAGTTTTTTTCTTGTTATTTACTTACTTGTTCTGTAAGTATGTTTCTTGTGTAAGTTAGAAAATTTGTCTTCTATAATTTTGTTGAAAATATTTTCTCTGCCTGTAAGCCGAGTTTCTTCTTCCTTTTTTATGGTTATTCTTAAATTTTTTATTTCATAATGTCACAACTTTCTTATATGTTTTATGTCTGGATTTTTGTAGATTTTACATTTTCTTTGACCAAAAAATTCATTTTTTTTCTGTAGTGTTTTCACTGCCTGTGATTATCTCTCATCTATCTTTTATTATATTTGAGGTTCCTGTTTGAGTTTATGTTTTATTTTCTAACATTTCCTTAGGTCAGGTTTTCTCTACTGATTCCATTTTCACTTTTACGTCTTCGTCTTCAAATATTATTCATTTCCTTCCACTATTTATTTTCATATATTTTTAAGTGAGTTAAGATGAAACTGGTGCTTGGACTTGAGGAAATGGAGGGAGAAATGGAGATTTTTCAGTTAGCCTACTGCTTTGATAGCTGAGGTAGACTGTGGGTTCCCATGATTTGTAGGCTTGTTACCATAAAGTCTGAGATACAAACAAAATGATATATGCCACTCATCTGTGACTTTTTCTCAGATAAAACCAATTCTGATATTTTCTTAATGGTCCATCCTATTTCTATGACCTTCACTGCATATATATATTATATTATATATATATATATATATATATATTATATGACCCAGTGTGTATAGTTTTTCCTATATACATTTCAGAAATTGAGGAAACCACATGTATGTTTCAGGGACACACCTAGCTCCTTTGGTTGGATCTGATCTAAAATTTCATTTTACTACTGATCTCAATAAACCTTTATGCTTAGTGATAAACATACTGATATTGGATTGTGTTGACATTGAATGTCAATGTTTAGAAATCTATGAAAATTTAAATATATTCTTCTATTAAGTCACAGTTTTATTGATATCAACTATTGTTGCTGTAAGTCTCCTACCCAAATAAGACCAGTAAAGGAAAACACAACTCAATAATTATGGTATAAATTGCACGCCTAGATTGGGCAGATTTACCATTACACTACTCTATTCCCCAGCTATGAGATCCTTTATAACTTGCGGTTTATCCATGCCACGTGCTTGTCCTTCATGCTCTGGCTCCTCCTTTGTTGGCTTCCTACTCCTTCAACTTCCTCTGTCGATCACCCCTGCCTCTGCTGCTCTACCTTTTATATTGAATTCCTCTCACTCTCTCCTCCCCTAAGCCCTTTTCTCTGCCTCCCCTTCTACTGCCCAATCTCTGGCTCTAGCCTTTATTTTACAGGTTTTAATTGGATAGAAGGTTTACAAGAAACTATAGAGTTGTGATGAACATCAATAGTATATGTTTTTGGAGTATTACTAGATTCTTTCACAAAGGGATTTTGCATGGTCTTTTCTCAAGATGTGAATCTAAGCACTATATGTAGTACTGGAATAAATAAAACCATCATAGCTCTCTGTTTACAGAGAGATATCTAATCTCTAACACTGGAATTTTGTATTACACAGATGAAGTGTATTTTACAGACTACTCTTCACTTTCCCTCTTAGGGAATCTATAATCAACAAGCCTCTACCAATTTCCTGGTGTGATGCAGGCTCTGGAAGCTCTTTGACTCTATTATCATATTTTTTCATTGTTTATTGATTATTTTATTTATTTATATTTCAAATATTATTCCCCTTCCCAGTTTCCCCTCCACAAGACCCTATCCCCTCATCCTTACCCCTGCCTCTATGAGGGTGCTCTTCCAACCACCTACCTACTCCTTCCTCAGCACGTTAGCATTCTTCTATCTTGGTCATCAAGCCTCCACAGGACCAAGGGGCTTTCTTCCCAGTAATCCCAGATAAGGCATTCCTCTGCTACATATTCAGATGGAGCTATGGGTACACCCTGTGTACTCTTTGTTTAGTGGTTTAGTCCTTTATAGCTTTGTGTGTTCTGGTTGGTTAACTTTTCTTCCTATGAGGTTGCAAACCCCTTCAGCTCCTAAAGCCCTTGCCCTAACTTCTCCATTGGCATCCCTATACTCAGTCCAAAGTTTGGTTGTACATATCTGCATCTGTATTGGTCTTGCTTTGGCAGAGCCTCTCAGGTAGCATCTATACCAGGGTCCTGTCAGTAAGCACTTCTTGGCATCAACAATAGTATCTGGGTTTGGTGTCAGTAGATGGAATGGATTCCTATGTGGAGTAGACTCTGAATGGCCTTTCCTTCAGTTTTTGCTCCACTCTTGGTCCCTGCATTTCCTTTTGACAGGATGAATTCTGGATTAATATTTTTGTGGTGGGTGGGTGGCCCCATTCCTAAACTGGGGGCCATGCCTATCCACTGTATATAGTCTCTACAGGGTGTATCTACTCTTTGTTGGATATTTCAGCCAATGTCATCCATGTTGGCTGCTGGAAATCTCATGTGTCCCTGGCATCTGAGACTTTCTAATGGCTACCCCAATTCCCCTCCCCCACGGCTACACACCTACATTCAAATTCGTAAACCTCTGTACTTCTTCCCCATCTCTTCTCATATCTGAACTGGCCCCCTTTTTTTCACTTCCCCTCTTCTCTCCCTACCAGATCCCCCTTACGCTCTACTTTCCAGAGATTATTCTCTAAGATTAAGAATTGATCAATGAGACCTCATAAAATTGAAAACCTTCTGTAAGGCAAAGGACATTGTCAATAGGACAAGATGGCAATGCAGAGATTAGGAAAAGATCTTTATCAATACTACATCTGATATCCAAAATATACAAAGAACTCAAGAAGTTCTCTGGAGAATCAAACAACCCTATTAAAAATGGGGTACAGTGCTAAACAAAGAATTTTCAACTGAGGAAACTTGAATGAACAAAAAGCAGCTAAAGAAAGTGTTCAACTTCCTTAGTCATCAGGGAAATGCAAATCAAAACAACCCTGAGATTCTATCTCACACCAGTCAGAATGGCTAAGATCAAAAACTCAAGTGATAGCATATGCTGGCAAGGATGTGGAGAAAGAGGAACAGTCCTTCATTGTTGGTGGGATTGTAAGCTTATACAGCCACACTAGAAATCAGTCTGGTGGTTCCTCAGAAAATTGGAAGGGTACAACCTGAGAACATAGCTATACCACTCCTGGTCATAAACCCAAAAGATGCTCCAACATATAAAAAGGACACATGGTTTCACTATGTTCATAGTAGCCTTATTCATAACATCCAGAAGCTGGAAACAACCCAGAAGTCCCTCAAAAGATGAATGGATACAGAAAATGTGGTACATCTACAGTATGGAGTACTACTCAGCTATTAAAACCAATGATTTCATGAAATTCCTAGGAAAATGGATGGAAAATAACATCCTGAATGAGGTAACCCAGTCACAAAAGAACACATGGTATGTACTCGCTGATAAGTAGATGTCATCCAAAAAGAAGCTCAGAATACCCACGTACAACTCACAAAATGTGGATGCTAAAGTCTTACTAGGGGGAAAAGAATAATCTCTGACTCTGTTGTCTTACACAGCAGCCATTATGCCTTTTCATTCATCTTCTAGTTTTACCTTTAAAAAAAAAAGGATTCAATTGTGTATTGTGTTTTTCTGTAAAATATATTAATTTTTTCTTACATTAAATCTTATTTACTGGAAGTCATTTATTGTCCACAATTTGATTAATTAATTGTGCTGTTAAGGGTTTATTCTATTACTGTAATCAGAAAATATCAGTCTAGAATCTATGGTTTCTTATCCTATATCAACAAATTCAGCATCATCTTCTAATTTTTCATTCATTTAACCACCATGCTTTATAGTTAATATTCATCTTCACATATTCCCAGGATTTCAGACTATTTAAAGTAGAAAGAAAACTATCATACAAGTCTCTTAGCTTGTAATATATCTCCTCATAGACTTCACATTTGACTTTGTACAAAGAGGTGTTGAGAAGAAAAATTGCTGTCTTGAAAGTTAACTACCTCAAGTAAAATTGCCACAATTTATTCAGGCATAGCAGGATAACCCTGTCAGTTATAAGTACTAGAAGGTAGAATCTGTTGAAGAAGATTGAGTAGAATTTCACAGGCTGAGTTCTCCCTCTTCATCACAATCTCTCTCCATGTTCTGTGAATGATTTTCAGGTCCCAAAACTTCCTGCAAAATGCATTCACTTTAACAAAGATGGTGTGTGCAGTTATTTGAAAGTTCAATTTATTCTGTGTTCTTCCCACTTATAGAATATCTAAGTTTCTCTTTCAGGCCCCATTTTTAAAGTTATACGAAATGGGTTAAGTCTCAGAGAGGGTATAAAAGCTTCCAGTAAATTTATTGAGGGCTTGAGCATAGACTTTCATGGCTTGATCCTTTTAATGTGAAAATGTCGAGAATAGTTGAGATTAAACAATTTCATTGTGTCCATAAATTTAAAGTCTTCTGAGTTATAATTTACCTGGTTATCTAGAAAATCTATATACACACAATAGCATATGTCTATTTCTCTCTCTCTCTCTCTCTCTCTCTCTCTCTCTCTCTCTCTATATATATATATATATATATATATAATATATATATACATATATATATACATATATACATACATATGTGTGTGTGTGTGTGTGTGTGTGTGTGTATGTATTGATAGACATACAGATAGTGACACTTTATAGGTATTAATATACATGGCTAGAAATTTTAATTAATTTAATAGTCTTTCTCTCCATTCAAGTTCCTTAGCTATACTTTTAACATAAGCAAAAAATACCACAGATTTCAGGACTAACATTGACAGGGGACCCCATATAACAAACTGCATTATATTTGAGCTCTGGAAATATCTTCAAATTATTGAATATCATGATTATAATCATAGTGTAATTTTTTTAACTTAATCAAAGTATCATATAATATTTGTACAAAATATGGAATAGGTGAATTATATGTTTTTTCATGATTATGAAGTTATAAAATCATTTTATTCATTTTGATTTAATTTATTTTTAGTTATATCAAACAATAAAATTAAACAATAAAACCCATAAAATACATATTATACAATGCTATGAAATTTTATGTTTCTTAGAATTTGAAACAAATATACACAGCATGAATGTTTTAATTCTAAATAGATTAGAGCTTCACAAAAATATTGAAGCAAAATTAATTGGGAACTGTTAAATTTAAATTAAAAATGTTTAATGTACCATAAAAGGGTAGAATGCTTTCACATATTTATACTAGTGATTGGAATTCAGATAGTAAGATCTTAATATGTTATACACTTAAACAAAACTTTGTAAGTAGTAATATAGTTTATGAATTATGTATAGAAGTTTTGCATTCTTATATAAACATAGGTAAAAATTAGCCAAGAAGATAGTATTGCAAATGCATATACCAGACACATTTCAGTGAGTATTAAAGAAGACTTTAAGATCTTCATGAATTGTATTATAAGGAAGGTGTTATTTGAGAACTATGTGCTCAGGTTTACTTGTTACTTAAAATAGGACTGTACTGTGGCCCTTTGTACCTATTTATGTAATTAATACCTATAATCAATCTGTAGGTATACTGATGTCCTCCACATATTACATAAGAGGTAATTCTAATACTAAACCAAGGAACAATATAGTGCATTTTGTGAAAATATCAGTAGTCGACTCCAGACATCAGTAGTGAGGTTGAAAATCTGTGCTACAGCTTCTGTATTACGGCACCAATTAGAGTCAACTGGCAAACCTGACAAATCAATAATGCTTCTACTCTAAATCCTTGGAATAGTTTCTAACCTTATGTTGCCAAACTGAATATATGTAAAATGATTACTCTTTGAAATTGACTCCTAGATGATAGTTAAATAGAGTTTGTTATAGGAGTATGTAAGAATACACTTAATGCACGTATATGTGAAGACATGCTCTGTGTGTGTGTGTGTGTGTGCATCGATAGATGGATATAGATATAAATATGAATATAGATTTGTATATTCACAATATTTCTGCCATATGCATTTTAATAATAACCCTGAGCATGTATCCTCAGACCAAGAAATAAGTCTTTGGTCTTTGTTAATTTCAGACAAGTATGCAAGGCTATGGAAATGGTAGAAACTGCTCTTGGTAGGTATATTATAATAATTTAGAGATCCTACTAAATTCAAGTTATATTGCACCATAGAAGTAGTTAGGTTTCTTACTTATTCATAGTATTTGATTTCTCCAGATGTTGTCTCTATCTTATAAAGCATCTTAATGATTAAAGTTCTTGCCCTATAATTTATACCTCAAAGACCCATATAAATGACCTGTGGGGATGGCAGTCATCTTGTAATCTACTCAGAATTCAGACACAGCAGATCCCTGAAGGAAACAGCTAGTCTGGCCATGGGATTGAGCTATCAGTTCAATTGAGAGACTTGCATCAATGAATAAAGTGAAGAATGATGTATAAATGGTTCCTGACGACAACACCATTATCTCCACATGGATATGCATATAGATGGCTCAAATACTTTCCATACATGTACCACAGTCAAGGAAGAAGGCATACATACTTAGACATACAACACACACACACACACACACATATATATGCACACATACCACTTGAAAATCATATATATACATATATATATACACATACACACACACACACACACACACACACACACACACATATAATATATATGCAAAAGAAAAAAGCCTACTGTTTGCTTAGGGAAAATGAGGGGGAAGTGAGTCTTAGAGAGAGGGAGGAAAAGGGAAAGCTGGGAGAAGTGTAGGGTGAGGAAACTGTGGTTGGAATGCATTGCTTGAAAGAAGAATCTATTTTCAAATTAAAAAAATTTAAAATTTCTTCTGTACTATGGAGATCATTTAATGCATTATTTAATTTTTCTTCTTGCCATTTTGAGAAAAAAATATATTTAATCTGCTTCCAAAAGAAAACATTCTAAAATAGGAATCCCACTGAGATGTCCAATGAAATGATCAAATGCCGTCTTGCTATTAACCACAGAATAAGGCTGATCTGGCTAAATTAAGCATGCAACAGTGTCACATTCACTGTTGAAACAATCAGGACCCGACAGATGGAGACTCAGCATCCAACACAAAAGGCCTGTGAAGTGCCTGTGTCCTGAACACTGGAACAATGCTCACATGCACATCCAAAAGCTCTTTGTCTTTGCTATAAGGGAATAGTGACTCTTGGGTGTATTATGTAATGTAAACATCCTGTTGAACAGTTAGATCAATATTTCTTATATATATATATATAAATATATATATATATATTTATATATATATATATAAAATAAAATTAATTTTCCTTCAACAAAAATGTGCACTTTACTTCCTTTCTCTAAGTGTCTGTGTCATGCTGTGCAATAAACTTTAGAGTCTCAATTATCTTTCAGAATAAGACATGAAAATTCAGCTCACAGGTCACATTTTTCTATAGCTTCAAAATCCCCCATCAATGGATAAGGTCATGTCAATAAAAATGATTATGCTTCAGTTATAACAAATTATGATGATTATTATAATATTTTTAAAATGTATGTAACTTTTATATTACTATTTCACCTTGTTTTATACTACTATTAGACTTGAAGGTTTAATGAATCTCTTTAAGGTATATATTCTTTGGTTTTCCTTTGTTTGTATATTGTCTACTTGAATGTATCTAAAAAACAAACAAACAAACACACCACCCCCAAAAACATTTCATCATTTTCATACCAATTGTTAAAAGAAAATATTGAAATCCTAATCAAGAAGTGAGGATTGCAGGAATTTATAAATTTATAAATTGTGGAGATCCTTCTCAGATATCTTAGCCTTTGAATATTTGGCATAGTGGCTTGGAAATATGTCATATATTTAAAAAGAAATTCATTATGTGATGCTGTTTCCAGTATAACAGCAACTTAAAGAGATATTTAGCTTTCTTGTTCCTGTGTCTGAAATGCCAAGAACAATTTCCACTGCAAACAGGAAATCCTCCATTTCAGCAAGAGAAATAGAAAAGTATGCAGCACTTGGAGACCATAATGAAAGTAGGGGACTAAAATAAGAACTGAAAGAACATGTATATCTCCTATCACAAATTTTGAGAGACCATGACAATGCACCACCACTGAGGTAGACTTTACATTGTTCTATCATTACCTCTTCTGGGAAGTCATTACATACACTCCAGGAATAAATGGAGAGTAACAAAGGAAACTGTCAGAGGAAGCAGGCCATTTAGAGTCTTAGCATTCCAAAAAACACATCTCAAGTCTTTTTTTAAAGCAATTAATCCTTCATGATTTAGCACAGATTGGCTTTGAACTTCCCTTCCTCTTGTCTCAGTCTCCAGAAGGCCACTACTATAGACATGTACCATCATGCCAATGGAGACTAGATTTTGCTTAGTACCTATATTGTGTGGGAAGGTGATGGAAATCTTCTACATCTAACTTTTCATACAATGGGACCTGACTGGGTATTACAATAACAAAAGGAAAGAAGCTAGAAACAACTCAGATGTCCCACAATGGAAAAATGGGTATAGAAAATGGGTTTCATTTACACAATGGAATACTATTAAGATATTAAGAACGAGGACACCATGCCATGAGCTTTGCAGGTAAATGAATGGAACTAAAAAATATTATCTTGAGTGATGTAGCTCAGACTTAAAAGGACATACATGGTATGTATGCTATGTACTCACTAATAAGTGGATATTAGCCAAAAAACAAAAAGTACAGAATAACTATAATTCACAGAACTCAAGAAAGTTAACAAGCAGAAGGACCCAAGTTGGGATGCTTCAGTTCTGCTTGGAAGGTAGAATAAAACAATAATGGGAGGCAGACAGAGGGAGAGACTTGAATGAGAGAGGGGAGGGAGAAGGGAAAAGACAAACATAATCAGATATGGAGGAGGAGATAGGAGAGAAGACCTGAGGGCCAGCAGAATGAATGAAAATATGCAAATCTAGAAGGTGGGAGGTGGGGGACCCTCTAGAAAGTACTAGAGAACTGAACTTAAAGAGAAGGGCCTTAGATGAAATGTCCAAAAGTGGGGAGAGGGACAAGTCGAGAGATAGATTTGTCATCCCACAGTCAAAAAACTATGACCCAGAATTGTTCCTGTCTAAAAGACCTAGAAGGACAAAATGAAGAAGAGACTGATGGAAAAGAGGTCCAGTGACAGGCCTAAATTGGAACCCATCTCAAGGGGAGGCCTGATACTATTACTGATGTTATGGTGTACTTACAGACAGGAGCCTAGCAGGGTTGCCCTCTGAGAAGTCCAACAAGCAGCTGACTCAAACAGAGGAAGATATTTTTAACCAACAAGTTGACCTAAATAGGAGACTCCTGTCATTGAATTAGGGAAAGGCTGGAAGAGGCTGAGGAGGAGAGCAACCCCATAGGAAGACCAGCAGTTTCAACTAACCTGGACTCCTGAGATCTCTCAGACACTGAGCCATCAACCAGGCAGTATAAACCAGCTCTTATGAGGCTCCAGACACATGTACAGCAGAGGACTGCCTGGTCTGTCCTTAGTGAGAGAAGAGTGTGGATAAATCTAGAATAAGGACAACAAAAACATTAGAATGCCTCATTCTCTTCTGGCTCTGTCATGTCGTTGAAAAGAAACAAAGATTCACTTTATTTCCTAGCTTAGAAGTCCAACTCTCCCAGTTTTCTATTTTGTGTTTATTTAAAAATAAAACTGTATTATTAACTTTAAAGTCTATGGCTACACATTTGTATGTATGTAAAAAGTATGTAAAAACTAGGACATGAGAAATTTACATGTAACATGCTTCTGAGTTATATTTACTCTATTCTTAACTTGTAGTAAGGTATACATAGCAGAGACATATGCAGATAAAAGTTTGGTGATTCATTATGCAGTAAGAAAGAAAACTTCTTTTAGATATCTTTAAATAGGGAAATCTAAATGGCATAGAGTGGCCAGAAGCTAGTTTTTAGGGGTTAAGAATTAGTATAAGAAAAGATTGGGTAAGGTCCCCACATAAAGATATCCAAAGCTTATTTCAAGAATCTGTGTGTATTTTACATTAAAAGACAAATGTGACTAATTTAAAGATCATAATAATTTGTATGAAATAAATACAATTTGGAAGTTAAAAGAGGAGGCTTATAGGGATCAGAGTCCAAAGATGCTATTGAGAAAAGTGAGGTCACAAACATGCATGCCTGTCTTTGAAGATTAAGAATGACATAATCCAACACAGACAAATATACCTAGAAAAATCAGAAAAACAAGTGCTCCTGTATCTTCAGAAAATAGTAACTTAGATTTGTAATACAGTGAAACACATTTTGAAATTCTCACTTTCAGAATATAAACTATTAAGTGGATAGGCATTAATAAGTACATTGCAGTAATTTTTGTAGAAGAATGATAACCTCGAGTTTTATACTAAAATATACATCACTACAAAAAGCATGTGGAAAATTCTTCATGCTGTGCTTTCATAGTATATTAAATAAAGCTAAATGGTAATTGTGTGCTAATGATTGGAAAGGATCCATCCAATTACAAATAAAACAGTAAAGGAAAGCAGTCATCTATGATTCCTTAACCGGTATAAAGGGATGGAAATCAAAATCAAAACTCTCTACAAAGGAACTCGATTGTCCTCCATCAGACCTCCACTGTGGAAGAGCGACCACCAATACTAAAATGGTTCTCCAATGTAATATATGCTCTTAGCATGTGAAATAAAGAACTCACCATCCAAAACTGACACCATTAGAGAGCCTTCATTTTCTAGTGGACATTAAAGGTATTCATTCATCCGCTTATAGCTTTAAGAATCCAAGTGTCCTGCTATGTTCAAATCAGGGAGAAGGAAGGATAATACAAATTAATAATGTTAATTTAAAATACAAGAAATAGCATTCTTTGACATCTTGAATAGAATTATCAAGGGATACTTTAGTGCAGTCACTGGAGAAGATAGGTATGGACAACCTCCATTGTAAAACTTCCACAGAGAAAAACGGAAACACCTATTTGAAAGGCAGTAATGTGTGTGTGTGTGTGTGTGTGTGTGTGTGTGTGTGTAGGGGGTGAATAATGCATTTGTATATATTTATCTATGTATCTATTTATGTTTATATGTATATATGTCTATAAATGTATATATATATGTTTACACCTATAAACATATAATATACAGTAAACATTTTCTTTTTAAAAGTAGAAATAAGATTATTTCCTTTAGTTACATAACTTCAGAAAAGCTTTTTACCCCTGGCTTAGAATAACAACCAATCATGAACTTCAGTAATGTGCTGTTATATATAGTCATGAAAATGAAGAGAAAACTAGCAAATCTTTCTTTTCCTTATTTCCCACACTATAAGGCTCTCAATTAGTGATAAACCCACCATATGCTTATATCCTTCATTTCAGCTTAACTCCTATTGTGTCAAATTTATACAAATAAATTTAATTTTAATTTTACAGACCATATGTTGAGTTAAACTTGGAATCTCTATGGAGTCCTCCAATAAGATAAATATTCAAATTTGTGAAGTGAATTTTCACAGTGTAACCCCTGCCTCTCCTCACTGCATATCCAGCCACTTATATCTAAGCTTTGACGTGTAAAAATAGACATCACAAAATCTTAGTCCTGCCAATCACATTGCTCTAATTAGTATAAACTATCTTGTGTGAATCAATCCTCTGCTAAAAGTCTTACACTGCAAATAATTTCCTATAGTGCTCTACCAAAATTCTCTGGCATGGAAATTCAGAACATAAAGAAAGTATCAAAACCCTCTTCTGAAGTAGTTCTTCATTCTTAATCTATATAGATCATTTCCATGAATAAGTAGAGCAAGAAATAATTACTGTGAATGAATGAGCCGGCTTTTATTTCACAAACTACACTGGTGACCTCATTTTGTTGACATCTTACATGAGATTGATTTAAGAGGTTTGTGGGTTTTGTTGTTGCTGTTCCTGTTGTTGTTTTATGAGAACAATGAAAACAAAGAAATCAAGCACAGTGAGGGCTTTAATACAGAACCAGAAGTGGGCATAAAGTACAAGCTGCCTTCTCTGTTCTCTCAATGGCATATCCTTAAAAAAATCCAAGGCCCCTTTTTGATGAAAACAATATATTTCACTGTATGAAATCTATTGAAGTTATGAAGAGAAGACACTCTTAGAATGTTTCTGCATAGGTGTATGTGTATAAGTTCTTTCTACTTCAAGCCCAATGTTTAGCAAAACTGTCTTCCCATTTAAAACTTATGGTACTGCTGAAAGCTTTCAAGAGATAGTGGTTCTATGAGAAGTATGAGCAAGTCCCATGTGACAGCCACAGTGCCAGACACATCATGGTCATTTTCAGGAGACCCATTTTATTTGTAAGGAAACACCTTTGGCATTTCATGTCACTGACGTTACCAGAGGTTCTAACTCTAGACCACAAAAATATAACATACAAATTTCCTATTCTGAGTTTGACTCTATAGACTCTGAAATTCAAATAATAAAGAAGGCAAAATATCATGAGAATCAAGACCTCTTGTTATTCAGATTTCCCATCAACTATTTGTTTTTGTATTGCTGTGATGTTCTTTTTAAAAAACAAAAAAAATAATATTTTTTTTTTAAGAGAGGAAAATTTTCAGATGCTTTTGGCTCATGAAAAGGTTACTTCTCAACTGGGTAACTGTAAACGTAACCATTTAAGTTGAAAATGTGCTCAATAATTGAATTGAAATATCAAGTAAGACATTGATATTTCACGACACAGACCATTATGGTCTGTTAGGATAGCTAGCTGGGTTCACCATCAGAGACTGATCAATGTTAGGACAGATAAGAGCTTGAGGTAGGTGTTGTTTAAATAGGCTGACTACCACATTGCCACCATCCTAAGCAAAGATAAAATTCAAAATTCAATATAATGTTTCTACTGAAGGTGTCTCATTTTATGTGGTAAGCCAAAAAATGAAACCCAAAATATCACAAACTGAAGACCCTCTGCACACTGCAGCAGATGCATACAAATAAAAATGGATCCAGAGATGTCAAAGGGTAGGACTATGTGGCATGTCCTGAAATTCCTTCCTTATCTACTCTTGCTTTTCTTCCTGCTATTTTGCTCCTTGAAGTTGTCTGTTATGTATTATTATCACATATGTTTTCATGGCTTTTGACTACTGGTTGAGTTCAAAGCTCAACTACAGCTGATTAGGGGCGTGTAGCTGCTATTTCCTGAATGCGCTGGCTATGTTTTTTTACTTAACCTATGCACTTATGTGTAAAAGCTCTTTTCTTAAACTCTACTTAATTACTTTTTGAGGGTACCATCTGTTTACTCATAGTCTTTAACAGATGCAGCTGTTTAGATATTGGTGCAACAAAGTGATTTATTTAAACAAAGAAACTTGAAAAAATAAAAAACCAGATTTCCATCCCTGTGACTTGTGACACAGGCATGTAATCCTAGCTACTTAGGTTACTGAGGCTATAGGATTTCCAGTGCAGGGTTATCCTTGGTAACTGAATGTGATGCTGCCTCAAAAAATAAAAAAATTAAAATAAAGTTTTGGCCTGGGATGTGCTCATATTTAGAACATCTGTGACATATGATGGAGACCATAAATTCATTTGCCACTACCACAAAATAAAAAAAAAAAAATGAAGGAAAAAGACTCTGGATTACATCAGCTGTGCACTGCACATGCCTACCACTTATTACACTTTATTTTGTCCTTCCTCACTTCTGAATCCTGCAATATTTCTCTACCTATACCCCATGATTCTTATCACACACAGGTGTGTGTGAGTAATTATACATATAATGAATGCATGTATGCCTCTGTGTATGTGCATGTGGATGAGTGTATAAGTACTTGTGTCTGTGCAAGAAGACCAACATCTATACACATTCAAAGTTGTTGATATCTGAACTCTGGTGCTCATACATGCACAGAACACATGATGCCAACTGAGCCCCTCCCCATTTCTAAACAAATTCATAGCAGGGGTAATAGATCAGGCATGGTAAAACAAATAATTGAGTTAAACTCAAGAATGAAATAAAGATGGCTATTAAGTATATTTCCAATCAACAAAGAAAAATATGAAAGCTTAATTTTTAATATTTGACAAAATAATTTCTAAGACAAATGTGATTATGGCAAAACTCTACAACTAATAATCATCTGTATCTCATATTTAAAAATAAAAAAACAAAAACAACAAAACCCCAAACAAACAAAAACAAGATTTCTCAGCACGTTAATACTATAAAAATGGATAAATAGGCCGCTTTCTGGTATGCACACTCTAAAATAAAAACTCATCATTATTTTCACTTGTAGTGTACAATTGTTCAGAGTTTGGTGATGATAAATTCCTGTTTTATGAAACCACACTTTCTTTACTTTCTGTTTTCTTTCTGTGCTGGGATGCAAATCCATTCCATCACCTTTCCAGTATTAGAGATGTCTTTATTTACTCTTTACTATGTACTTAAGCCTCGCAGCTTTGAAAATTCATGAGCCTTTGGTCAAGTATACACAATGAAAAAAACAAATTTACAATAAGCGAATGAACACAGAGCACATGAACTTTTATGAATCCTCAGCTGCATGTTGAATTTGGATCAATGCTATTTTTGTTAAAGTTTATAACTATTTACAAACTTCTTTAGATGCAAAGGGAAGAAAGATGCATTTCTGCATTTATTATTAAATTCCTGCACCTGTATCTTAGAGGTGAACTTATGAGTTTTATGCCAGAGGGAGATGACCTACAAAGAAGAGCATGATATTTGTCTACCTGATAGCCTGGCAATTGGTTGGCTCCAACGTAGTGTTTGGTCAACTGGAGATTTTTTTCCACCAGAGTCCACATTGTTACTTTGTTCATATACTTTCCTTTTATGTTCAGTTGCAGTCTTGAGCAACAGACTGATATCATTCCAGCCAGAACTACTTTCTTGGAGTACTTTTGTTAGAATATTTGAAATAAACTGTTTCAATGCAGATCGCATTGAAATAAATTCTTCTGCTTAAAGTTAAAAGTGTAAATACATTCCAACAAACAGTAAAATAGGAAATTGCAGCCGGGTGGTGGTGGCGTATGCCTTTAATCCCAGCACTTGGGAGGCAGAGGCAGGCAGATTTCTGAGTTCGAGGTCAGCCTGGTCTACAGAGTGAGTTCCAGGACAGCCCGGGCTATACAGAGAAACCCTGTTTCGAAAAAAAAAAAAAATAGGAAATTGATCCGCATTATCTACTTACATTTTGCCTTTATATTCTTGTGATGTGTGACATCTTTACAACTTATTTTGATTTTGGAAATTAAAATATAATTACACATGATTTTGTTTTATTTTTCCATCTTCTATTCAAGTTCTTTCATGCACTCACTTCTCAAATTCATGGTCTTTTATTTAATTACATGTGTGCATGTATGTATGTATGCATGTATGTATGTATGTATGTATCTGTCTTCAGAGTAGACCAGTTGATATTTAAGCGTGTTATTTTTACATAGCCCTATGCAAAATTACCTAGTCTATTTTTTGAAGTGCTGTGCCACAGATGTTGCTGTGCGTTTGGCTGAGTAACCTACTATGGGATGATTCTGTAGGCACTATTGGCTCTCCTACTCTCATTCTTTTTTTCCTATAGTTCTTATCTAGGGTTGGGACTAAGGAGGCTTTTTTCATGTTATCATGTCTGTTGTATCACTCTCACATTGGTCTTATTTAGGCAGACATGTTCCTTAGACTTCATAGGTATAGCTTCCATCACATTTCTATTAGACACATTCTTACATCAGATATTTTGTTTCCCTGGTTCTTAAAACAGTTTGATCTCCTATTTCATAATGTGTCATGAGTTTGCATGCAGAATTTGTATTGCAAATAGATCAGTTATGTCTGAGTATGACATACTATTTTCTCTGCGTTTTGAGAGATGGTTTTCTCTAATGGTCTCTGTCTGTTAAAAAGAGAAGTTTCTTTGATTAGGAATAAGAATTTCAGCTCTCTGTGATTATCATCATAAAATATATAAGACGCGTTTACGAGAGCTTCTGGTTATAGCCAGGATATGAGAATGACCACTGAATCCTTTCAGTCATTATGCCATGCTGGTCCTTGTATTTCATTACTGTCCTGGTTGCTCAGGACTGTTGGTGGCCTCCTTCTTTTGGAAGATTGTGTTTTTATAGTTCTGCAATTGTAAACCATATTTATCTTTGTTGTAATTGGCATTTTTACATACACATGAAACAATATATGAATGATTTCCAAAACAATATTTCTGTTTACTTCTCCCTGGTTTAAGCCATTAGGCAATCCAGATTCACCTTTTCATTCCTGCTCCCTTTCTCTTTCCCTCCCGTGTCTTCTATCCCTTCCCTCCTTTTTTTTATTCTTGTCATTTCTGTAACTCACTCTCATTTTCAGGTTATCACTAATTTCATTTACCAGGGCCTTTCACGAGCCTACAGTCCACTAGTGGTGATGATGGAGCCACCCTTAAAACTTATCTGTTTCCTTGACCTTTCTCAGGGTTTATGTAAGTGTGAACAAAAGTTACTGTAACAGAATATGGGGTCTATGCAAAAAATCTTTCCTATTGTTGCATTCACAATCCCTAGTGACCTAAAGAAAACACAAGTTTATCACTTTATATATCCAGATATTGAAAGTTAGACATGGATCTGCCTGGGATCAGCTGAAATTACTGTTGGTATCATGTTCCTTTAATTTGGTTTCTTGTCTCTCCTAGACTCTAGTAGCTGCCTACATTCCTATAATTGTTCCTTTTACTTTTTGAATGTTCAGAAAATAAATAAATAAACCTGCATCCCTTTATGAATTTTTACTCTAGTTCAGTCTTGCTGTTACTCAAAAGTTTGCCAAAATTTTCATACCTTAAAGGAAACTTAGGCCACTCAAATGACCCTAGAACAATTTGTCCATAAGATATTTCATGTGAACCTACTGAAAAATTCACTGTTCTGTATGAAACAACATATCTATAAGAATTAGGACTAAAGGACTTTTAAAAATTAAGTAAATATGTTTTTGAGAAGGTAATTATATTAGTTCCACTTCCTTTTGTCTCTTCAAAACCTCCCACATATCCTTCCAAGCTCTTTCAAAGTGGTAGTATTTTCTCCATGAATTGTTACATAGAGACTATATGTATTCAAACATATTCCCAAATATAATGCTCCTAGTCTATATAATGTTACTTGTATGCACAATACAACCTGCCTCCCTAAGAGGGGAAGGGGGTCAGAAAAAATTGTAAGATCCAGAGCATCAAGGAGTTGGCTGTGAGATTGTGTCCTCTAGCATTGTCAGAAGCAGTATGTGTAGAGTTTCATTAGTATGACAGCAAAAGCATGAGCTGAGAAAAGACTACAATAAACAGAGAAAGCCTAGAAGGCCTCAATGATACAGAAAGAACTACAGGCAATTACTCAAGAGTGGGAGAAATAGTTCTCCCTGGATTTTTTTTTTAATGATTATTCTACTTAGTGCACAAGAGATTTTATTTTCATTTTTAAATATTCCAATCATGCTTCATATTTCATTTTAGGCAAGAAGATGTCTTTCACCTAAGTCCTAGTGAAATCTATAAACTGAACCACAGGTAATTAGTAGATGTGAAGATGTATAGAGCAGTACTAGAATAAAATGCACGCAGTTTTCTCAGGTTAAGATACAGAATGTTATTGACTCTAATGTGGAGGCAAAGGCCAACCTACACCAAGATGAGGAGAGAGAATTGCCGTGACTCCCAGACCAACTATGACCACATAATTATATTTAGTCTCAAAAACATAAAAACAAAATAAAAATAAATACTTACTGTAAGTATAATTGCCAAAATCACATATCCCCATGCTATGTATAGCTAGAAATAATTACTGTGCTGAATATTTAGTAGATATACTGTTTTGATTTTATTGTTATTGCATAGATACACAGACATCAATGTCTTTTATTTTCTTGTTCCTGTTTATTTATCTATGGTAATTTTTTCACTTTTTAAAATATTTATTTTTTTATTATTTTTCTTTTCGTTTTTTATTTTATTTTATTTTATTTTTTTTGGTTATTCACTTTATAACCCGTCCCAGTCACCCCCTCTCACAATCCTTCCCCATCTCTTCTTTTCTGAGTACCCCCTCCTCCTGTATCCCCCACCCTGCCACTTTAAGTCTCTGAGAGGCTAGGTGCTTCCTCTCCCATTGAGGCCAGATGAGACACCCAGCTAGAAGACCATACCCCATATACAGGCTGCATGTTTTGGGATAGCCCCCACTCCAGATGTTTGAGACCTACATGAAAACCAAGCTGCACATTTACAACATATGTGCAGGGAGGCCTAGGTCCAGCCCATGGAGGTAGATCTGTGTAGACTAGGTATGCTCCACGGTTGGTGATTCAGTCTCTGAGAGCTCCAAGGGTTCAGGTTGGTTTACTCTGTTGATCTTTCTGTGCAGTTCCTATCTCCTTAGGGCCCACAATCCTTCCACCTATTCTTCTATAAGAGTCCTCAAGCTCCATCCACTGTTTGGCTCTGGATGTCTGTATCTGTCTGAGTCAGCTGCTGGTTAGAGCCTCTCAGAGGACAACAACAAGATATTCTAGATTTATTCATAGTCATATACACAACCATGTTTCATTTACTTCATGGTTGAATATTTTATATGTGAGCACATTAAAGCTTATTTAACTATTCTTATGTTGATTAATATCTGACATCTTCTAATTTACTTGCTATGGTGAATCATTTGGGGTTGTTCTTTCCCTGGTGCTAATAATCAAAGTTCCTTAGAGACAATTCCTAGTATTAGAGTGGACTAATGAGGTTGTAGTGCTGTTTAATATCCTTGACAGCATTTGTGAGTAAAACTCCATATGAAATAGACTAAATATGAATTTATCCTGAGATATAATTTGTTTTTCTATTTTTTGTGATGATGCCAAATAACATTTTGCATGTTGAGCCAATTAGTAAGTGTTTCCCCTGTGTAATATCTATTTACAGTCCATGTCTATGCTATTTCCAGAATTTACCAATTATGATACATGCTTTTTGTTGGTTTCAACTATTGTAAACATATGTACCTCTTTCAAAGCAGGGTTCTTCATTTGTTAAAAAAAGAGTAGTTTTCCTTTTATGTTGTTTTCCTTTGAAGATTCAATGTTTTGATCATCACTAAAACCTCTACAAAGACAGGAAAAACATAACAAACAGTTTCACTAAACATATCAATCAAGAGGACTTTGGTGGCCAGTATTGGGTGTGATTGTGATTTGTGGGAGATAAGAAAATAATTTTCCATTGGAAGTGAATCTGAATATTTTACATTTAATGTTTTCATGGCTTAGCAAATAGAGTTCTTTTTTATTTTGTTTTGTTTTATTATTATTCTTTAATCTTTTTTTTTTTTCTTTTTTTTTTTTTTTTTTTTTGGTTTTTCGAGACAGGGTTTCTCTGTGTAGCCCTGGCTGTCCTGGAACTCACTCTGTAGACCAGGCTGGCCTCGAACTCAGAAATCCGCCTGCCTCTGCCTCCCAAGTGCTGGGATTAAAGGCGTGCGCCACCACCGCCCGGCCTTTTTTTTTTTACAGTTCAGTCTTTATTTCCGTCTCCATCTGCCCTATGACTGTTCCACATCCCAAACCTCCTCTATCTCCAAGAGGATATCCCCAACTCCCCACCCGTACCTTACCAGACCTCCTCACTCCCTGGGGTCTCAAGTCTCTTGAGAGTTAGGTACCTCTACTGTTAGTGAAACAAGATACAGTAGTCCTCTGCTGTATATGTGTTGGGGGTTTTATAACAGCTGGTATATGTTGCCTGCTTGGTGACTCAGTGTCTGAGCAATCTCGGGAGTCCAGGATAGTTGAGTCTGTTGGTCTTCTTTTAGGGTTGCCCTCCTTCTCAACTTCTTTCAGCCTTTCCCTAATTCAACCACAGTGGTCAGAAGCTTCTATCCATTGGTTGGATGTAAATATCTGTATCTGACTGATTAGCTGCTTATTGGGTCTTTTGGAGGGCAGCCATGCTAGGCTCCTGTTTGTAATCAAACCATAGTATCAGTAATAGTGTCAAGTCTTGGTGCTGTGATCTTTTTTTCATGTGGTCTGTGCACACTGTCTGCATAATCTCTCAGTGGTGCTACTTGTAAGCAGATTTCAATAACACAGGGTTTGATCCAACTCAGAATTTTTCCACAGTGAATTAAATTTATAATGCAATAGTTGTAACAGTAAGTTAAAATGAGAAAAAAAAAGACTAGATATATTTTCCAAAAAATATCTTTCTGCACTTCAAGGGAAATAAAAATCAGAGAGGCTTAAAGTGAAAGAACAAATGAAATAGACTAAGAACTTTTCAAAAACCAAAAGCAGAAATATTCTAGGAAAATGGAAAAGTGGCTCAATCAGAATGAAATTCCCTAGAAAGAACTCATAATATCCAAGGTCCAAGAACAGAGGTTCTATTCGGGAAGTTTGAGATATTTGCAAGCCCAATGGCTGACATTAGTTATGACGCTCAACACTTTTGGAGACATTGTGTCAGAAGTAAGATAGAGCCCTTATCTGAATAGTTCTGTATTTCTGTGAAGGAGGAGAAAAGATTTTCACCTGAACATGATTCATAAAGTAAATAATAGGGAGTTGAGGAGATAAAAATAGTTCAATTAAATATTGTGGAAAACGGAGAAAAATCTTATCACAATAAAGAACTGAAGATGTTTATGATAAAGAGCCTCATCTGGTTTGGAGGCTGTTACTTGTGAAGGCTGTTTTCTGAAGGTATTGGGACTTTCTCTAAACTGGTCCATTTGCCTAAGTATTAAAACAAAAACCAGACAAGACAAAATGATTTTTCTGTCTGTAGATTTGAAGGTACAATCAATAGCATAGATAAATCGTGAAAATATTCATGTATACTTGAAGGAATCAATAAGGCCAATTTCTAGGTCTTATTCTCAGTCTATTTCTAGGTCTATTTCTAGGAAGATTTACAAGTATAGAAAAAAACACAAATACAATTTAAATATCAATGTGATTATTCTGATATTTGATTTTGTTTGTTTGGTTTTGGTTTCAGACGTCCTTCTGATAGATTATTAAATTTACTGCATTTAGAAAAAGCATAAAGAGAAACTTTCTACTCTTCACCACTACCTCCTTGGTCTTTTAGAAAATATTCAGTGTAATATTTTTAAGATCATATAGCCAAGATTACCTAATAAAAAACAATGTAATTTTAGAAAATTCTTTTTCCCTTTAACCTGAAAGCTTTCATAAATTTAAATAAGATTAATGTCAGTCTCCAGGTTTCTTTGTCAAATCAAATATGTTTCACAGTTTAGTCATTTGTTCCTTTTCAGTATGTGTCCTTGCCTTTCTCACCACCTCTTTGTATTCCTTTACAATGTGTGTCCTTGCATTTCTCTTCACTTCTTTGTTTTGTAGATTTTTTACCTTTTTAAGGTGGTACTTACATATTCCTTTAAGGAAACAAGTCAATGTTGGAAGTATCACAAAAATATGATGACTGCAAGATGCCGTGATATCCGTGATGAGAGTATAACTCATTGCTAGAAAGTCATATGAGAACAGACGATTCTATTAACACTGTCCTCAAAGACCTTGTTCAGATGCTCATAAGTTGTCCACAGGACAATATTTTTGATCTTATATAGGATACCTTCAGGTCATGATCCACTATAATGTTTGTTGTGAGAGAATAGAAGCAATCCCTATCTTTTTTTTTTTTTTTTGCTATTTTCCCAAGATTGTAGGTTATAAATTTAAAAAAAGCTTAATAAAAATGTTTTAATCATTCTAGGGTGAAAAATATATTTTTGTTTCTATTTTATATCTTCATCGTCCTATAGATTAGGAAAAATTCTGCATTTTTATCCAGAGACGATTTGCTCTCAGCATATTGAGCACAGAAGGTTATCTGTAAAATCCCCTCTAAGTCTCCTAAATTAATGTTCTGTGTAGTGAGCACCTGCCAGCTTTGGTACAGTTATGGGATTAGGCAGTTTTGAATGGTATTTGACTCTGAAGGTTGTTTGCATGCTGTTACCAAATCTGGCTGCATTTCAGCTCCGGCCTCTTCTATTTCATAAAGGGCTTTCTGTGAACCCAATAAATGCTTTCATGTAATTTTATAATTATCATACCTAGAAACTGCTTTTACCAGGGCTTGGCACTTTCTTACTAATAAAACTGTTTTCCCTGTAATTTGCTTTAATCAATTCAGTGCTAATCACAAGATTTCCTGGGAGGTGGGCTTGGCAAAGTATGGGAGTCTTTATTATACTTTTGTCTTTGATAAACCCTGAGAAAATGAGCAAAAACATGTATTTAATTTGAGGGTATTGAATTAGACGTTATAATAGACAAACTTAATTCTATAGCCATATGTTGCAATAGGTTATGAACAGATTATTAAATTAACCTAAACTTATTTCACAATATATGAAAAAGTATTGTAAGATATTGTGTTAATAACCTTAGTGTATCATTTATTAAAAAAAATAATGATTTAAAAAGAAAATACACTCCAAGCATAAATTAGAGTAATGTCTAATATGTCCTCTGTGTCCCTTTCCTGAAAAGCCACCCACACAATCCCTGAATGAGGTTGATTTTTTATGCTATGATATGTAAACTTAATAAATAAAAAATACTTTAGATTTTCCTTTACAAATTAAGTTTATTATTTGACAATTTCACATGTTTGTAATGCATATTGTCTCTATGATATTTTGGGACAAATTTAACTCAAAAAGTTCAAGGAGTTTCTAATAAAGGTCTTCAATATTCAGACATCATTCACCTGTAGGCAAATACAAGAATTAATCTGCATACTCAAGCAATGCTGAGATACATTTAGATGAAGGCACATTCTATATTATAGTTGAAGGTAGAAACCTACTGAGGTACATAAAATGATGCTGAAATTACACTTATGTTCTTACAAATGGGCACATTTATATAATGTCCTGACTTCATTTATCTAAGCAGATGCAAACACTGGAAAAAAGGTGTTGATTGCTTTTCTCAGATTTTCATGCAACTTGGTGGAATGCATCCCTGTATACTACCTTTGCCCAGGTTCCCACTACCATCAGCTAACAGCAACAGGTTTTCTGGTGTGATTTTTTTAAATCTGTAAATTGTATCCACTTTCTCTAAACAGGTATCTGCAAATGGAATTACTAAGAATAAAACACACACACAAAAAATGAATAACTGAAGTAAAATAAAAAATAATGCTTTTACTACAAGAATGGTAGGGATAAAAACTTAGAGAAAGATTAAAATGGTCTATGGTACAATAATGATAATATATGCCCAGAGTATTTAGGTGAATAAAATAATTCTTCGAGAGTACACGGAGGTATCACATATCCCAGGATATAAGCATTACTGAAGACATAAGACCTTGGCAGAATTCCATACAAGAAGTCAGGTAAATAACGTGCTTACAAACATGAAAGGATAAAACCAGAAATATAAAGAAACACTAATGCAATGGGAAGTTAAAGTTATTTGAAATTTTGTTGGGATGTGTAAAAATTCACCGAATCAATAGTGTATATATTTATTTAAGTAATCTTGAGAATAGTTAAATTAGGAAAATCATAAACTTCAAATCCCATGATGTTGTAATTGAAGTAGAAAGGAGATGAAAATGAATTACTAGCATAGATTTTTTTTTTTTTTAGGCAAACATTTTCCTTTTCTGTTTTATTTTCAGACAAAAGCTTTCTGTGTTGCAGAAGTTGACCCTAAGCTCTCTCGCATGCTGTTTTTATACCAAATCTACTCAGATTAAGAGCATAAATCATCATGCCAATATTTTCTAGCATTACTTTGTATCAGTCATATCCATACATATTATTATTTTGTAGCCACACTAACTCCCCCCATCCATTAGGACATAAAATACACCTTGTTGTCATGCTATCACTATATCTTCACCATTTATCATTTCTTTCTGAAAATATACATATCATGTATTTTTAGATTATAACTAGGCTTATTTGAATTTTTTTCATGTTGAAATATGTATATATGTATCTCTGTGAGGGTATGTGCACATGTTTCCTTTGAGAGCAGAGAAGATGATGAATCCCCTAGATGTCATACTATGGAAAGTTTTCGTCTAGAACTGAGTGCTGGAAACTGAACTCAGGACCTCTGCAAGAGCAGTAAATTTCTTAACCCCTAAGCGATCTCTATAGTCTTTATATTGAAGCCCAATTGTTAACTCAGTCATTAACCTTTTAATTCTCACAAATGATAACTATTTGGGTTCCATAATTGTCTCCCATTTAATAAAAACATAGAAGATTTTTGGTCATGTTGCTACTATACAGTTATCAATTTAGTAAATGAAAATATAGAGTAAAATATTTTGACAGATCTCACTGGCTCACATGGTAGCATCCAACCATAAGATGTGAAGTAAAAGATCCTAATTGCAGATGGGGCTTAAAAATATCCTTGTATGCCAATGTCAAAAGGAGGGCACTGGAAAATATTCTCTAAATCTGCACTCCTCTATTAAAAAATCTGCACATAAACAGACATGGATTTTAATTCTCAGGAATATTATGGAGCTATGTTCAAAGGGTGAAAACCTTGGATAGTAAATAGTAGCAATGACAATTTGGAGTAAATGTTAAAAGGTCACTATGTAACATTTATTTTTGGATTATTGTTAAGAGGAAGATACTGGAAACCTGTTGAGTAGTCATTTTAGGAATATGTGTAAAATGAAGGAAGCTAGTGGGGAGTGAAAAATTTAAAAATTTTTAAGACAGATAAAAACCTCAGAGAGAGGTAAGAATTAAAAATCTACTCGAAGTTCTAGCTAGTGAAATAAGACAACAAAAGGAGGTCAAGGGGATACAAATTGGCAAAGAAGTTGTAGTATCACCATTTGTATATGATATGAAAGTATATATAAGCAACCCTAAAAATTCTACCAGAGAACTTCTACAGCTGATACACAATTACAGCAAGGTGGCCAGATAAAAAATTACCTCATAAATCAGTAGTCTTCCTTCCTTTTTTTTCCTTTGATATGTTATTTACATTTCAGATGTTTTCCAGTTATACCATGCCACCCCCCCTGACAGGAACCCCCTATCCCTTCCCCTTCCTCCTGCTTCTATGAGAATGTGCTCCCACCCACCTACCCACTCCCACCTACCTACTCCCACCTGCCCACCCTTGAATTCCCCCACATTGAGGCATCCAGCCTTCATGGGACAAAGAATCTCCTCACCCACCTATGACCAACAAGACCATCCTCCCTTACATATACAGCTGGAGCCATGGGTTCCTCCCCATGTACTTCCAGGCTGGTGGGTTAGACTCTGGGAGCTTTGGTTGGTTGGTATTGTTGCTCTCCCCAAATAAACTGGCTGAGAAAGAAATTAGGGAAACAACACCCATCATAATAGTCACAAATAATATAAATATCTTGGGTAACGCTAAAAAAAAAAAGTGAAAGACTTGTATGACAAAAACTTCAAGTCTCTTCAGTTCTTTGTATACCTTGGATATTAGCCCTCTATCAGATGTAAGGTTGGTGAAGATCTTTTCCCAGTCTGTTGGTTCCCGCTTTGTCCTGTTGACCGTATCCTTTGCTTTACAGAAGCTTTGCAGTTTTATGAGATCCCATTTGTCAATTCTGATCTTAGAGCATACGCCATGGTGTTCTGTTCAGGAACTTTTCCCTGTGCCCATATGATCAAGGCTTTTCCCTATTTTCTCTTCTATTAGTTTCAGTGTAGCTGGTTTTATGTGGAGGTCCTTGATCACTTGGAATTGAGCTTTGTACAAGGAGATAAGTATGGATCAATTTGCATTCTTCTACAAGTTGACCTCCAGTTGGACCAGCACCATTTGTTGAAAATGCTGTATTTTTCCACTGGATAGTTTGAGCTCCTTTGTCGAAGATCAAGTGACCATAGGTATGGGGGTTCATTTCTGGGTCTTCTATTCTATTCCATTGATCCTCCTGACTCTCTCTGTTCCAATACCATGCCGTTTTTATCACTATTGCTTTGTAGTACAGCTTGAAATCGGGGATGGAGATTCCCTATTAAAAAATGGGGTAGAGAGTTGAACAAAGAACTCTCAACTGAGGAAACTCGAATGATTGAGAAACATCTAAAGAAGTGCTCAGCATCCCTAGTCATCAGGGAAATGCAAATGAAAACAACACTGAGATTCCACCTCACATCAGTCAGATTGGCTAAGATCCAAAACACAGGTGACAGCAGATGTTGGCGAGGATGTGGAGAAAGAGGAACACTCCTCCATTGTTGGTGGGATTGCAAGCTGGTACAACCACTATGGAAAGCAGTCTGGCGATACCTCAGAAAATTGAACATGGTGTTACCTGAGGACCCAGCTATACCCCTCCTGGGTATATACCCAGAAGATATTTCAACATGCAACAGGGCCACATGCTCCACTATGTTTATAGCGGCCTTATTCATAATAGCCAGAAGCTGGAAAGAACCCAGATGTCCTTCAACAGAAGAATGGATACAGAAAATGTGGTACATTTACACAATGGAGTACTACTCAGCCATTAAACATAATGAGCTCATGAAATTCTTAGACAAATGGATGGAGCTAGAAAATATCATCCTGAGTGAGATGACCCAATCACAAAAGAACACACATGGTATGCACTCACTGATAAGCGGATATTAGCCCCAAAACACACAATACCTAAGATGCAACGCATAAACCTCATGAAACTCAAGAAGAAGGAGGAAGACCAAAGTGAGGGTGCTTTTGTCCTTTTTAGAACGAGTATCAAAAGATTCAACCAGAGCTCCCAGGATCTAAACCTCCAGCCTGAGAACAGACAGGGGCAAGCTGTCCTCTGAGAGGCTCTAACCAGCAGCTGACTCAGACAGATACAGACATCCAGAGCCAAACAGTGGATGGAGCTTGAGGACTCTTAAAGAAGAATAGGTGGAAGGATTGTGGGCCCTAAGGAGATAGGAACTGCACAGGAAGATCAACAGAGTAAACGAACCTGAACCCTTGGAGCTCTGAGAGACTGAATCACCAACCGGGAGCACACCTAGTCTACACAGATCTACCTCCATGGGCTGAACCTAGGCCTCCCTGCACATATGTTGTAAATGTGCAGCTTGGTTTTCATGTAGGTCTCAAACATCTGGAGTGGGGGCTATCCCAAAACATGCAACCTGTATATGGAGTATGGTCTTCTAAAAAAAAAAAAAAACAGTTGTTCAGTTATTCATGGAATATTATTTTTTTATATCTCTTGTATTCAGTTTGCAACTACTTCATTGAGAATTTTTGTATGTATATTCATGAGGGATACTGGAGTATAACTTATATATTTTTGTTGGGTTTACAGTTGATTTCACTATTTCAATATTATTTGCTTTGTGAAGGAGCTTATTGTGGTTCTGAATTTTTTTAAACATAACTCAAAAAGTATTGCTTGTTTGAAGGCTCTATAGAACTCTTGTATAAGTATATCTGACCCTTGGTATTTTGCTTATTTGTTTCTTTTCATTTTATTCTGTTTGAATGCTTTTTAAATTTTTTTGATTTGCTGAAAATAAAAATAAAAAAAAAAAAAAAAAACAAAAAAAAACTTCAAGTCTCTTTAGACAAAATCAAAGAAGACCTCAGAAAATGAAAAGAGCTCCCATTCTCATGGAATGGTAGAATTAACATAGTAAAGATGACCATCCTACCAAAAACAATCTACAGATTCAATGCAATCCCCATCAAAATCCCAACACAATTTTCAAAGACATAGAAAGAGCAATTCTCAATTTCACATGGAAAAACAAAAAACTCAGGAGAGCAATGACAATTCTTTTTTTTTTTTTTTTGCTATTTTATTTATTTACATTTCAGATGCCATCCCCTTTCCCCATTTCCCCTCTCTAGAAACCTCCTATCCTATCCCCCCTCCTCCTTTTTGCTTTTATACCATTTTAATTACATGCAAGTATTAAGGTCAGTTCTAGGTTGAGAGACTAGCAATACAATAGATGCAAATAGTCAAGGAACAAGCAAGACAATAAACACAAATAGTCAAAGAACAAGCAAGGCAATAAACAAAATTCCGTCAAAAAGCAATTCTTCACAATAAAAAAAAAATTCTGGGGGAGTGACCATCTCTGTCTTCAAGCTATACTACAGAGAAATAATGATTAAAAACTGCATGGTATTGGTACAGAGACAGACACATTGATCAAAGGAATAGCATTTAAGACTCAGAAATGAAGCCATACACTTATAGACACTTGATCTCTGAGAAAGTCAAAAATGTACAGCAGAAAAAATAAAGCATCTTCAATAAATGGTGCTGATCTAACTGGCAGTCTCTATTTACAAAAATTAAAATAGATCCATATTGGTTACCTTGCACAAAGCTCAAGTCCAAGTGGATCAAGGATCTCAACATAAAACCAGATACACTGAATCTAATAAAGAGAAAGTAAGAAATAGCCTTGAACTCCAAGTGGATCAAGGATCTCAACATAAAACCAGATACACTGAATCTAATAAAGAGAAAGTGAGAAATAGACTTGAACTCATTGTCACAGGGGGAACTTTCCTAAACAGAACTCCAATGGCTTATGCTCTAAGATCAAGAATTGATAAATGGGACCTCAGGAAATTACAAAGCTTCTGTAAGGCAAAGGACATAGTCAATCAGACAAATCAGCAAACCTACAGCTTGGGAAAAAACTTCACTAACCCCACATCCAATAGAGGGCAGATATCTAAAATATATAAAGAACTCAAGAAGCTAACCATCGGAAAAATAAATATCCAATCAAAAAATGGGGTATAGAACTAAACCGAGAATTCACAACAGAGGAATCGAATGGCTGAGAAGCACCTAAAGAAATGTTCTAAGTCTTTAGTGATCAGAGAAATGCAAATCAACACCACCCTGAGATTCTATCATAAACCAATCAGAATGACTAAGATCAAACTTAGGTGACAGCACACTGGCAAGAGGACCACTCCTCCATTGCTGGTGGGATTGCTAAATGGTACAAGCATTCTGGAAATCAACCTGGAGGTTCATCAGAAAATTAGAAATAGAACTACTTGAAGAACCAGCTATGTTGTAACTCTTGGGCATATACCCAAAAGATGCATCACCAAGTCACAGCACCATGTCACAGGGGCATGTCTTCCACTATGTTCATTTTGGCCTTATTTGTGATATCCAGAAACTGGAAACAACAGATGTCCCACAACAAAAGAGTGAATACAGAAAATGTGGTTCATTTACACAACAGAATACTACTCAGCTATTGAAACAAGTATATCATGAATTTTGCATGCAAATGGATAGAACCAGAAAATATCATCTTGAGTAAAGTAACTCAGACCCAAAAGGACATGCATGGTATGGACTCACTAATAATTGGTTATTAACCAGTAAAAAACTGTAAGCTGTCAAAGAGGATACAGGTAAAGAGCTTCAAATGAAATTAAATCTAAGAAATATTTGAATTTGAATCACAAATTTTCCATTCATATGTTCTCTGACCACTGACAGGTACCATAGTATGAGTAGTGTTAATAAAACCAACATGTTGTATTTCTTATTTTTGGAGACAGAGTCTCACACTAGGTCCTTCAAGTTCTTTGTTGTATGTTCATTTTAGTCTCCTGATTTTATGGGCTGCCACATTCATCTTACACCAGAGCTACTAGGGACTAAATCACCAACCAAAGAATACACATGGAGGGATTCATGGCTCTAGCTGCATATGTAGTAGAGGATGGGCCTATCTGGCATCAATGTGAGGAGTGGCCCTTGGTCCTGTGAAGACTTGATGCCCCAGTATAGGGGAATGCCCGGGCGGTGAGGTGAGAGTGGGTGGGTGGAGAGCACCCTCAAAGAAGCAGGGGGAGCAGGAATGGGATAGAGGGTTTACGGAGGGGAAACCAGGAAAGGGGATACCATTTGAAATGCAAATAGATAAAATATCCAATAAAAAAAAAAAAAAAAACTGTAGAAGACAGACTTTGGTGGATAAAAGACTTTGCAATTAGGAAAGAGGTCATTGTATGAATTAGTAATCAGAAAAGTGATATGATGTTGCCAGTTTTCACAAACACCCTTCCTTTGTTGTCATAAACACTTCAGGCTGTCTTTGCAAGGTGTAGTATGAACCACTGTGGTTTCTCATATAGCCCCTCAAGTCTCTTATCTGAACTTTCCCTTGATTTTAATCTGATTTGCAATGGCAATCATAAGGCTCTGTCTCTTATAAGCTGCTGTTGTTCTCTTGATTTCTTGATCGTTGTATAAATGATTTGTCATTTTACACATTTTCCTCTCTCGAGAGCCCTTCATTTTCAAGGTACTCTGTATGTCTACATCAACAGGCCCCAGTTTTCTGGAAAACAATTTTTGGAAATATAGGCAGAATTAAAGAAAAAAACATTTAGCATACAACTTCATTTGAATGCTGTCACATAACACTTTCTCTTTTAGATCACTACATCTTCAATAATTAGATTCTTCAATTCCTCAAGTCTTGGTAAACCTTACTCTCTCAGTACACCCAAGATTGAGGAAGTTCTCATGAAATGAATTTACTTTAAACCCAACAATTCTGGAGGCTAGAAAGTCCAAGGACAGAATGTTTTCTGTGTTCATGATGAGATACCCAACATTTTTCTGATAATAGTGGGATTAAGAAATGCTCAGGATTGGTCATTATCAGAAAAGAGACAGAGAAAGAGACATCCTGTAGTAACAAACAAATTCATGCACAAAAGCATTGATGAACTCATGAAGCCTCTACAATTTAAATATCCATTATTAACAACTAACTTATAATCTTCCATACTGCAAACTTAAGCTTCATCATGAGCCTTAATCAAAAGTCTTCCCCACCTTTCCTTACAAAAAGGATAACTTTTTCTTAGGATGTTTTCACAGCAATAAGATTTCACCTTTACTTATATTGGTGTAGCCATGAAAGATCCACAAATAACTCATCTATAGAAATCTAACATAGTGATTAAATAAGATATAAATAGCCATAATAAAAGTATATTTTTAATATGACTACTCTTATGCTTTGACATGTATCATTCATTTTCTGATTCAGTGGTAACTTTATAAATATGTTTATCTTTTTGCATACCCCCCACACCCATGAATTCAATATGGATTTCTATAGCTTTGAGACTTTACAAATGTATGTGTTCTGTGGACTGTTTACCCTCCAGGTTGTAGAAATATTCCACTGAGCTAAAAGATTTAATTTATCCCAAGAGCTTGGTTTTGAAAGAAAATTTTCTCAGTTTCAAAATGTTTCTAAAATAGCTTGTACATTGACTAGTGAAAGAAATAGCAAGGCCAAGCAGGCCATTCTCCAGTGGCTCTCTACAAATCTGAGATGCTACAATTGGGGTCACAGACCTTCATCTTTGCTATCATAGTTTTTATTGCCCTGGTGTGTTTTGATGCACTCCAAAGGGAACTGTCATCTTATCTCCCTTATTCCACATTTTAGAAAAGAGGTTTGTAGGGGATGCTAAAGCAAGTAAAGCAAGTAGAATCTCCATTTTACTCATTCATTGAGTATTTCCTGCATATAATCATATAAAGTGCACATTACTTAATTATTCTTTTATAGAGACAGGTAAATACAAAAATAATTATGTCAATAACAAAATTTATTTTTTAAATTGTTTTATTAAATTTTATTGGATATTTTATTTATTTACATTTCAGATGTCATCCCCATTTCCCCTCCCTAGAACACCCTATCCCATCCCCAATCATTTTAATTACATGCATGTATTAAGGTCAGTTCTAGGTTGTGGGTCTAACAATATAATAGATGCAAATAGTCAAGGAACAAGCAAGAAAATAAACCCAAGTAGTCAAGAAAAAGCAAGGCATTAAACAAAATACTATCCTCAGACCATGAATAATATTATCAGCAGTATTTACTGCATCAACATTCAGCAGAGCAGCATTCTTGAAATTCATAAGCTCACTATGTAAAGTTAAAACATCCAAAGAGGTGTTAGAATTATGCCAAATACACTGCAAGGGTCTTTAAACTTTTTCCTAATTATAGTGACTACCACTGTAGATTTTAGAACTAATATGACTTACCCTTAAATTCTGAACCTCTTCCTAGTAATTTGAATAGGATAAAGAGCTTCAATCTGTTCTTCCAAATGCCTATCTAAATCCTCTTGCATATTTAACACATTGGTAACATTTTTTTTTTTTTTTTTTTTGCTAAATGATTAATAAAAATATCTGTCTTAACTTCTTGTGTCAAAGCAATTGCAGAAGGAATGGTGCTAGCAATTAATGTAATTAAAGCTGTTATACTAGCAATAATCAAGCCCACTACCCTCTTGCTACTGCTTAGAGCCTGATGGGATATGCAATTCTAGGGCTTAAAGCCTGACTCATTTCTTCCAGCACTTGCAGGATAGTTTTAAAATAACAGTGTTCTGTTATACTCAGAGCACTAAAACAAAAGCTGCTTGATAGACCTCTGTAACTGACATGCCTTATTTCAAAACACAAACACAATTAAAAGGTGGACAATCAGTGCAACTTACATTAAATACTGTAGAAAAAACAAAACTAATTTTAACTTGACAATTAAGAGTCTTAACACATGTGCTAACACCTGTTTAAAACCCAGATCCTGCCAAAACTTTATCTCTTGCTAACATAACATCATAGAGAACTGCAGCTAACTTCCTTATGTCTCTGAAAATGTCCAGAACCAGATTTCCAAATGAAGACTGTTATTTCCAATATTGGATTGATTTCTAGACCAGTCCATGAGTGAGTCTGAATAACTAGTCACATTTAAGAACAATACAAGAGTCATTACAACTTCTCTTCGTGATTCTCTGCTCCACAAGTCTAAAAACTTGAGGCAAGGCAGCTTGTCCTATCAGGAGTATAGGTAAGCAATGGTGGGTCAGGAACAAAATACTCACAGGAGCAAATATGAGACAATGTGTGGAGCAGAAATGAGAGGAGGGACCATCCAGAGACTGCCCCAACTGGAGATCCTTCCCAGATGCAATCACCATATGCAAACAGTGGTGTGGATGTCTGAAAGTTCATGATGACAGGAGCCTGATATATCTGTCTCCTGAGAGACACTGCCAGAGCCTGACATATACAGAGGCTGATGCTCATAGCTAACCATCAAACTGATCACAAGGTCCCCAGGGGAGGAGCTAGAGAGAATACTGAAGGAGTTGAAGGGGCTTGTGGCCCATCGGGAGATCGACAATAACAACCAACCAGAGCTCCCAGGGTCTAAACAGCTTTCCCAGGAACACATATGGAAGGAGTTATGTCTCCAGCTGTATATGTAGAGGAGGATAGACTTGTCAGGCATTCGTGGAAGAGGAGGGCCTTGGTCACTTGAAGGCTGGATCCTCTAGTGAGGGGAATTTGAGGGCAGGGAGGTGCGTGTGGGTGGGTGGGTGAGAGCACACCCTCATAGAAATAGGAGGAGGGAAGATGGATTAAGGGGTTTCTGGGGGGTGGAGAATTGGGAAAGTGGATAACATCTGAAATGTAGATAAATAAAGTATCCAATAAAAAAGAAAAAGAAAAACAAACAAACAGGATGATATGTTTAGGTCTCTCCATTTGCCTGCAAAATTTAAGATATCCTGTTTTTAATAGCTGAATTGTATACCATTGTTTAAATGAACCACATTTCCAACATCTATTCTTCTGTTGAGGGATATCTGGGTTGCTTTCATTTTCTGACTGTTATGAATAAGCTTTGAAGAACAGAGTAGAACGCATGTCCTTGTGATATTCTGGAGAGTCATTTGGGCATATGCCCAGAAGTAGCATAGCTAGGTTTTCAGGCAGCACTATTTCTAATTTTCTGAGGAACAGCAAGATTGATTTCAAGAGTGGTTGTACCAGATAACAATCCTATCAGCTATGGAGAACTGTTCTCCTTTCTCTACATCCTCGACAACATGTGGTATAGTTTTGAATTTTTTATCTTAGCCATTCTGATTAGTGTAAGGTCTCATGCTCCTTTTGATTTGCTTTTCTCTAATGATGAGGACTTTGAACATTGATTTAAGTGCTTTTCAACCTTTCAAGATTTTTTTTTATGAGAATTCTCAGATTAGCTGTGTACCCTAGTTTTTAACTTGGCAGCCTTTCTTCATACAAAGGATAAATGGGGTAAGATAGAAAGTAAGGAAACAACACCCTTTTCAATAGTCACAAATAATATAAAATATCTTGCTGTAACTCTAAACAACAAGTGATAGATCTGTATGACAGGAATGTCATGTACTGAAGAAAGAAAATTGATGAAGACCTCAGAAGACAGAAAGATCTCCCATGTCCCATACTCATGAATTCTTAGGATGAATGGAGTGAAAATGACCATGTAACCAAAACCAATACAAACATTCAATGGATTTTCAATCAAAATTCCAACACAATTCTTCACAGTAAGGAAAGGAGAAATTCCCACCTCCATATGGAAAAAAAAAAAAAACCCAGAATAGCAAAAGCTATTCTGAACAATAAAGGAACTTCAAAAGGAATCACCATTCGTGATATTAATAGTGATAAAAACTGCATGGTATTGGTACAGAGACAGACAGATCAATCAATGGAATAGAATCCAAGACCCAGAAATAAACTCACACACCTATGGACACTTGAGCTTTGATTTAGAAGCCAAAATCATACAATAATAATAAAAAAGAAAGAAAGCATTGTCAACAAATTATGCTTGTTTCACTGGATGTCTAGATGTAGAAGAATGCAAATTGATCCATATTTATCACCTTGTAGTCCAAGTGGATCAAGGACCTCAACCTAAAAACAGATACACTGCATCTAATAAAAGAAAAAGTTGAAAATAGCATGAACTCATTGGCACAAGGGGAAATTTTCTTAACAGAACACCAGTGGCTCATGCTCTAAGATCAAACACTGATAAATGAGACCTCTTGAAATTGAAAAGTTTCAGTAACACAAAGGGCACTGTCAATAGGACAAAACAGCTGCTTACAGATTGGGAAAAGTTCTCTCACTAAGCCTACATCTGATAGAGGGCTAATACCCAAAATATATAAAAAACTCAAAATATTAGACTCCAAAATGACAAAAAACAAACAATTAGAAAACATTTTTAATTTATGTCTTCCTTTTTTAATCCTGATCACGGCCCCTCTCCCTCCTCTCTTCCAAGTTTCTCACACTCCTCCCCCATAGCTTCCTTTTCTCTTTTAATGGTTTGAATATGCTTGGCCCATAAAGTGACACTATTAGGAGATGTGGCCTTATTGGAGTAGGTATCACGTTGTTAGAAGAAGTGTGTCACTGTGGAGGTGAGATTTGAGAATCTCCTCCTAGCTGCCTGGGCTACAGTCCTCTCTTGACTGCAGTTGCAACAAAATGTAGAACTTTCAGCTCCTCCAGTGCCATGCCTATCTGGATGCTGCCATGTTCCCAGTCTTGATGATAATTGACTCAACCTCTGAACCTATAAGCTAGCCCCAACTAAATGTTGTCCCTTGTAAGAATTGTCTTGGTCATCTATTCACAGCAACAGAAACCTTCTTTTCAGAGAAGGAGAGGCTCCGACATGAGTACCAATCTACTGTGGCACATCAAGTTGCAGCAAAATTAAGTGCATCATCTCCCAATGAAGCAGACCAACTTGGGAGGAAATATCCAAAGGCCAACAACAGAGTTTAAGACAGCTCCCACTTTAATTGTTGGGAGACCTACATGAAGACCAAGGTGCACAACAGCTACAAATGTTTAAGGTGCGTAGGTCCAGCATATGCTTACTCTTTTGTTGGTGGTCCAGTCTCTGTCAGCCTCCATGGGCCCAGGTTAGTTTGCTCTGTAGGTCTTGTGATGTCCCTGACCCTTCTAGATTCCTTAGTACTTCACTTAACTATTCCAAAAGACTCTGAGAACTCCACCTATTATTTGGTAATGGGTCTGTATCCATTTCCATCAATTGCTGGATGAAGCCTCTGAGAAGCTAGTTATGCTTGGCTCCCGTCTGCAGTGATAACAGAATATAGTGTCTGTGATTGGCTTTCTACCATATAATGGGTCTCAAGTTAGGCCAGTCATTGATTGGCCAGGCCCCTAATCTCTGTTCTGTCTTTACCCCTGCATATCTTGTAGATAGGAAACATTTTAGGTCAATGGATTTGTCAGTGGATTGTCTGCCCCCTGCCTCCACAATAGAAGTGTGGCTGGCAACAGGAGGAGGCCATTTCAGGCTCTATGTCTGTTGTTGCTAGGAGTCCCAGCTAGGGTTGCCACCATAGACTTTTGGGAGCCTCTCCCATCCCAAAGAAAAACATGGTTTTTACAGTGTCACATTATCAAATTTAAATAATTTGAGCATAAAATATAACATAAAATTATTTGTCAATATATAAGTTATATACACCCTCAATGTATTAATTTACTTTCTGTTACTATATAATTCATTATTCTGGTCAAAACAACTTGAGGGAGAAAGGTTTTATTTTGCTTATAGGTACAGATAGGATACAGTGTATCATGATATAGAAGATGTGGCATTAGGACTCTGTAGCCAACAAATCTGACTGTCAGGAAGCAGAGAGAGAATAAACAATCGAACCAGGGCTCAAAACCCCTTTCACACTTCCAGTTATATACCTCCTCCAGTAAGGTTCAAACTTCTGAAGGTTGCATAACCTTCTGCTACGGTGCTACCAGTTTGGGACCAAGTGTTCAAGCTCATGAGCTTGTGGGGTCATTGCAGAGTCAACACATGACACTGACTGAGAAATATATGCAACAAAGATTGGTGCCTTCTTATCTTCAATGGCAAATCATTGGCCTCTAAATAATTAATTTACGACAGCTCTATGTTGGTAAATATTCCTAGTAGAGCATTAAGCATCAGCTCCTCTGGAATAGCTTTGATTAAGAGTATTTCCTAAGAAGTCAGAGAGAATAGATATTTCATTGGAACACATATTAGTTTAATGTGAAGGACCTATTTTATTCCAGTTATGAAATCTAAAGTTAGAATTACAATTTACTGACATATAACTGGCTGAATCATTAGCGAGACTTTGACCCCATGACCACAGGAATGATCAAAGATGCAGTAGATGAAGTGCACAAACAACTCGTCCATCTTGGAGAACTGAACATTCATAGATGCCAAGAACATGCTCCCTGATCTTAAGTAGCTTTAAAACTGTTGAGGGATATTTTTACCTATGCTTCTAAAACATCAAAACCAAAGCCACTATACAAAGCAAATGCATTTAAAAGCAAACAGTAGTGTTATGTATGTAAGTAGAACTAAACAACGCAGAATAAAATAGCATCTATTTAAATAAAAGTGATGTCTCATATAATTCTGAAATGTGTGTTCTTTGTGTGTTTGCTAAATAAAAGTTCTCTAGATTTTTTTTAGCATTCTCTATTAAATTTTTTAACATCGTTGATTTATTTTCTTTTCGATTTACCAAGACTTGTCTAAAGGGGAAATGAGTAGATGATTATGCTTATTCGAACATATCACAGTGATGGGGAATGACTAATGACATGAAAGAATTGTCTATTTGTTGATTATTTCCATTTTTCAAATGTTGTTTTATATGTAATTATTTTTGAGAGTATACTTATATTCATTGATGAAATAATAGATAAGATTTGTGCTTAAAATTGATTTAAGCATATACTTAGGGGAGTGAAAATAACAATTTAAAAAGTGAAAAAAAGAAGAAACAATGAAGGCCATAAGATACACTTTTTAAAACTCAGCTGTATCAGAAATTCTTTTAAAAACCTTTAAATTTACATTTAAGTTATGGCCAAAACAATGAGTATGGGTACTGAAGGCAGTCTAGAATGTGGCATGACAAATATTCTATGTTTAATATTCTTGACCACATCTTTCTTTGCATTGATGTTTTCCTTTAGCTAAAGCTCAGTAAAAACTAAATTCCGTGCAGCATTAACTGTACTGAGTACCTATAAAAAATGAGAAGACATGTACAAAAAAATAAACATAAAAATGAGCAAATTTTAGTCTCATGAGCCACATCACTATTAATTATTGTCAATTTCATTTACATGGTTCACCAACTTAGAATTCTTAATTTACTTTTTAAAACTTGCAAAATAATACATTTAAAGCACTCTTATGATTTTCTTTCTATGGTGTCGTTTATTTTTATTATTGTTTCCTTCAGTCTTTTTCTCTCATAAGCACACACACACACACACATACAATGAGAGAGAGATTTGTTTGTGTGTGTGTGTGAGAGAGAGAGGTGTGTATGTGAAAGAGAGAGAAAAAGAGAGAGTATACAGTGTTCTTTGAATAAAAATGACTTATATTTTTGTTTTATTTATTCCAATAAACTTGACAATTTTCCACTCTATAATGACAAAAGAACACATTACTTAAATGTACAAAATACACTATTTTTGTCACTCTTCATACTACTCATATTGGTAAAGATAAAGTAGGTATTTATCAGAATAGTCTTCACTGTATTATTTACATGGCTAAATACTCAGTGGCCACTGCTCTGTGTTCCTTTTCACTATTTTTTGACAGCAAAACATTATATGTAGAAATAATTGTTTCTAATTCCTTACCCTTTCTCCAACTTTTATAACGAAATAACCTTTTTAAATAAAATATTGCACCAGTCCTGCATCCTAAAGATGAAAAGTGCTGTTTCTAAAAGGTCAATTCAATCTGGAAAGTGTTTTCTGGTTTAGACAATACATTATAACTGTAGAAACCTGTGGCAATTTTCAGCCCCACTAACAACGGAAGTAAATTTCAGCCATTCACAGTAAGATGGCAATGTGGTGACATTTGAAGTCTGGATGTGGTTCTTGCATTCATTGTAGGTGACTGACTGCTGTGCAGTGGAGGCCTTTTCCCAACTGCCAGATGAATTCTAGATAAGACTGAAAAAAGATCCTCAAAATGCTGCACGAAATAAGTGAGACCCCATCTTCTGAGTGACAATCTTATTCTTTTACAATGGGTTGGGATTAAAATACATCAAATTAATAAATCCCTCGGAAACCAATAATCTCACATTTGCTGAACAATTGTAACTTACAGTAACGATGATTTTTGAATTGCAGTGAGTTACTTTCTTGGTTTTATTTCACAGATATGTGTCCTTGTCCATCAAAAATAATGGCAGTTGCACCATACCGCCAAGCAATAAATTTACAAAACATTCCTCCGATGCGAATAGTTGTTTCATAATCCTGATTTTGTATCTTTATTTCCTTTAAAACATATGGAGCTGTCAGCATAGAGGTCATAAGATTACAGTACTTTCTTCTTTCTTCCTGATAGTGTTTTTACTTAATGTGAAAAATAAACTACAGTACCAAGGATACAATGAGGTATAGGAGATACAGAGACACAATGGCCTGAAACAATAACCCAACAATTGCAGCTGTCCCATCAGAAAGATTGTCATAACAAATCATAAAAGGCTTATCTCAGTATCTCAGAAAGGTAAAACAGTATTTGTTCAATATCTAAGAAATGGAAAATGATATAAAATTCTTTTTATTTATATTTCCATATAATATATTTCAATTATATTCTCTTTCCTTACCTAAGAAGAAAATAAAAAACACCAAAAGTAAAAATAAAAAAATTAAAATAGTGGAAAATAACAACCAAAATCACAGAAAACCATCAATCCATTTTTTTCTAATTGAAAGTAGACTTTCCTCTAATACAGTACAGACAAATCAATTTTCCCCATCTCCATTCCTCCCATCTTCCTTCACTCCCTTCTTCTCCAGTGCCACTCCCATCCATTTCCCTTCAGAAAAGAGCAGGAGTCTGAAAGACAACCAGACATGACAAAAAATAAAGATAAAATAAGACACAGCAAATCCCTTCATATAGAGGATGGTCAAGGCAAACCAATAGAAAGAGAAAAGTTGCAAATCCAGGTAAGAAAATCTAAGTACACAAAGTCACACTTTTAGAAGTCCCTCAAATACACCAAGCTACCAGCCATGATATAACTCTAGGAGACCCATGAATGCCTCCATGCTTGTTGCGTTCTTCTGTGAGCCCATGATCAGTTGATTCAATGAGCTTCCATTTCTATCAGAGAGGCTTCCTCAGGGATCGGATAAGATCAGTTGCAGAAACCCACAGCCAGATATTATCCATAGAAAAAAGTCTAAATTGGAGTTCTCCATTGGGTCCTCCTCCTGGAATTTGTGGAAGTCTGTGGAAGAATAAGAAAAAATATTTTAGGAATCAAGTTCATTTTATTCCTGTTGGTCAGCTGCTCCTAAGTGTAGGGTTTTTCCTGGAATATGGCTGACATACCCATGGATGTTCCATTGGAAAAAGTGGCTTCCCCTCTCTTGAAATGTATCAATAACAACAAGCTTCCTGGTTAAGTTTGTAACTCTGCCTTTATGACTAGATTTTGTTTGGTCCAAATTGTGCAGATCTTGATCTTACTCTCATAATCTTTGTATGTTCACATATTTATCAATCCTCTTGTGTCTGGATGACAATGTTTCTTTAGAGTTATCCCCAATCTCTGCTCTTACAATCTTACTGCCTTCACCTTTATACAGATGTCTTAATGAGAGAGGTTTGAATAATGTATATAGTGGTCACTTTCAAACATGGCTACTTCCATCTACAAACTAAATTTACCTCATTGTTTGGGATTAAAGGTGTGTAGTAAGGGCATGTCTGTATTCCAGCCACAGGGATTAAAGGTTTTTCATTTCAACAGTATCAATAGACCCTTTGGATATGATCCATTGTCAGAGTATCCATGTTGCTGGATTAATATTCATCTACAGAAAAATACATCTTATTTATGGCTGAGTGCTCCAAATTCTTTCACTGTCTTATCCTGTCCAGTTTGAGTTTCAGTGGTAATTCCATTGATTGCAAGAAAAAGAAGCTTCTCTGATGAGGGTTGAGTGATGTACCATTCTTTGGGAACTGTAATACAGGATTCCAAATTATTTAATTATTATTATTGGTTACTCCTATAATATTTGTGGCACTATTGCACTAGTATATCGAACAGCCATGTTGTTAGTGTAGTGTTAGCATTTGTGGCTGAGTAATATTGATAATTGCTATTCTCATCCAATAGCATGAAAAGTTCTGTAAAGTCTCATGAATGTTAGTCCATAGTGGGATAGCTTCTATTTCTACCCCAGGTCAACTTTCCTTGTTTGATGAACTGATGTATTGTTCAGCAACAAGTTTTACAGTCAGGTTGTGGAGAGTAATGAATAGACTTGGCAATCATCTGTGATAGAGAAATCATACGCAAGAGTCTTAAATTGCCAGTCTATCATCTCACTGTAAACTACAAACACCATATATAGCCCAGCTTTCTATGCTTTGGGAAGAACTCAACTTATTAATTCATATATTCTGAGAACTGCAAATTCTAATTGGCTATCACATATAGTAGATAAAATTGTAGATTCCAAAGCTGTTGTGCAAAACTATGAGAAATGAATATAAGAAGTGTGAGTTTTTGAACATATTTTCTTTGAATAACCAATGAAAGTAGTCACCACATATGTTTTCTAGAGGGCTACTTTCCTAGCTTTTATCTTTTACTTTCTTTTAAAAGTCTAGTATATTTTTTATCAGTTCTTTGAGTATTTCATGCATGTATCCAGTGTATCCTATTCATATTAAACCTCCAATGCCCTTCAAACTCCTGCCAGTTGCATCCCCATTTCTTCACATCCCACCGACTTTCTATCATCTTTTCTTCCTTATAACATACAGATTCCAAGATAAGCTGTAATATACTCAAAAAAAAAAAAAAAAAAAAAAAGATCATCCATTGAGGCTCTCTTAACCTACATGTTTTCACACTCTTCCTCTCTCAGAATCTAAAAACTGCCAAGGGTATGATAGGGAAATTCCAGCACATAAGCCTAGAAAGTCATTATATGAAGCCGTGAAGATGAAGCCTATACTTCCTTGGAGACTCCAAGATGTTAGAGTTGTCAGAGCTGTTGGATACCTGTCAAACAATTATGCTAACAGGGAGTAGAACCAGCCCAAGAGAAAGAAGTGTGATGCAATCAACAAAGCTGAAAAGAGTTGGAGATCTAAATAGTGTTTTGACGTCAGATATGGTGATGTAGAGTGTTGAGTGTACTTAACTGGTTTTCAGTCTTTCTTTGGTCCTGAATTTCTTCACTGTTCTCTGTTTTAGAAAAGTAATGTATATCCTGTGCCATTATATTTCTGAAGTATATGATCTGCCTATTGCTTTTGATTTTACAGGGATTACAGTTAATCTCAGGATAGATTTTGAACTTTGGATCTTTAACAAAGTTGATAATAGTATAGACTATGGAAACTTTTGAAGTTGGCCTGAATGCCCTTTTGTACTATACTATGCCTTGAAGCCTACAGGAGCCATGGTACAAAATGTGAAAGTTTGAAGAGGAATGGCCACCATAGACTCATGTGTTTGAAAACTTGGCCAGAAGGGAATAGCATTATTAGGATTTCTGATCCTGTTAGAGTAGATATGGCCTTGTTCAAGGAAGTGTGTTCCGGTAGAGCAGGCTTTCATGTGTCCTATTCTCAAGCTATGCCCAGTGTGGCTCACAGCCTTCTTGTGCTGCCGGCAGATCAAGATGTAGAACTTTCACCTCCTTCTCTAGCACCATGCCTGTGAGCATACTACAATGTTTCTCCTCAAAGTGGTTATAGAAATAACCTCTAAAATTGTAAGCCAGTCCCAAATAAAGTATTTTTTATAAGAGTTGCCAGGATCATGTATCTTCAAAACAGTAGAGAGTCTAACTAAGACATGTACTAATAGCTCCATACACTTTCTTCATTATTATATATTCTTTTTATTCTTTTTGTCGCTATATAGAGATCTTCAAGTAATCTTCTATTTTTATGCACATTAATTCTCTTTTCTGTTTAATCGATTTAATTTTGAGTGCTATATAACACTTTCAATCTTGTTTCCTGTGTATTTTTCAGCTCAGTGATTTCATTTGATATCTTAAGTTTGCTTCCAGTTCTCCACAGAGTTTCTCTGTTGGATTGCCGACTCATGTCTCAGTGTTTTCTTCATATTCATCAATTTTCCTTAAAAATAACTATTTCATACTTCCCAACAATACTGCTCACTGTTTGGTTATTTTATGACACCCTATTTTGATGGTTGGTTTATGTTTGTCCTTATTCCTGAGTTGCTTGATGTTTGGGATTTGTACAATTGTCTGAGCCCTGTGAGGTTTGGGACTTACTGCATTCTTCATGGACTGACATACTTGCGCCTGTCTTTCTAGAAATTCAGGCAGGTTGCTTTCTTTCTATAAGGCTTTCTACACATTAATTTTAGTGTATTTCTTTGTTTCAGAATTATAGGGCTGTACAATCACTGATATATCTCAAATCTCAATTTTTATGTAGCTGGGGGGGGTAAGTGGAGGGTTATCCATAAAAATTGGGGGAGCCCATTCTCTTACCAGTCCTTCTTAGGAGCCAGGGTAGATCTTAACATCTAATCCACAGTTAGTACCTTATGATCAGAAATTAATGAGTAATGCTGGCTCTTGACCTGTTGCCTGTGGAACTCCTATGGCTACAGACATCACACACATCACATACTCAACACATATTCCTATGAAACAGCAACATTTAGAAGGGCCAAATTAACTAGTAGCAATTGCAGTTAGTCAAAAAGGAAACTAAATACTCACAAATATAGTAGTTATTTCACTCAAAGTATGATAATACATATTTGGATAATTGGTAGTAGACATACTCATTGATAATTCAAGTTGACTATGTTAGCAAATGATTTAACATATTTTATTCTGCAGATAATGAATATCTCTCTCTCTCTCTCACACACACATATATTCACATAATTCATATACCTTTTTATTTTTAAAGTTTGATCATTTTGAATCACAGGAAAGTTCCATTACCAGCATTTTTTTCTTTTCATACTTCACTGAAGCATTAAAGTTATTACAGTAAAGAACAATCAGAACACTGGTATAAAACTAAGATAAACAGAAGAAACATCAATTGAATATATCCTTTTATGTTCCAGGTGTCATTGTCATAATGGTGTGAGTATTCACCTGCTGCTTTTTTTATTATTATAATTTTAAGAGAAAAGGTAAGCATTGAATTATAAGAAGAAAGAGAGAACTTCATTTATGTCTCAAACTCTAACTAAATTTCATTCATTATGGGAGATAACTGGATGTTATTTTTCCTGAATGAATATATCATCCATTTCTTTTAAAAGAAATCTTTCTAAAAGTTCCTCCAAAGGTAAAAGGAATGCTGTAGAACAACAAGGTCAAGCTTCAAGAGCAATGAGTTTGCAGGCTCTGCAGGAAAGAAAACATTCAGAAAAATAGGAAAAAAGAGAAGGGAAGAAGAAGAATGTATTGAATTTGTGTTCTATTATGCAGATTATTTCCTTCAAGTGGTTTCATTAATTTTTAACACCTCTGAATAAGACCCACCTGAAAATAGAAAAGGAATTGCTTGTAGGGTAGTCACTTGGAGCCCAACTCATCATGTTAAAAAAATATTCAGTGTAAAAAAGAGAGACAACCACTCCAAGTTTCTAGCAAGGACAAAAGTTTACTCTTGATCAAGTGGGTATGCTCAGAAGGGCAAACACAGAAAGGAAGTGTACTTTTATGGATCTGATTTTACTTGTTTTATTCTTGCCATCTCAATGTAATTACATCATTCCCCATTTTCTCCCTCTAAAACATTGGGTATACCATTCCTTCTTACAATTATTATTATTAATTGTTGTTACATGTATATATTTTTTCTAAATATAATCTGTTTAGTTCATGTAATGCTGTTTGTATACTTTCAGAAATGATCAATTGGTCATTGAAATTGTGATTCTTGGAGATGAACCTGAAACTTTACTAAACATGCACTTCTTACATCTCACTAGGGAGGTCACTGTGCCTTTTTCCCACTGTCTAGAGTCGTACCTCAAGTCTTATTCAACTGAGTAGGTTTTTTTTTTTTTTTATAATATTTTATTGAATAATTGGGAATTTCAAACCCATGAACCCCTGATCTACTCATTTCTAGTTCTCCCAGGTCTGCCCCAAACTTTGTGGTCTCTCCTACCTAAAGGAGAAAAAGAAGAAGAAGAAGGAAAGAGGAGGAGGAGGAGGAGGAGGAGGAGGAGGAGGAGGAGGAGGAGGAGGAGGAGGAACAAGAAGAAGGGGAAAGAGGAGAAGGAAGAGGAGGAGGAGAAAGAGGAGAAAACCAAAAAAAGTCAGGTGCAGTTTGTGTTGCCTATATACTTACTGGAGTATGGACAAAGAGTCATGGGTCAGCCCCTTATAGAAAATTGTGACATCCTCCTTCTACCTCCCTACATCCCCACCCCACCACCAGAAGCCAGCAATTATGGAGAACACCACTTCACAATTTATATGAGTGTTTTTCAATTACTTTCTGTTCAAGCTGTTATGCTATTACTTTTTTTGGGGGGGGGGGTGTTGTGGTTAGTTGGGAGTATAGGTTGTCACAGATTTCTCTGTCCCTCTTTCTCAACTGTGAGTCTTCAGCAATCAATTGCACTGTAAAAGTAGCTTCCTTATCCTTTAAATCATCAGGAGCATGGATCATCGCCTTCCACATGGTTTCAACAGCAGAGGCCACTCACATCAACATGGCCCACAGCAGCAGGAGGGCCCTTGAACATCAATGTGTATATCAACAAAGCCTTCAAAGGTAACACGGGCCATGGGTATCAACATGACTCCACTGTTAAAATAGAATTATGAAGGACTAAAACATGGCCCTTGGAGGCTGCATGGACCACTGAGCATCAGCATGACCTCCAGTAGCTGCACAGGCACTGACATCACTATGCGACCCATGACTGCATGGTCCTGGGACATACACATGGATTCAGGCAGCAGCACAAACCATCACCTTCGGTGGTAATACAGATTTCAGATCTCAACAAGACCATTAACTAGTTTTGAAAGAAGTGGCAAAAAGAGATCGAAGGAGGAAGATATTACAGATCCTTAAATTAAGAAGAAAATGCATCCTGCTCCAAGCTAAATTTCTGGAATTCTGTAGGAATCTTCTGTGCCTAGAAGTGTTTTACTGCTAGATTTACATATTAGTGAGGTTAAAAGGATTTGAGTCCCTAGTACTACATACCAATTTTGCTATATTGGATAGAAAAAGACTCACATTTAATATTTCTTACAATAGTAAGTCAATCAAACACATGGCATGGACCGCTAAACACACACAAAAGTGAGAGGCCATAAAAGTGAAAGTATTGAGAATGATTAAAAATACAGAAAGAAAAAATAGTTGTAAAGAGTTGTGACTTTTTTTTCAGTATTGTGCTGCTTTCCAAGTAACCAGGATAATTGGTGCTTTTCATTTTTACAAAGGGAATAAAAAATTCACATGCAAAATATGGAAGTTTCTTAAATAAAAATTATGAAAAAATTTACATTTCAAATTTTATCAGTAGTTATTGCCTGGATATGTCTTATAAAAAATGAATGGTTCTATGTCTTCTTTTAGAACAAAATATGCTCACATTTTTTTCTGCAATCTGAAACTATAGGAAATAACTTATTTAAATGTAACACTTGTCACAATGTATTAAATTGCACAATTTTACTTAAGTAGGTTAACCTTCACATTCCCAGTTTGAGCACAAATAAATATAACTGCAGTTTAATAATTCTTCATCTTAGTACATTATATATTGAAAGTAGGACACATATTACAGCTATAAATGTGCATTAAAAGGAAACAAATATTCACTAGGTGCATTTTTACAAAATAAAGATTGCTTTTTAAAAATCTTAATACTATTTCCTATAAAAAAATCCTATAAATTCAACCAACATGTTATAGCATGTCTAATTGACTTTATAATTACGATTGGAAATATTCAATATGAGTCTTTGTTTAAGGTCCAATAAAACTATTGGCTCACAATTTCTTGGGAACCTTCAGAAATCATGTGATCCAATATACATTTTATATGATAAATGTAGGGAAACTATAATTTTGAACTGTGCTTGTACATTAGGATGTCAAAGACCAATCCAAGAATGACGTCAGTCACTAATAGTGACTTATAATAAATAACATAGAAACAAAGAATAAATATAAACAAAAACCCAAACCAACAGAACCCAGGTTGCCAGACTTGGTAGGAGTGGAATGATATGATTTCCACACCTGTAACAGGACACACAGGGCATGGGCCTCCACAAAAGTTGATAGCTACTGTGAGCACAAGGCTTGTTTGTATAATATAAATATTTTTATGTTCCTCCTTCAAGGTATATATTCCCTGTTAATGTTAAATGACTCCATGATGATCAGGGACAGCAGAGGTCTGGGAGGTAAAGGTGGGACTAATGTCTCAGCAAAATAGTAAATACTGGGACCTCTAGAATAGTGCCTAATGTTGTGGAAAAGAACCTTAAAACCTGAGTTCAAAAATATATAATTTCTCCACTATGCAAAAATATAAGAATGCAGTATCCATTGTATAAGGGGCTTCACACACAGATCTATAGGAACACATGTAGCTACACTATGGGCCAGCTTGTCAGAAAGATACCTTAGTTCAAGAATCTGTCTAATAATGCAGACAGATTCCTTAGTTCAAGTTCCTGGTGTGGTTGGAATGGCAATTTTAGGGAGAGTCTGTGAAGGTCAAGAGGAGACCTGGAATAAATAACTGAAATGATTTGTAATTAAAAAACTGGCGGTTTTGGTCTGCATGAGATGAGTTAGCAAAAAGCAATAACAGTTCTTATTTAGAATGTTTTCTAGTTAGAGCTGAGCTGTTTGGAGATTTCTGGAGACCAACCATAACTATTCAGGAATGTTTTTTCTAACAGTATTTCTGATTTTGGTTGGAACATCCATGGAGAGCAAACACAGCTCTTTTAGAATTTTTCATAGGTGTTTTAGAATCTTTTAAATACAATTACTGACCTTGATCGGAAACCCCAAGAACTGCTTAGAGAGCAAGCACAGCTCTTTTAGAATGTTTTCTTGCTTTCTGATTTTGATAGGAAAACCCAAGAGTTACTTTTAGATTTTTTTTTTTAAAAGAATTTCTGACTTGGTCAAGAAATCAAGAACTTTTTTTGTAGATTTTCTGATTTGGTCAGAAACCCCATGAGCTATCTAGAGAACTTTTAGAATTTTCTCTAGTAGTGAGAGCTGTCTCAACCAGAGAGCTCTCTTGAGCAGAATACAGAGCCAAGAGTTATCTACAGAGAGCTGTCTAGGTAACCATCTAGAGCAGAATATAGGTTGCCCACTTGTAATCCACGATTCCTTTTGGAGTCATTTGTTTTCACAGCTCCCAGACACTCCTCTCAGAAACCCTTTCTAAGTCCTGTATGGTCCTTGGCACCAGGTGATTTACTGGAAAGAAACCACAGAAACCACAGCACTGGAAGTTGAGAGAATCAGAAAGTCCTTCGTGCCTAAACCTCTACATTAAAAGATCCTGGATTCTGAGTATAGCAAGATGTCATACTAAGGCAATTTATGCACTGTTTTGTGTACCTGCCTCTGTGCAAGCTACCATGAAAAAGCTTTGCCACAGTAGGAATTCTTTTTATTTGGAACAAAAAAATTTTTTAAATGTATACATTAATTATGTTTCTAAAAGTTGCTTTGTTGAATTTTTTCCTCTTTGAGGCCTGCAGTGTCACATGCCTTTAATCTCAGTACAGGGTGACAAGTGAAGCCACATTTCTATGACTTTGAAACAAGCTTGGATTACACAGAGAGTTACAGGACAGGGAGAGCTACACAAGGAGACAAATCTCAAGGAAAAGGAAAGAAAGAAAAGAAACTCTGTTGTTCGACAACCTCAGCAGATGCTTTTGACACAAGAGCTTGGCGTAGCAGGCATTTCTCCAATCTTCTCTGAAGCTTAAGCCAGGGATATTGTGTGCCTCCATGGAAGACAAAGTAAGTTCAAACTAAACCTGCCCAAGTTAATGAGGCCTTCACTCAAATAAAAGGTAAAATTAACTGCTGGAGATGAGGATCAACAGTAGAACATTTTCCTAGCATGTTCAAGACCTGGGTTGGATCCCATGTATTGCAGAAAGAGAACAGAAGTTTACTACCGCCAATATATTTACTTTGTAAGTGTTCAGGATTAGCAAGTAGTTTTACAGAAACTGTATTAAGGACATTTGTTTTTGTTAATAAGTATTTGAGTAATATTATATTAATATAGAAGAAAGAAAAAGAGATAGTTAAAAGTTGGCCTTTTTTTCTTTTTCTTTTCTTTCTGTTTTTTTTTTTTCCATTGAGGTCTCTTTTAAGAGTTTTATCATTTGTACCTTAATTCAACTACAGATATTTTGTTGTTGTTGTAATAGTTAAATGCCCGTGTTTCCTCTGTACTATAAATACGTCAAAAAAAAATCAATGAAGACATTATTTTTTGTTAAATGCCAGAATCCAGAGGTGAGCATGTTTAAGCACAAAAATAATATTAAAACTAAGTAAACTTCTATAAAACAACTTTACAGGCCTAGAATTCTACAGAAAAAGAAAACAAGACAACATAATAAAAAAAATGAAGACGAAAATTTCACCATGTTCAATGCTTATTTAATACAGGAAACAAACACCCCTTAGGTCCCACCAGGTGTGAGTAGGCCTGTGATCTTTCTAAGCTTCTGAACTTCTATTGCAGGTAGAGTTCTGAGACCAGGAAATTGTTTTAGCTCAAAGGAAAAATATGAGGATCAGGAACTTGGCAGTCTAGTAACACAGGCTTGACCTTTGTGGAGGATGAAAAAACTGCTGTCACTGTCATTATATCTGGACAACGTGATGGTGAAGGTATATCAACACCTCAAAGGACGATGGTCCTCTTGGAGTGAGGTTCTATTGAAGGCACTAGACCTTTCAGAGGATAGGAAAAAGGCCTGCTAAGTATTCCACATATCCATGAAGAACGGATAGGTGTGTAGAGCACACAGCAAGACCAAGTGAAGCCAGAGAAAGTGAAAGCTGAGCTTCAGTGAACTCAGCTAGCTTTGAATGATTTCCCTAAACTACAAAAATATAAACAGGAACTGGCAGGGTTGAGAGTCTGATGGTTTTCTCTTATCGTCTTTGTCCATCTCCCCGGTTTATCACCAATCTATACAGAAATTACAAGAACTGATCAAAGAGAACCTTAAAGTAGAAAATAACTTTATTTTTTTTTCAAAAGAAGAAATCAGCATACCTGATTCCATGTAAGTATTAAACAAGTGGTAAGAAATACCATGTATGTATCAGGAAAAAGAAACTTTTATGTACTGTTTGCAAAACTGTAAACTTATAACTGTTAGGAAGTCCTGCTGAACTTAACCAAAAAATTATAGAGCTGCCACACTGCATAGCTGAACTCCTCGTAGGCATATACATTACCTCAGAGATTCTTGTCTATGCATATTCATTGTTGCAAGGAAATAGAAGCAACCTAGATGTCTGTCAATATGGGAATGTATAAAAAACAAAAAACAAAAACAAAAACAAAAACAAAAACAAAAAAATAAACAAAGAAAGAAACAAAAAACAGTGAATGCACAAGCAGGATTTTATTCAGTTGTTAAGCAAAGTGAAATTTGTAAGAAAATAGATGGAATGAGGAAAATTGAGCAAGACAACCAAGGCTCAGAATGACAAATGTCACACTCTTGTATGGAGGTTATGTGGGAGACCATGTGCATAGAGGGCATAAAACAAACATGGAAAAGGGCAGGCTAGGAGTACAACATAAAACATCTAATGTGATAGTGGAGATGGTGATAAGGGGCATGTGGATTTCTGCAGAGAGCAAACCAAAAATATTTATATCTGCTTTAATAAGGCAAAATAGACTCTAAAAGTTAGAAGTAAAAGTCTATTACAAAAATTTAAAGTTATTATTATTTCACACTTGAGTTAATATAAATATCAAATTCATATCTGCTACATTAAGTAGGATGTCAACTATGAAAATACATTTGCATGATAAGATATATGAGAAAATATAATTAAAATAATAACGTTGCATCTATTTTCCAAAATTCCTACTGCAAACATATTAGTTTTATTAACAGATAAAACTTTGTAAAAAAAAAAAAAGAAAAGGAAAAGAAACCAACAAAACAAGCTATGAAAATGCTTTCATTGTTTTCTGAAATGTTTAAAAGTCTAAGGAATTTGTACCAGTTACAGGCTTATTTTATACTGTTTCACATAAAATACCAAATATGGTAGGACAGAAATAAGTTTAATTTTATGTAACTCCAGATCGTAGCATCATACAAAATTTACTAGGCAAGTCCATGGAAGTCCCCAGAGGCATTCTGGGTTTTATAATGATATAATACTTAATGAATTATAGTTCTATTTAACAAAATTTCAGTAAGAAATTTCTTTGCAAGTATTGTCCTTAATTGTCTCATGTGAATTGCCTTGGGCATGCATGTCTGCTCTAAAATTATTAAACATAACATTTCTTTCTGTGTCAATCATACAGTAGTATTAAATGTTCCAAAAATGAATGAACCAAACTTTATTTTCTCTGAACACATTTACTGATATCAGGGATTGTTTAGGTTGAAAATAAATATGTTTCAAGAACACTTTGTCTCATCCTTTAATGACCTTAAATTCTTACCACAGATATATTACTACATAGTGCCATCTGTCCCTTATCAGAAATGGAAAGAGAAAGTCTATGTTGTGCATTTCATGTGTACTAACAATTTGATTTGTGAAATTTGTTTTTCTTCCAGTTTCTTAAATTATATTTATAAATATACCCCTTTTATTTCCTCTCTCCAAATAATTCTAGGTACTACTCTTTGCTCATTTACAAATTCGTGGACTCCATATACATATCTCACAAGTAATATATATCAACCTTCTCAATCTGTACAATGCTACTTGTTACATATATTTGTATGTCTGACCATTGGGCATTAACAACCAATAATAAGAGCTAGAGAAACGGATTTTTCTGTGAGGTTGTGTCTCCGAGGAATGTCAGAAGCTAAATCCACGAGGCCAAATAATTTGAGAGCCTGATAAGTGATGGGAGAAATCTTCACCTTTCACAAAGAGCTACTGGCAACAAGACTTGCTAGAGACCTGGGATGGAGAGACTCCAGGGAATTTATGAGGGTGACTCTAACAGAGACTCCTAGACTATTAATGATATTCTGTTATGCTTTTACACAGAAGCCAATCCTAAGTGTCCCCTGCGAGGTTTCTCCTAGCAGCTGACTGAAACAGATGCAGAGGTCCACAGCCAAACATTAGATGGAGCTTAAGATCTTGTAGAAGACCTTGGGAGTCTTGAGGAATTGTTGCTGGGATAGATTGAAGGACCAGAAGCAGATAGGGACTCCACAAGAAGACCAATAGGGTCAACTAACCTAAGTCCTTGCGAGCTCACAGGGATTCAATCACCAACCAAAGAGCATATATCAGCTGAATCCCTGCACATATGTAACAGATGTACAGCTTGGTCTTCATGCAGGTCCCCAATTGGAGAAGAGGCTATTCCTGACTCTGTTGCCTCCCTGTGGATCCTGTTTCCCTAACTGGGCTGCCTTGTCTGGCTTCAGAAACGGTGTGTCTAATCCTTCAGTTACTTGATGTATAAGATAGAATGGTACCAGGCAAGGACCTCTCCTTTCTCAGAGGAGATGGGGAGGGGATGGAGGCTGTGATCAGGATGTAAGTGAATTAATGAATGAATACTGGAAAAGAAGAAATGCTGAGAGTGAGAGAAACAGCACACAGTTTCATTAAACTCCATTTCAATCAGGCATTTACATCTCTGTGAAAGTCTTCATGTAAGTTGAAACTGAGAAAAAAAAAAAAATAAAACCTCTAAAACAGTTTATACCTTTTCAAAATTCTGCCAGTGACAAGAGTGATAATGGGAGAGAAATCCAAGAACTGTTCACAACTATTTACTGCACAATCAGAAAGATTGTGAAATTTTACCTTTGAAATCCATCCTAATCTGAATCACAATGTAGTTCTACTGTAGTTTCTTAGTTTCTATGCTAGTCCTCTACCGTATTTCTTAATTAGCTTAATTTCTTTAAATATACTTATCATAATTGATAAAAGTAAATGCCTTTTTACATTCAGGTTGTTGCCTTGATTAATATTTCTCATCTGATTAATTTTTTTTCAGATTTATTGAAAGAATATAAAATCCTCATCGCAACACATCATTTTGCATCTTTTTCTTTTTTTTTTTACTTCCCTTCAAAATGCTATATCAAATTACTATGAAGACTATGAAGACGTAAGTTTACAATGTGCAGTTACTTAACTGCAAACATTCTGCACCAAACAGGTTAATTCTTAATTGTACTATTTCAATTCTCTTATCTCACCTATGAAGGGTATAATGATGGAAAAAAAAAAGGTTTTGAACTTCCATTTGTAAACATAGAGAAACATGATGATATTTTATTGAATGACTTCAGAAATTTTATATGCTGAAGAATCTATTTTTGGTGCCAACATGGTAGCCACTAGGACTTTGGAGGAGTGGTCACTGCTATTAACATAAATTCAAAGGATAAGACTTTTACTCCTCACCCTAAACGCACTTAAAATAAACAAAGGTTCTGGGCATACATTAAAAGCCATGTTATTGCATAAGTGGCAATTTGTGGATGGTTTTCACTGTGGAGACATCAAAAATTAATTATCAATATTTAGTTTAGATTTTTATTTATCTATTAGCAAGTCCCATTACATATAGTTTGTTTGTATGCACTTGTTAACATTTTTATTTTGATTTGTAATATGACACTGTCTCCCAAGGTGTTACCTATCTCCTTACTTGATATAATCAACACTTAGCCAGCTTACGCTTTTTATGGAATCTTGTTACATTAAACAAGAAAGTGAGAAAACTGAAAAAAATGTTTTGAAATATCAGAAATATCAATGATTCTAAAATGTACATAATTTTCAAATGCTGTTCCTTAAAGGCAGATTTTTAAAAAGATTCTCAATAATATTGACAGAAAAATTAATCTATAGATGATCCCTGAGGATAAGAAAACACTAAAATGAGGTCAAGTATTCCGAGAGTAGGAGCAAAGAATCATTAAAATAAATGTTCTGTGTTGCATAAATATGGCCTACTGTGTGTACCAAATTAATTAGTTTATAAAGAAACCATTTATTTTAAAGAAATACATTAATAATTCCCTGATTATGCTGACAATTATGAGACACCGATGAAGATACAAGTTTTTAAAATGTAAAACCAAACTATGATTAGATAAAGAGAAAAAAACAATATATTATATGCTTTTGGTCATGTAAATTTTGTTTTAAAGTTATAATTAGACATAGAAATTCAGAAATTCAAAATATACAAATGCAATTTATATAAGAAGTAGCACACTTTACTGAGATGTAAAACTATTAACCTGGTGCCTAAGATAAATGATCTGGACAGTTTTAAAATAAAGCAATTGCAATACCTGTTTTCCTATAAGAAATAGGTAACTATGCAGATAATATAACTCCTAATATTGTCACATATATGAGACAAAAACTTTTAAATCTGTTAAGATAATAAAGGTATTGGAAGATTTCTCAGTGGGTAAGAGTGTTGGCACTGCAATCATGTGGACCTGACATTAAATTTCTAGTAGTCTTCTAAAATGTTATGACCATGTGTATCTTTAGCCCTCATGTATTAGGAAGGGTGGGAACAGACAGAAGAAGACTGATTTCTGTAATTTGATAGCCACCATATCAGACAAAAAATGGTGATCTCCAATTTCAGTGAGAGAAATGTTTCTAGGTAGTAAGATGGAAAACAATGGAGACTGATACTTAAAGTCCTCCTGCGACACCAGATAAGAAGCCTCCACAGGTATTTCTCTCTCTCTTTCTTTCTCTCTCTTTCTTGCTGTTTCTCCTCCCCTCTCTCTTTTTCTCCCTTTTTCTCTCCCTCCTCTCTCTTTCATAAAGCTCAAGAATGAAGAAAACTGATAATTCTCTTATATGTATAGTAAAACCCTCAAAAAACAGAATTAACCTCATATATATTTAAACAGTAAAGATACTAAAACCTAAAAATTAAACAGCTCTTTGAAATTAATGTCAATGTTAATCTTAAATATAATTGTATTTAATATTTTTAGCATGAAATTGATTGAATATTTAATATGTCTAAAGTATTCACTACTTAATGTTACTTAATATTACATTATAATATTAATACACTATATACAATATATAATAGTAAAATAAATGGCAGAATTAGTGGTCTTTTCTTTAAAAATCACTTGGGTATAGGTATAAATAAATGTGACAAAGCTACTTATAGTAGAATTCATGTTTTGGTTATTTGCATAATATAATCTATAAGCCTTTTGTTCCTGCCAAGATTCATATAACGAATCCTAAAGCCAATACATGGAACATACTCCAGGATCCTTGACCAAATACCTGAAGACAAGATTGTATAAGACACATATATTTATACAAACACACACACACACACACACACACACACACACATATGTGTGTGTGTGTGTGTGTGTGTGTGTGTGTGTGTATCTGTATGTATGTATATTCTATGTGTTTTAAATTAATAAATCTGCAAAAACCATGCACTCTAAATGAAAAACATTAAAAATGTCCTGATTATGTTAATACAGATAATATTTTGTATACCTACTATAAAAGAGAGTTTTAAAAATTGGATGACTTTCTAGACATATAGCATACCAAAGTTAAGTTAGGATAAAGTAAATATTTTAAACATATTTATAACTTGTTTTACTAATTTTGGGTGTTTTAATACTGCATGATTGACACAGAAAGAAATGTTAGGTTTAGCAATTTTATGGGAGATATGCCCAAAACATTATATGCCTAAAACAATTCTTATGAGAGAATTAATGACAATACATGCACAGGAATTCCTTATTGAAATTTTGTTAACTTGGACTATAATTCATGAAGTGTTATATCATTATGAAACCCAGAATGGTTCTGTGAACTTTTATTGCCTTGTCTACCAAATTTTGCATGACACTGTACTCTAGAGCTGTATAAATTTAAACTAATTTGTGTCCTAATATGTTTGGTGTTTTATATAAAAACAAAATAACTATCATAAAATTTGTAACTGCTTCAAATTTTTCAGGGTATTTAACATTTCAGAAAAAATGAAAGCATTTTCAGACATTGTTTGGATTATTTTAGTTGGTGGTGTTCATTTCTATTGAGATAGGACAAATATAAAATATTTCCAACCAAAAAAATTAAAAAGTGAAAAAAATAACTTGGTTTTATAGATTAAACATGAAATTCTACCAGACCTTCAAAGAATAACTAACACAAAAGTTTCACAAATTGGATATGAGGAACAAGTAGAAATTCATTTTATGAATATGGTATTACTTTGATACCAAAACCATCCAAAAAGCCAATTAAAGTGAGAAAATTATAGACAAATTATCTGTGATGAACATAAATGAAAAAACTCAATAAAGCACTTAGAAGAATATTTTAAAACATATCACAAATACTAGTCACCATGATGAATTTTTATTTTTCTCAGAGCTCAAGGATGATCCAACACATGTTAATCAAAGTGCATAATCAGCCACATGAAAGTCTCAAGAATAGAATCATCATTATCATCTCATGTGTTACATATAGGCATCTGGCAGTCCAACATGCCTTTATGATAATACCCCTAGATAATCTAGGAATATATAAGTCATATGTCAATGTAATCTAGGAATACCTAAGTCATAAAACAATGAAATAATTTAATAAACAGATTATATCTAACTGAGTTATTGGTGAAATAGGCTCCATGTAAACCACGAATCTCAGACTATTGCCATGGGTGTTGGTTGCTTTCCACCAACATATGGACAGACTCTATTGCTGAAGAAAACACTTATATATCTCATTGAATTTGAATAAGTCAATCTTGTGGCTATTTAGAGCCTTCACTCCAACTGACTCGTGTTCATAGCACTAGAAGGTACTCTCAATGCTATCAGTGGATAAAGGAAACACCAACCTAACTACAAAACCTTCTCTCTACAACAGCAACCTGTCTGCATGGTACACTGGTGCTATAGGGGCATAATTATTTTGGTATTAACAGATACTGTTTAATTGAATTTAAAGAGCACTCCATGAGTGTTGACACTCATGCTTGACACTTCTTGGTTGGCCAAGAAACTAAGACTAGATAGATCATGGACTTAGGGGAAAACCAAGTACTTTTGTTATATAAGTATATTGCAATATAATGTATCCTAAGGCAATTATGTTATATTCATATCACTGTCTCACTCACTCACTCATCATCAGAGGGATCAGAGAGGCTTTCTCCTACAGTAGATGGGAATTAGTGTAGAGCCTTACAAATTGACAATGTGCAGAGGTGAGATAGCTTGAAAAACTCAGTTTTAAATGGAATGTCTTTATCAAACCTCTCCTTTAGAGCTCAAGGAAGATGAAGTAAAAGGATTTTAAGACCTAGAAAGGATGGGCAATACTAAAGATGGAGTGTCTTCTAGATACAACAGTACTATGCTATGGGATGATCCCAATCAGGTATTTAATATGGGGAAGAGGGAATGTTTGTGTTTTTTCTGCAGGATGCTGAAGGAACATTGTGTCTGCCAAAGCAACAGATGAGACATGCTGATGTCAAGACAAAGAATGATGCTGACCTGTGAGCTTGCTGAGTGCTTGGACAATGGTGACTGGAAAGCTATATTGGACATATGTTCCTGACCCACCTTTGATTTCCTATATCCTAAATGGGACAAGCTGCCTTGCCTCAAGTTTTTAGAACTTGTGGGACAGAAATCAAAAAGAGAAGTTATAATGACTCTTGTATTTTTCTTCAATGTGACTAGTTATTTGGACTCAATCATGGACTAGTCTAGAAATCAATCCAATATTAGAAATAACAGTCTTCATTTGGAAGGACACTTTCAGAGATATATCTGGAAGCTAGCTGCAGTTCTCTATGATATTACATTAGCAAGAAATGAATTTGGGGCAGGATCTGGATTCCAAACAAGTGATAGTGCATTGGTTAAGGCTCTTTTACTTGTCAAGTTAAAATTACTTTTGTTTCTTCTACATTATTTAATATAAGTTGTATTGATTGTACACTTCCTAATTATGTTAGTGTGTTGAAACCTGGAATGTCTGTTATGGAGATCTGTAAACCAGCTTTTGCATTTTTTGCCCTGAGTATTACAGAACCTTGATTTTCTGAAAAAAAATGTTGCAAGTACTAGAAGAAGTGAGTCAAACTTTAAGCAGAAGCAAGAGGGTAGTGGGATTGATTATTGCTGATATAACAGCTTTAATTACATTAATTGCTACCACCACTGCTTCTGCAATTGCTATGACACAAGAAGTTAAGAGAGCTACTTTTGTTAATCATTTAGCAAAAAAATGCTACTAATGTGTTGAGTATAAAAGAGGATTTAGATAGGTTATTGGAACAATAGATTGATGTTTTTTTATCCTACTCAAATTATTAGAAGGAGGTTCAGAGTTTAAGAGTAAGGATCCATTTCTAGTGTCATGCCGAATACCAATGAAGTTGTTTCTTCTAAAATTTACTATGGATAGTCACTATAATTAGGAAAAAGTTTAAAGACAATTGCAGGGTATTTGGTATAATTCTAACAACTCTCTGGATGTTTTAACTTTGCATAGTGAGATTATGAATTTAAAGAATGCTTCTCTTCTGAGCTTTGATGCTGCAGATACTGCTGATAAAATTATCCATGGCCTGAGGTCAGTATTTCCATTTTGTTCAAGCTTTAAGAATGGCATATATAGCTTGATCATGCTAGTCCTTTTAGGCCAGGGAATACTTTTATTCCTGCCCATCTTGTTAAAGCTTGTCTTTAACAACATCAACATATTGGTAGCCAAAGTACATGACTTGAAACTGAAAATGGACCCCCAGACAGAGTTATTAATTTAACAGGCTGACAAGCCAAGGATGGGTAATATTCTGCACAGAGCCTTGCTAACCTAAGACAGAAGTGCATTGTTTTTGATAATGCATAGTTTCTGATTTTCTGTTTTTATGTGGTATGTGAGTATGCATGTGTGTGTGTGTACACGCATGTGCATTTGTGAACCTGCTTATATTTCTTCTACATTTTTTATTTTTATTTTTGTTGTTGTATTACTTGTGTTTGTTTACAATTTAAAATGCCTTTTTCGTTTCTTAATAGATAAAGGCTTGGAGTTGAAAGAGTGGAGAGGAAGGGAGGATATGCCAGAATTTGAGGGAGAGAAAATATAGTACATGAAAAAATATTTTCATTTAAAATAGATCCACCAGCACTATCTTTCTAAGTGAAGAAAATTACAAAGAATTTTAGCTAAAATATGGAGGAAGGCACTGTTGTTAATACCACTGCTCTCCTATTTAATGAAATACATGAAGGTTTATCTAGGATTAGAAAGTAAAGATGATAAAATGGTATATTATTAGGAAAGAAGGAAGTTGATTTAATGATATTTGCAGATGATAGGCTTTTATATATATCTTATATATAAAAGATCCCAAAGACTCCACTATAATTCCCAAAAGCTGAAAAACATTTTCAGCAAAGAATGGTAGCATTTGGAAATAATCAACCATATTCTAATTGGCTTTAGGTACCACTCCATAATTGGAAACCCAAACCTGCCAACTTTATGAGCCCAAGAACCTGTGCCTAGTCAAAAAAGCAGCCTGTGGACATGAATGTAATACAATTACTTTGTAAATAAATTTAACAGTAATAAATAAACTAATTTATAGTGACTTAACATAGGTTATTATTGCTCAATCTTCATCTAATCAGCACTTTTAAATAAATTTTGATTAATCCAGTGACCCACAATTGTTCATGGGCAGAGGTTTAGAGGCTGTGCAAGCTCTGCCTTAAACAGAATATCTATATTATAATATATTACCTGTGCAAAAAACAGAAATCAAAGTTAAAGAAGGGGCAAAGAAGATTATAAGAGAAAAAGTGGATGACTACAAGAAAATACTGTTTTCCGAACACATCAAACCAATTTTTACTTATGAATTCTCAACAGTGGACATTATATGTAAACAACACTCATAAGCGCAGGCCAGGCACAGTTCTTGCAAGAGAGGGAACATATGAAATGAAATCCCACTCCTAACTAAGTGGATATTGGCTTTTGATGGTTATTTGGAAAGTAAGAATCAATATTCTTTAAAGGTCAGTGGGGTAGACTTCCAGTGAAGGACCTGCATTGTTGGATATATGTACAATACAAAGTTTTCTTGAAATGGAAAAATATGCAGAAAGATAGTAAGAAGAGAATGGGGAATAGATATGGGAGGCGTAGGGGCTATTTTAGTAATAAATTTTGCATGAAGATAGATGGAACTGGAAAACATCATCCTTAGTGATATTATCTAGACTCAAAAGGACATGCATGGTATATACTCACTGATAAGTGGATATTAACCGTAAAGTACAGAATAAACATAACGTAGCCTATAGACCCAAAGAAGTTAAATAAGAAAGAAGGCCCAAGTGAGAATGCTTGAATCACACCTAGAAAGAGGTAATAAAATAGTTATATTCAGCAGAGAGGGAATGAAGTGCATGGGTGAGAGGAGGGAAGATTAGGGTAGGTTGAGATGTGCTGAGAGACAGGAGAGAGACCTAGAATGAAAATCTGCAGTTGCAGGATGATAGAATAGGGGATTTTTAGGAAATGCCAGACACCTGAGATGGGGGAGGCTCCCAGGAATAAAAGCAAGTGACTTTAAACAAGATGACTAGCAGTGGGAACATAGAACCTCAAGAGCCTATTGCCAGCACCCAGTGAAGGAATAAGGACACCAAACGACCCATAAGACATTTTACACTGAATGGCCCCATACCAGAGTATTTGAGCAATACCAGTTAAACTCTACTAGTTTTGAAAAAGTAAAAGGAGACACAAGCTTCGGTTAGTAGGATGTGAGGCTGAAACTTTATGGAGTTAGAGCAGTGTGTGAATATGATCAAAATGCACTGTTGTAAAATTTCAAGGGATTAATAAAATACTAATAAATAAGGTAGAGATGTATGTCAAAGGTATGCTATGCATTAGTACCTTTCTTTCTGATTGCAAAATAGTTCAAAGATAATAGAGGACTTTATATTTATCATGTGATAATCAAGATACAATTACATTCAGCTTACTGTTGGCACTTACTGGACTTTCAATCATTTATCTATACATTGTCTTCCAATTGTTGACCTTCCTTTGTCTCTCTTCTGAACATTCTTTCTGTTATTATTCATCATTCTGGAATATTCAGTTTTTAAAGTAGAGCACTATTTGTAATCTTCTTTGTGCAAAAGTATCATCTTTACTTCCTCACTTCCCATCAAAAGTCTTTATTGAAACTATGTCTGTACCATTGAAATCCCATACATTTCACAAGACAGTCTCCTTCCTATCTTACTTGGCTTCCTACAGACATACAGATTAAATGATCACTTGCAATGTTTTCTTTCTTGGTCTGTAAAGATCCTCTTAGTTTTTAGCTTAAGAAGTGGTGACTCAAGCATTTTGTCAAACGTTTGAAAAATATCCACCTTAAAATTTTGTCTCTGACTTTCAAATCATGTTGTTAGTCAACATACTAAATATACAAACATGTGAATGTCATGCACACTAAAATGCAACAACTTTCATGTTCTTCCAGCTTCTCCCAGTAGAAAACTAATAATCCACAGCCTACAATATGATGTCTACTAAAAATTATGTTATAAGCAAGTTCGTAGAAGGCTGATTTAAACAAGCATAAACAGATCTTTTTTTACTTCAGGTTGAAGCTGAGTCTTTAGTATGCAAATATACAACTGAGTATTCAGCTTCTTTTTCAAACTAATTTGAAAGCACAATCCCTTACTGCCTGGAACACACTGTAATCACTCAGTTAGTAATGACCCAGGAAACCATGCTTTGCAAACATTGATCTTGAATAAAGAGGGAATCTTGTATACATGAGCTCATATTCTAACCTCATATTGTTTCACTGATATTTTATTTCTCTCCAGATATTATAACTGCTCAGAATTCCAGGCTATTTATCTCAAAAGGAATACTAATAAAGAGTTGCTTGAAAAACAGTTCTGAGTGTTACATTTGTTCACATAATGAGATGATATTTATAGTACAAAATATTAGAATACTGCCTTCTCCAAAATAGTTTACAAAACTGAAGTCACTTAAAAAAAAGAAGCTAAGTGACAAATTTGATAAGGAGTAATTCAATTTATTACATCCTCCTTAATTTTTTTGTAATATACATGTTTCCTGTTAAGAGCAAGTAGTATTTTATAATCTACACATCAATAAAATTAATAATAATAGAGTTCTTTGTCTAAGGCTATGAACAATTCAATATTATTCAATCTATTAAGACAATCCTTTATATATGTTTCAAGATTTTATATAGACACTGACAGACAAAAATTTAAGCTAAATAATACAGGAGGAAGTTAACTCTCAATATGTTAGAGATAATGATCAAATACAAAATTACATACATATTAATTTTCCATGAACAAATAATTAAATGATACAGGGTTATAAAGAAAAGGATAGATTTTTAGAGCAATAGAAAAATTATCACCTTTATAACATTCATGAAAAACTCTTATGCTACTCCCATAATCAATGAAACACTTTTGAAGTGTAGAATATTCCATCTACAACCTTCTTTCTGTTCCATGTACAGGAAGGAATAGTCTCATCAGAATACCAATATAATTCCTATACAGTTGTTAACACATTGAACCTGGAATAGTCACTACATTCTTGGGTTTTGAAGACTTTGAACCTGGCTTGTCATGTTGTTTTCAGAGATCATGAAACCTATGGAGCATAGAGACTAATGCAAACATAAAGATCACTGAGAGTGAACATTCATGATGCTGAGGTTACAACCTCCCACTTTGCTTCCTCTTTGTCTCTTCAATATAGCCAGCTCTCTCATACTCAGAACTCCCATATCTTCTCACCATGAAGGAGTATTCTCTCTGATGGCATGTACCATAATTAAATTTTTCTTCCTTAAGTTGTTATGTCAGCAGGTCCATTACTATAAAAAGAAAGTAAGTAAGACTTCAGGCATGCTTGCTTTCTCAATTTGTTATGTAATGGCTCAACCAATAAAGTTTTCCACCCATGTCTCTAAGGATGCCTTCACAATCATGTTTCAGTCTACATCTTTATCTTTATCTTTTTATAGCTCTATTTTTTCAAGGGATTATAAAACTGGGATGCTATGGTATCTTCTGTACAGGATAAGATCATTGTTTCCTCCCTGCGTTCTAGCTTTTGTAGTACCAGAAGATTATATGCAAGTTGATGAGGAAGAAAAGTCATCAGCAGTGTAGCCCAACTATGATCCCTGAAAGCTACAGTAATGACTACATTGGCAAAATTTACTACTGGATACAGCTGGGGCAGAAATGCTAGTGGAAATAACTGATAAATTTCTTATTCCATTTAATGCCTGATATATATATATATATATATATATATATATATATATATATATATATGAAAATTAATGCTTGGTACTATAAACAGGATCAAAAAACTATAGTTGGAGGTTAAATAGTCCTTACAGATGAACCAATTATACCACTTTATATTTTGCAAAATACACATACTATCAAATATGAATCATTATACCCATAGATACATGCCCATTTCAGTGCTATTCAGACAACTATCTTTAATAAAGGTACATGTGAGTAGTCCCTGTTATATAAAGTATTTTGCAAACACAATCATTATCAAGTTATGATGTTGTATATATGATGTTTATCATTTCATTGAAAATGAGTTACTAATTGTTTGAGTATATTATGCTTTTGTTCTACATTGTTTTCTCAATGGACATCTACATTCTTACATAGTAAAATATATCTGTTAGTGTTTTTATTTTAAAACAATTTTTATCTGAGAATGAAGTACAATGAAGTCCTTTAAAATCATTTTATTATATATACTTTTCATCTTTTCTATTTTCTACATTCTCTGGGTTATTTTAAATATAATTTTGTTTATTTGGTTGACTTAGTTTTATATATTGTGCTGTTTTAATAGTTATTTTTGTATATGTAATATTCTTTGTATCACAGGTGGTTTTAAAGTTATATATTATGTGAATTTTCTATAGTTTAAATGACTCAAAATAAACATGCTTTGGTTGTTTTCATTTCATATTTTAAATATTTTTATTCTACATTATATCTCATCATATTTTAAAAGGAACACACTACATCTTATTTATGTTGACCTTAAAAGTAATACAATTTCATATAGATTTTGTAAATGAGAATAGAATAAATGCGATTATCTTTATGACATCCATTTATTTATTTCCAAGTGTTTATTATTATTTATGTGTGTGTGCTCATGCATGTGTTTGAGCTTGAATAAGAAATCAGTTGATATTAATAACGAGTGTATCTGTTCAATAAGACAAGAAGTGGCTATCAGACTCATTGAGGTTTGAGCTACAGGTTTTTGAGAGCTGGTATTTTGTTATGGGGGGAACCTAACTAGTTTCTATTCAAAAGCAATAAACATTTTTAACCACATAACCACAAAGCCTTCATTGCAATGCACAGCTTTTTTATTTCTTTACATAGTTACAGAACTGTATTAATTACAGTTTTTTCTTCTGGCTGAATGTCCTACAGGTTGATAATTTTTTTTTTTTTGCTTTGAATGTGTTCAAATGTCACTCACATTTCTGTATGATAAAAATGAAACAGATTGATATGATATTTTAAAGACTGACTTTTGTTGATATTTAAATTTAGGCTTTTTGAGACAGGAAAGTACCATTTTGCTATGACTGGTTTCAGACATTTCTTGTATCTCAGGCTGACCTACAATTTGCAATTCTCCTCCTTCAACATGCTGAAGACTGGTATCAGAGCCATCCACCAACCTGATTTTACTACTTAATACATTAAAACTATTGTTCTAGCTTTCAGATCACATTATTTTAGAGAAGAAATATATTTTCATTTGTTATTTTACAGTTTTATAAAAGGTGTAATTTATTCTGTTTACAATAAAACATTTAGTTTGAATCAATGAGCTTTCAGTAGGTTTGTGTTATTTTCTTTTCATTCTTGTAGTTTGAGTTAATGAAACCCCTTGAATTTGATATCTATTTTCCTTAAATTTGGAAAATTTTAGGAGTTTTTCTTCATCTATTATTTGTGTTGCTGAATTCATTGAAAATGTGCTTCCTTTTATTTATTTATTTTTAATTTGTGGGGAGTTCCTGGGAGGGAGGGGGAAAGGGGGTAAGGGGAAAACACCTGAAATGTAAATAAAAGTTCCAAAGAAAAAAAAAAGAAAATTTCACACAATATATTTTGGTTATATCATCCTCTACTCCAACTCTTACCTGATCAATGCTTATATTCCAACCAACCAAATTTCATTATTTATTCTCTGTAAAAACAAAGCAACAAAACAAAACAATCCAACAAATCAAAATAAAAGTAAAGATAAGAACAAAAATAAAATCCACCTGGCTGTGAAGCCTACGAACCACAACAATGAGCAGTTTGTGAACATATGTCTTATACTGTAGTAGACGTTCTCATAGGTTGATGGCAAATAGCAGGTGTTTATTTGGAATTCTGGATAATCACTGGGAAGAAAATTGTGACTGATATATGAAACGTTGTTAACTACCTATGGCTAGTGACGTCACAGGTTTCATAAGGGAATCCATTACTGCCACTTTACAGAATCAGGATAACTACTAATTAAATTCTAAACAATTCCCCCTTATATCTACAGATAAGTGTAGCTCTAAAGTTGCAATAGAAAAATCTCCTTGTTGGATAATGACCATTAAAGGAAATTCACAAAATATAAAAATGTAGAGAACAACTAACTGTTTGTGGATACCTAGCTCCTCTGAACAGATCTACAGCACAACTTCTTTAGCTTAGGCTGCTAAAAAGTGGGGCAGAAGTACTCTAAAAGCTAAATGACCTGGAAACCTGAAGTGAGATTTCATCTGCTAGAAAAGATCAGAAAGTGTCACCCATAATACCACAATATTATGATTAACTAAACAAGTCCTGAGCAATGACACTACTGGTAAGCATGTTAATATGAGGGAACCTTTGGGTCCCCAACTCTAAACAGAGAACTATAGGAAGCTAAGAGAAGGAGGAGTAGTCTTGCCCCAGACAGAAGTCCCAAAATGATTACCGAATACCAAGTGATTAGATCTAAAATTATATACGCGAAAACGACACTGAATGGAGTCAAGTAAGTTGTATTTACATATATGTCTGTGTGTGTGTGTTAAAAAATAATAAAGAAATTGGTGTAAAGAATTAGAGTGAAAGCAAGCCAGTGGGAGATGGGAGGGGAGAAAAAGGAAAACAAATACCCTTCAAATCCAATTAGTACTGCCTATGTTCTTTTGGGCTTTTGGCCACTCTCTGAGACATGGTTGAACTAGCAGGTACCATACAATTAAAGAAAAATATCTTTTCTTTACCAAGAAATAAAAAATTAACAATAGCCACAAAATTGTGGTTGGGACCTCATACCTATATTTCCTTTCTAACTTTACTTTTTTTTCTGGCTTGAGTTCTATGTTCTAAGACTAAGAATTATGTAGTCTCTCATTCTCTATACTTTGCCCAGCTATATATCTCCTTGTTAATCACCATTTTATGTAAAAACAAAAATAAACCTGAAATTAAGAACCCATATGAGGTTCTTTATTGTGACCAAAAACAGTGGCTAGACAGGTTGTAGGCCCTAGAAAAGAACCAACTAATATTCCTACTATGTGGGAAAATTATTAAACTTACCACTAATGATTTATAAAAGTCATTCAAAGTTTCTTGAAATTGTTACATAGTTCACAAAAAGTTCATTCATTCATTCATTCATTCATTCCTGTGTGAATATTTTACTTTTGAATGGGCTCTGTAAGATTCTCTTCACATTACTTGATGTTTTATTTATAAATATCTCAGGCATGATAGTTCTTTATAGTCCTTAGGAATATAATTTAGATATGTATATCATATAGCTCTCATGTCTTAAGTTGGAATTTTTTCTAACTTTAAGAATCTGAGAAATAATGTGAATGGGTGTGTTAATGTAAATATGTCCAATCTTTATCAATGCAAAACAGAAAAAAAAATAGATGGAATTGTTTTCTACCTTTTTAAATTCATGTGTTTATTTGTGTGTCTCTCATTCTCTTCTAGTAATTTTGTTCTTGCTTTTCTGGTACCATACTTTAAAAAAGACAAACTCTGTTACTGTCTCTCTGTATTTGTCTCTCTATCTCTCTGTCCATGTCTGCCTATCTCTCTCTCTCTCTCTTCATTTCATATGTATGGATTTGTGTATTCAATTCTGTGATGGGATCTAATTAATCCTTTTAATGATATTTTAAAACTTCGAAGAATTTTTCTTCTGAAAAATTTTCTTTTTATTTTACCAAAATAATGCTGAAGATCCATCTATTCAGTAATTGTGAGAATTTGTATTCTCAGTGGACAAAATCTACTATCCTCATACCAAGTTTGTGAAAATGCCAAAGATTGTGACTATAATCTTTTTAGGTATGTGAGACCAATTTCACAAGCATTGATTTGATTTTTCCTTCATGTACTGATCCTTTTATTGAATAATCAAAGAACTTCTTGATGTTTTCAGGATTTTCTTACATACACAATATTCCACCCAAAGAAGTCTCACCTCTGCTTTTCCTTGTACATTTGTTTCCTTCCTATTTACCCACAGGACAGTGAAATCCCTGGCTCTTCTTTCTTACAGTGTATCCTGACATTATACATCAAGTTTTAGCAATTACTAGTCTCACTACAGGGGATTTGGTTTTCAAACATTCTTCATTTTTTTAAACATTTTTTTATTGGAAATTTTATTTACATTTCAGAGGTTTTCCCCTTACCCCATTTTCCCCCTCCCTCCCAGGAACTTCCTATCCCTTCCTCCCTCCTCTTGCCTCTGTGATGGTGTACCCCAACCGACCCTCCCCGATACCTCACCTCCCCACCCTCGAATACCCACCCACGACTTCCAGCCTTCATGGGACCAAGGATCTCTTCTACCACTTATATTTAGCTCCCTTGCATATATAGCTGGAGCCAAGGGTCCCTCCCTAAGTGATCCCAGGCTAGTGGTTTAGACCCTGGGGGCTCTGGTTGGTTGGTATTGTTGCTTTCCTCATGGTGTCTTGAATCCTTTCAACTCCTTCAGCCTTCACTCTATCTTCTCTATTGGGAGCCCCATGATCAGTTTAATGGTTAGCTGTGAGCATCTGCCTCTGACTATGTCAGACTCTTGCAGACCTCTAAGGAGATAGCTATATCAGGCTCCTGTCAGCATGTACATCCTGATATCCACATCAACGTCTACCTTTGGTGACTGCACATGGGATGGATATCCAGGTGGAATGGGCTGTAGACGGCCCCTCCTTCAGTTTCTGTCCTGTACTTTGTCTCCATATTTGCTCCCTTGAGTATTTTGTTACTCCTTCTAAGAAGGACTGAAGCCCCAACCCCCGCACTTGGTCGTCATTCTTCATGAGCTTTATGTGGTCTGTGACTTGAATCTTGGGTATTTCAGGCTTCTGGGCTAAAATCCAATAATCAGTGAGTGAATACCATGTGTGTTCTTTTGTGATTGGGTTACTTCACTCAGGATGATATTTTCTAGTTCTGTCCATTTACATAAGAATTTATCGAATTCATTGTTTTTAATAGCTGAGTAATATTCCATTGTGTAAATGTACCACATTTTTTTGTGTCCATTCCTCTGTTGAAGGGCATCTGGGTTCTTTCCAGTTTCTGGCTATTATAAATAAAGCTGCTATGAACATAGTGGAGCATATGTCCTTGTTATGTGTTAGAACATCTTCTGGGTATATGCCCAGGAGTGGTATAGCTGGGTCCTCAGGTAGTGATATGGTCAATTTTCTGAGGAACTGCCAGACTGTTTTTCATAGTGGTTGCACCATCTTGCAATCCCACCAACAATGGAGGAGTGTTCCTCTTTCTCCACATCCTTGCCAGCATCTGCTATCACCTGAGTTTTTGTTTTAGCCATTCTGACTGGTATGAGGTGAATCTCAGGGTTGTTTTGATTTGCATTTCCCTGATGACTAAGGATGCTGAACATTTCTTTAGGTGCTTCCTGGCCATTCGTATTTCCTCTGTTGAGAATTCTTTGTTTATCTCCACACCCCATTTTTTAATAGAGTTATTTGGTTGTCTAGAGTCTAATTTCTTGAGTTCTCTGTATATATTGGATATTAGTCCTCTATCAGATGTGGGATTGGTAAAGATCTTTTCCCAATCTGTTGGTTGCTGTTTTGTCCTATTGACAGTGTCCTTTGCCTAACCAAGCAAGTGAAAGATCTGTATGACAAGAACTTCAAGTCTCTGAAGAAAGAAATTGAAGAAGATCTCAGGAAATGGAAAGATCTCCCATGCTCATGGATCGGCAGGATTAATATAGTAAAAATGACCATCTTGCCAAAAGCAATTTACAGATTGAATGCAATCCCCATTAAAATACCAACTCAATTCTTTACAGAACTAGAAAGAGAAATTCTCAAATTTATTTGGAACAACAAAAAACCCAGGATAGCGAAAACCATTCTTAACAATAAAAGAACTTCTGGAGGAATCGCCATCCCTGACCTCAAGCTGTACTACAGAGCAATAGTGATAAAAACGGCCTGGTATTGGTACAGAGACAGGCAGGAAGATCAGTGGAATAGAGTTTAAGACCCAGAAATGAACCCAGACAACTATGGTCATTTGATCTTTGACAAAGGAGCTAAAACCATCCAGTGGAACAAGGACAGCATTTTCAACAAATGGTGCTGGTTCAACTGGAGGACACCATGCAGAAGAATGCAAACCGAGAAGCTTTCTTCTAACATGTCTAATGCCCCAACAACTTCTTTTCTCTATTTATTTCACGTTTATTTCAGTTTTACAGATAAGACAATAAATAATTTCTGTAGCTGTAAATATAATTACTCTACAATGTGCTAGTCTTTATAATTTAAGAGCTCCTTTAAAGAAAATAATCCTAGCCTGCATCTAAAGAACACTGGAGTCCCCCTTATAGCCACAGGCTTTGTTCTTCTTTGCTTGATTAAGAATTTGTGCTTTGCTGTGCGTAATCAATTCCAACTTAATTTCCAAACTGTTCTTCTGTTCTTGATTAGATTCTCCAGATGAGCCCAAGCATACTCCTGGTTTGCTGTTGCTCTTGCTCATACAGCACTTTAATTATCACTTTATTATTGTCTCCAAGGCAATTTTATAATTATTTAGTGTTTCTTAAAATTCAACTAAGTGGTGTTTTACTACCTTGCATATCCAGTGTACAAACAATCTCTGGCTTATTACATGAACCTAATAAAATTTGTTAAATTAACATTAACCTCAAAACAGTTTCTCTTATTTGTGATGGAAAAAAGAATTGGCTAGAATAAAGTGTTGAGATATATTGGTAAAGGAAAATAATGAATTTAGAGACCTTTAATTTTCAAATAAAATCTTCACTTGATAAACACTTAAAATATACTTACCTACTCATTACAAAAGCAATAGTTTCTCATTTATAACAGAGGATTTTTTGTTATTTCCATATATTTTCTGAGTTTTAGTAATGGGAAATTTTGCATAATTTTGTAAAATTATAATATAATCATATATATATATGTATGAAATATAGTCATATGACTTATTAAGTAATATCTTAAGGTTTAAATAAATGGAGTACTGTGATTTGTTGTACATCACATTAAATATTTTATTAAATGATATATGGAAATTAAAGATATATGTTAGCTTATAGGTGAAAATAAAAGAAATTTGTAGTATAATTACCATCAAAACTAAAGAAAGGAGAGCTATGTAATGAGTATCTCATAAATAAATACATTTGGACTATATTTCTGTTTTTTACTAAATTTTATAACACTAAACTATATTATTTAAGATCATTAATTACTGTATACCTTTACTTGTTCTATAATTACAAATTATTAGCTTTGCTTTTCTATTATGTATGAAAGAAGTATTTTTTAAATATTTATGGAACCATAAAAATATCAGAATAACAGGACTTATTTCTATCTCCAATTGATTTAGATGCCTGTTTGTGAGATTACAAAGTTGTTTTCTGAAACACTCTAAGCAAATCTGATAGAGCTCTGCTGGAGATAGATGTTGAATATCCTAACTTCAGGTCACTCTGAGTAAGTAGGAGTGTGTTTCACATTGCAGCATTATAAGGATATATTTTCTGAGAAAAATCAAGAATTTTTGCCTTAGTTTCTATTTTAAACCAACAAACTACTGTGTCTTTATTCATATCAGTTGTCCAGTTCTCTGTCACCAAATATTTTTATGTATTTTTTATATATCTGTAAAAGTTTGATAGTTCAGTCTTGGGACTTGCTTTATTCAAGGGAGACACTAAAAGTATTTTGAAGCATATCATATGGAGACAACATACCCCATGACACCTGAATCTCAATCATAGAAATAAAACAAAGACTATCGAAAGAGAATTTATAAAAAAGGAAACTTACCTATCATAAAGTTAATTTCAATTTGTGATACAATAAGTTTGGTTTTCATCAATATCCCCTTATAAAATTAAAGCAAACCTATACTATGATAGAAAAAAAGTAGGCATCTTTTCCCATGGTAGATGTGGGTTTTCTTTAAGGTTAATTTGCCTCAAAGAAAAGTCACTTTCCCACCCCTTTCCATTTGTGCTTATCCCCATTCTTCTTTCCCCTTCATCCCTTTCTCACATCTAAATTTCCATATTCTGCTGTTTTCCTTTGCTTATTGTCCATGTGAGTCATCAAAAAGTTTTGATTACTAAATCAGATTCTGTAACTTTAATCTTTTCGACTCTTCAAGTATTAGTTAAACATATACTTATTTAAATCCATCCAAGGTTAAATTTTATTACAAAACTAACTTTTAGTAAGGTACATGTATATAAACTTTAATTCTGCATGGGTATAGTGATTACAGGACAGGAAGTATTTTTAGCATTTTAGAAATTGATCCCCCAAAGTATTGCAAATAACTGCTGTGTTGAGTTGTTTCTAAAAACTTATTTGAAATTCCAATATTGACTAGACAATTGATTATCAAAAATATCACAGAACTGGCCAAGATATGGGTGGGATACTGCTTTAATACCAGCACTCAGCAGACAAAGGAAGATGGATTTCTGTGATTTTTGAACCAGCATTGTCTATTACCAAATTCCAGGAGAGCCAGAGATATGTACAGAGAGTATGTCACAATTAGCATATAAATATGTATACATATTCTCTTTACATATACATATACATATATATATGTGTGTGTGTGTGTGTGTGTGTATGTATATGTATATTTGTATATGCATAGATGTATAGACATATAGGTATATATGTATATAGGTATATATATATAGGTATATATAATACCTATATTATATGTGTGTGTGTGTATATTACATGTATACAGAGAGACACACACGTATTATATATATATATAATATATATATATTATATATACACGTGTGTGTGTGTGTGTACATACATATACATATGTATATGGTATATATGTGTCTGTATATGGTGTATATGTATGTATACATTCACATATACATATATTACATGAACTGGAATTCTACAAGTTGAGACTCCCACTAATATGAGGATTTTTGCCTGTGTCTATTATAGTCAGTTTTCACATAGTTGGGCTGAATTCATTTCCTTCAACAAACATAATCATATATGTATATGCATGTGAAGATTGTAATACCTTTTATTATCAGACAAAAATATTTCAGGTATAAAAGTGATTTGTCCATGAGTAGAATATCTTTAGCTAAAATATGGATATGAACTAAGATAAAAATTTCAAAACATTGGATGAAAGGAAGTTGAGAATTAATAATTCTTTGAATTTTTAAAGACACAACAGAGGCACATAATGAAAAACAAAATAGTACGTCACAAAGTGAGTCTGATAATTCAAGGTTTGTCTTGATATATTGGGTGTCCTATGGAATTAAGAGAACTAATTTGATGTACAAATTGAAGTTGCTATCTTATCTCCCGGGTATATGTTTGGCATTTTTTTGAAATGTGAGAGAGCTATAATTGTATGTTCTCATATTTGGCTCTTCTGTTTTTCACAAATTGAAATATGGTTCCATGCCAGTAAAATGGGTATTTTTACTAATATATGTCTGTAACAACTCTCAAGATACATAAACATAATCCCTTTAGAATTGTTCCTTTTGGTCATGGTTGCATCAGCTATGCATTTTGTTTAATTTTTCTTTTGCTTATTTAAATATTTTTTGTGGTAACATGATTTTTACATTGTTTTCTTGTCTTGAGGTTTGGAGTTTAGTTGGAATTACACTGACTCTGTGAATTGCATACAGTAGAATGATAATTCTCACAGTCTCAATTCAATTCATCTATGAGCATGTAAGTGTTTTCCATGTTATCATGACTTTCTCAATGTCTCTTTTCCAAGATTTAATTTTTTTGTAGAACTCTTTCACTTCTTCTTTAAGGTAAGACATAGATCTCTTTGTTTTTCTATTTTATTTGAGGTTTTTGTGAATGAAAGTGTATTCAAAATCATCCTTTCAAAGGGTTTGTTAATTTTGTTAGTTGGTTTTATATCCTGATGCTGAAATTGTTCATGATTTTGAGGAGTCTCTTGGTGGAATTTTTTGAGTCTAAATGTATCATATCATATCACTTGCAAATAGGAATAATTTGAATTCTTTTCCAACGTGTATCCCTCAATTTCTAACTAGTGTTTAATTACTCTGGTCAATATTTCAAGAACCATGTTGAAAAAAGTTTGCGAAGTAGACAACTCCTCAAGTACTACTTTAGGACATTCTCTCAAATGCATTGTTTATTTATTTATTTACTTACTTACTTTCCTACTTACTTATTTTTCAGAGGCTAAAGCTAGATACAAAAGCAATGCTATTAGATCTCATAGGTCTTTCCTTTTGAATCTGAAACATTGAGCATAATATATTCCTAAACTCTTTTACTCTTTGAACATTTATGTATGGAATACTGTTTTTTTGTTTCAGGTATGACTGAAAAATAGCATATGAAACTGCAGCTTTTTTTTAGGGCACATCATGTGGATTTGAATGCAAGAGCTAAAACGAAAGAAGACAAATTAGTAACTTTATAGGACCTGACTCTATAGTGACAATTACCAAATGTAAGGGCATTGGCTACAGCTCTGGTCTATTTAGCAACATACAGTTAATGGAGGAACTTTGTGATAAAAAGTTGAGAACCTGGTCCCAGAAGTTTGTCATTACTTTACAATATAAGTTTACAGTTAATTAATGTCTCTTGACATTGTTTTCTTCAGCTGAAAGTTTACTTACTGTATTGCACTAGATTATAACTAATGCTCACGGACAATTTAAAACCACATTTTTTTGGCACTGTGAATTTAGAGCCATATTTAGTTTTTGCTTTTGTGTCCACATTGGAAAGCATAAGTAGTTAATTCAGTACAAGCAGCCAAATCTTGTACACACAGCTGGAATGTGATGACAAATCCAGGAATGTATTCTGATAGGCTTGGATTGACTGTACATATAATGAGATAATGCAAACCTTCTAATTAAAATACTCAAATAGGAAGATACAAATGAAATATATTGTGACCTTATAAGGTACAGAAGTTGAAAAATAAACGAAAATGACTCCAAGAGGTCAGAAGTCACACAGAGTCTTTTTATGTGATGACCATTGAAAATTACTAACCAGAGCTCACACTGTAATTGAACACAGTTTGCAGCATAATCTCTAGAAATTTGAAATGGAAATGGTCCCATCTTGAATATGCGTATCAGCTATGCCAAATTTTCACATGAATAACAGTGTTTTCTTATGCTGTTAGTGGGAACAGTCAACATCGATTTTTATTTGTTTTCACATGATTTCTACATGACTACATTGTTGCTATTAGCTAGTACACTGTGAGCAATAAGAGAAAACTGCTATATTCAAGTAGAAGTTATCTGTGTTTATTGTATACCTCAACAGGAAGAGTGCCAACATCCTTGATATCCTAGCCTATGAAATAATACTTTATTTGGTTGATACCACAACACTTGCACATTTTTTTCCCTTTACGGCCTACAAATGGGTACTAAAATACAGCATTATGTGGTCCCATCCTCTTTTCAAGTTATACCCTACATCTAAAAAGATCATGGAAAATGTTGTGCTAATAGAGATTAGAAATTACATAAATATTTTTGAAGTACAAGTATATATCTCCAATAGTAGAAGATAATAATCAACAAAAGATAGAGACAAAATTTAAGCACTGAAGTCATAACTGTATTTAAATTGCTCTGTTTGCATTTCTCAAACACACACACAGAGATACACAGGCACACAGAGGCACACACGCACACACACATACACACACACATACACACACATATCTCAGAAATATGCAATAAAAATAAAGATATTAATAAGGATTTGCAATTCAGAGTTTGGTTCTGTTAAATGTAAACAGGAGACAGTTATTCTATTCATACATTTTCACATTTTACAGTAACTTCATCTCATAATCTTATCACCTATGCCTTTAGATGGTTGTGAAGCTTAAAAATAACAGAATATGAAGCATCCCTGATAGTGGTTGAAGGTGGTAACTGTTCTTTCTTTGTAGCAGTCCACACACACAACTTATGTTTCAAATAGAATTTTTTTAAGTGTGTGACCATAATTAGCTTAGATTCTTTATGAGATTATATCCATAAATCATGTTTAGAATTTAAATTTAAATATTCAAGAATAGTAAAACAAACTATTATAGATCATAAAAAAATAAGTCAGAATCCAGAAACATTGTTTAAATTACTACCTTGCATTGTGAATATTTTCATAGGAAACATAGAATCAGCTCTGGAGCAACCACTAAAATGAAATCTTGAATTAACAAATACAATTATAGAAATTAAAACATAGGACCCTATACCTACTCTAAGATGGAAAAGTTTCAGACATAATTTCTTCACTAGCCTCTCCCCCCTAAGCTTAAAAAACATGGACTCTATTCCAAAACTCTCAGTGCAAGAATTCTGCCTCTCCAGATCTCCTCTCCTGAAGGAAGCCACTCAGACTTTTCTTCCTTGCTTCCTAGCTCTTTTATGATTTGATTATTTCTGAATCTGAAGCAAACTGTACTAATGGTACCCTTTAGTATTTCATCTTACACTATTTTTTACTAAGAAAACCCCTATAATCTCTTTGAAAATTATGTCACTATTAGGTGACTTAGTACACAGTTAATGATCAGTATGTGGAAAACAAAGAAACAAACAAAATAAAAACAGCACCACAGCTCTCTCCTGAGTTAAACTGGGATTATTTGGTACTGTGTGCTAAGATCCTACAATTTTAGTAGTCTAGTGGGATTCTTGTCACAGTTGTACAATTCCTTGAATTAATGTCAACATACTTTGGTTTTTAATTTTGAAATCTGCTATCACAGCCAATAACTTCTGTCTTACCACATGCACCTCACAGTGTAAAGTAGTTTTTATGATCTGTATAACAATGCTCCATACCCTCATTTGTGTCAAAGCTTGCTTCTTATTGGTAAAACTGATTGGGAAGGAATGAGACTCTTGGTTTTATAGGAGGAGGTGTGTTACTCCTCCAATAAAGTAGTGGTTTGAGGTTTCAAAAGCCCAGTAAGGACCAATATTTCTCTCTCTTCCTCTGCCTAATGCATGTGGATCATAATACAGCTCTAAGCTATTTCTCCAGCACCACTATTGCCTAAGAGCTGCCATGCTTCCTACCATGATGATAATGGACTAATACTCTGAAGCTGTAAGCAAGCTCCAAATTAAACATTTCCTTTTATATGTTTGTCTTGGTCACAACAGTAAAACAGTAACTAATTCAGTAACAAAACATATAAAATAGAGGACGAAGCCCTCAAACTTATGGACCTGCTATGTAAGTACTGTGCCACTGAGTGACATTGCCAGAATTTCCAGAAATCTTTAAAATTATTTGTGAACCCCATTCCAAGAAACATACTTTGTCACTTCTATAATACTCTTTAAAACTCAATCTACAGATATGAATCTCATGTCATCATTTCAGGTGTTATGAACTGAAAACATATTGTGTCTCCCTCAATACAAAAGCTTATAAACAGAAACTGTACCAGATATCTCAAGGAGAAAATTTTTTCTGTGTCCTCTTGTTTCAAATTAAATGTGTTACATTAGGCAGAATAAATAATTAATATTATCATTCATTCATTGTTTCTCTTTATAGAGTTAGATAATGTCTCATCTATGCATGCAAATAAGCACAATTGAATATTTCCAAAAGAGCTCATGAACAGTGACCTTGCAAATGTAATCTGCCTCCTTATACATCTATTGGGATCCATCATTAACGTTATGGTTTTCAGTTGTTACCTGTTAGAAATCAAAACTAAGCGAGTAAAAATAGTGATTTTTTTTTATTAAAACATGGTTTAATGTATTATAAATCCAATATGCAATCAAGAAATCTTGCTTTCAGGTGCATTTAACTGTAAAGTACTTGTCAGTTCAGGCAAGCTACATTTCAAACCATTTCAAATGTTTCATAGCAACATGATGTTGATGGTTGTCATATTGTGGCATAGTTCTATAGCATTCTCATATACCTGTATATGTATCTATATGTTAACACATACCTAACATCTACAACTATCATGTCTCTACTATCCAACTATCATTTAGCCTCTGTGCGCACAGAAATCACTATTTGATATTTAGTGAAACACTAAAACTAACATAAGAAATTATGCCCTTTTAAATGATTTGCTATAAATAACATTCAATATTGTTTCTAATGATGATTATTTTAAATATCAGTATCAACAATGATATAATAATATTGGATTATTTTCTAAGACAAGTTGGAATATATTTACTAATCAATAAAATATTCTCTTAAAAAAGTAAGTATTACTAAACTTGTGGCATTAATCTGTATGATTCAATTCAGTAAATATTAGACATGGGTGACTAATGAGTATATGAATTGATGTTTCATTTAATTAATGTACATTTAGGATACAAATTAATCCTTCATTTCAGATGCTAGAAAATATTTGTGGAATAGCTTAAGTATATGAATATATTTGAATTGCTAATATTATAAAATCTATGTACAATGCAAAGATTTCCAAAGAAATCAGTCATGAATAAGTTGAAATTTGTTGTAAAAGGATAACCCTCATACCACCACAAAAATATTAAACAGCTCTTATAAGTTTGTATTTATTAGATAACAATTAGATAAATAAAGATAATTAAAGCATTTTATTAAAATGACTTCTGTATACTGAATAGCTTTTTGGTCAACTTGACACCAGCAAGAATAATATCGAAAAAGAGAACCCCAATTAAGAAATGCCTCCATTATACTAGACTGTTGGAAAGTATATAGCACATTTTCTTCATTAATATTTGATATAGAATGGTCCTACCAACTGTTTGGTACCATATTAGGCAGGTTGTCCTGAGATGTGTAACAAAACAAATGTGCTTCTTTGAACATCTGTTGAAATTCTACACTAAAACTACCTGGCACTGTTTTTGTTTTTGTTTTTGTTTTTTGTTTTTTGTTTTTTGTTTTTTGTTTTTTGTTTTTGTTTTTGTTTTGTTTTTTTTTTTTGTTAGGAGACTTTTGATAACTGCTTCTATTTCCTTAGGGGTTATAAGTCTGTTTAAATGTTTAACCTGATTTTGATTTAACCTTGGTAAGTGGCATTTGTCTAGAAAAACATCCATTTTGTTAAGATTTTACAATTTTGTGGAATACATGTTTTTGAAGTAAGACTTCATGATTCTTAGAAACCCTACAGCTGAAAAACATCTTCATCAAAGTGGCTGGATATAAAATTAACTCAAAAATTTAGTAATGCTCCTTTATACAAATGATAAATGGATCAAGAAAGAAATTAGGGAAACAACACCCTTTATAATAGTCATAAATAATATAAAATCTCTTGATATAACTCAAACCAAACAAGTGAAAGTCGTATATAACAAGAACATTAAGTCATTAAAGATAGAATGTGAGGAAGATATCAGAAAATGGAAAGATCTTTCATACTCAGGTATCAGTAGGATTAACATAGTTAAAACAGCCATTTTACTAGAAAGAATTTACAATCCAATACAATACCAATCAAAATCCCAACAATATTCTTTACAAACCTTAAAAGAGCATTTTAATCTTCATATAGAAGAACAAAACAAAAATACAGAATAACTTTAAGAAATCCAGAACAGTAAATGAACAGCTGGTGGAATCACCATCCCTAACTTTTTGCCGCACTACAGAGAAATAGTAATAAAACTGCATGGTATTGGTACAGAAACAACCTGTTGATCAATAGAATTGAATTGAAGACCTTGAAATAAACAGACACATATATGGATATTTGATCTTGATAATGAAGCACAAACAATATAATGGAAAAGAAATGGTTATGGTTGAAGGAAATGTCTGCATGAAGAGTAACGCAAATAGATCCACTTCTATGACCCTGCACAGATCTCAAGTCCAGGGTGGTCAAAGACTTCAACATAAAATGGTAGCCTACAGACTGGGAAAGGACCTTCAACAACCCTGCATCTTACAGAGGGATAATATCCAAAATTTATAAAGAACTCCAGAAGTTTAACACCACAATCCCAAATAACACAAAAATGGGGTACAGAAGTAAACCGAGTATTCTTAACAGAGGAATCTCAAATGGCTGAGAAACATTTACGAAAATGTTCAAAATCCTTAGTCATTATGGAAATACAAATCAAAACAGCTCTGAGAGTCTATCTTATAAGAGTTAGAATGGCTAAGATCAAAAGTGGTGAGGATGTGAAGTAAGGGTGACATTGCTCCACTTCTGTTTAAGTATAAACTTGTGCTACCATTCAGGAAAGAAATTTGGCAATTCCTCAGAAAACTGGGGATAGTTCTATCTCTAAACCCTGCTATACCACTCACGGGAAAATACCCAAAATATGCTCTACTAGTCCACAAGTATACCTACTCAACTATGTTCATAGCAGCTTTTAAGAAGAGCCAGAAGCTGGAAACAACTTACAACATTCGGTTTCCTTTTCTTTGTTCAGCGTGGCTTCTAGGATATTTCAATTTTTTAAAACAACTTTTACTTTTTTAACAGTCCAACCATTTCCTTCCTTCTGGTCCACCCTCCTACAGTTCCTCATCCAATTTCTCGTTCCTCCCTCCCCGGCTTTCCCTCCTGTCTCCAAGAGGAGGTCAACACCTCCTACTCCTGCTAGCCTCCCCACTACTTGTGACCTGAGGCCAGACCAGGCACTCCTCTGCTGTATTATGTTTTAGGGCTTCGGACCAGCTCATATATGCTGCCTGGTGGGTGAATCAGTGTCTGAGAAATCTCAGTGGTCCGGGGTAAGTTGAGACTTCTGGTCTTCCTATGGTGTCGCCCTCCTCTTCAGCTTCTTCTAACCTTTTCCCTAATTCAACCACAGGGGTCCCTGACTTCAGTCCTTGGTTGTGTGTGAGTATCTATGTCTGTCTCAGTCAGCAACATGTTGGACCTCTCAGAGGATATTTCAATTTTTATACATAGCTCTTGTTATAATTCAATATTTTTGGGCAATACAGGCTGAAAGCAGGATCATCTTTTCCATATATATTGCTTACTTAAAAAGAATGATAGAATTTATTATAGAATTGTCTTTAAACATTTCTTATGCAGAGAAATATTATGCATAAATTATTCATTAAAATGAAAGTAAATGAAATGATTTTACATAATGACATGCATACTAATTAATATCAGATAATGCAAAGAAATATCAGTTTTTATAACTGTCCTAGTTTGTTTGCTGTTGCTGTGATAAATAGTCTAACAAAAAATATCTTGCAAGGAAAATAGTTTATTTCACCTTACAAGTCATAGTCCATCGTCACAGAAACAAAAGCAGAAACACAAGAAAGAACCTGGAGCCAAAAGCTGAAGTATAGACTATGGAAGAAAGCTTACTTGCTTCCTTTTAACAATCTGATCAGAATAACCTACAATGGGGTAAGATTTTCACATATCAAATTTTAATAAAGGAAATTTGTCAATACGTGTGACTACAGCTCAATCTCCTTTAAGTACTGTGAGACAGTACTTAAGTTGATGGTGCTTATTCCTGGGTTTCTCAGGTTACAGGAAATTCACAGAAAATAACAAGCCACATCGGGTGCAATAATCAAATCAAATGATAATGTTAATCACTAAAGTCTCATTAGAAAAAAATGGTGAAGCATGGTATATTATTGATCAAAATACCTTTCTCTGTGGATGTCAATATATCATTTACATATACTATGTAGCTAATGTGTAGGTGCTTACCCTACACATCAATGTAAGGTAGCTTTGATGAAAAAATATTATGTTTGTTTAATGTGGAATATTTATTTACTATTACCAATATCTCAGTACTTGTAAGACTTCTTTATCAACAGCAAATAAAATGAAAATTAATGGTAGATAGGAAAAAATTACGAAAATATCTTTTGCATTTTTTGGATGAGTTTTAGCTAGAAAAATCAAGGAATTCATTAACACAGCAACATCATTTTTAAGTTTTAACATTCCATACAAACACACTTTATTATCTTCAATATGACTTTTCAAATGCAATGCATTCTTATAGTAAATGAATGAAATGTTAATATGTAAAATGTCCATGTAAATCCCCCAGCTGACTTCTTCCTTCTAATTTCCAGATGATATGAGCCCTAGCATCCTGTTTATTCATTTACCAAACTCAAAATGGCCCTTGTAATCAGACTATGCAGAAGCTGATATAAGAATGAAGTTAAATATTACCAATATTTAAAATCCTGCTATCCAGGTTACTTTTGTTTGCAAACCATTTTTAATAAGTATACATTTCTGCCCCAAATAAGTAAGTTGCTATTTTTAATAAGGGAAAAATGCATGTTAGTGTGTTTCAAATTTAACTTCTAATGGTGAGTATGGATGGCATAGCACATGTTCACAACGCTCTATACATTTCTTAATTGTTTCATAAGCATACAAAATTCCTGACATCAATGTGGTTTTGAGCTGACCCTTGAAATAAGACTTTCTTTTTATTTACAGAGTGATAAGGTCAAAGATATATACTGCTTAAATCTCCCTTCAAATAATTGAGGCAGAGCACCTGCCAGATCTTCTGTATCTAACTGGTGCATCATTCTTTTCTGAAACCTTCTATAAACTGTATGAAATAATGGACAAGAGTCTGTTATTACAGGATTGCATATGATGGCTGTTAATCATAATGACTGTTATCACTCTTTCTTATATACCTCATCACTTTTCAGGAGCCTCTCCTTTTGTCTTATGGTCAACCATCTGCTTTCTTGTATCAATTTCTTGTCCTCTACCATGGATCTTATATGTGAAGGAATATGATACCCAGTTTACCTACTAGGATTTGTTGTTTAATAGCATGAGTTTTTGGGTATCTCCATTAATGAATGTTTATTTGATTCTTTTAGGTATATATCTAGGAAGGATGACAACACTGGTAATTATTATAATACAGATATGTGTCTAAAAACTGTTGTGCAAATTTGAATCAGTATACCTGGATCTCTGCATCTTTTTGAATGAATAGTTAATAAGCAAAGGAACAAGGAAGGTAGGCCATGTGCAATATGAAGATGTAGAATCCGAAGGCAGCTAATCCTTCTTCATGTATGGACAGATGTTTGGACCCTTCTTATGATGTCTGCATAGTCTGTCACCTATGTGTGCTTAAATTAAAATATACAGGTAATATCTTCTCTAGAGGCAACTTCTTACTCGGGTTACACATTTCTTTTCCTTAATTGTACTTTTAGAATGCTCTAGATTCTGAGAATATGGACTTCAACTAGGTTTATTTCCCATATAATTAAATTTCTACTAGTATGCTTAACTTCACTTTTCCTTGCATACAATTGGATATTTATTCTTTCTTTAACAATTTATATTTATTTTTCAATATAATTCAATTGATAACTATTTCCTTGTATTTTCCCGTGTTGCTGTACCATACCCTAACTCTGCCAGAAGCAAAATTCTCTATTTACATTAGAATGAGAAGATGTTAGATGACTTTAGTCCATCATCCTCTGTTTGGATCTTCTGTGAAACTCACTCAATGGAAAAAGTGCTTTCTTCCTAGAAACTGAATTTTCATTGAGGAATGCCTGAATAGGCATTCATTGCTGTGGACCTACTTCCAAATCCCCTAATGAAGTTCTTAACTGTGTTCTGCAATCTTTCTACAGATAATAGATTTGTATAGTTACCTGAATTTATTCACATTATCCTTTCTGACCTTCATTGTAGCTTTGTGAATTCTACAAATGTTTTCACACATCATTCTTGGTATTTCTGAATCTACACATACCTAAAATGGCTTTCAAATTTAGGAAGGACATTTTAATCACATTTTATAATATCCATATATGTTGAATTCCTTTAAGATTTGGTACATGTTTGTATGAATGTTATATATCTATGTTTCTCTGTCACTGTGAGGAGAACCCATGACCAAGACAGCACTTATTAAAAAAAATCATTTAATTAGGATTTTGCTTACAGTTTTAGGAGCTTTGTCCATTACCATGAGCATGTCACTGGAGCAATAGCTGACTGCTTCTTCCTGATTGACAGGCTTTTGAAAGCTTAACACCCAGCCCTAGTGACACACTTCATCCAATAAGAACACACATCTTAATTCTTCTAATCCTTTCAAATAGTGCCACTTTTTGGTGAACATATGGTGCTTATTCTTATTCAAACCACCACATTCTCTTTCTTGGCCGCAGTAGACTTATAGCCATATCATAAGGCAAAATGCATTCACTTCAACCTCGAAAGTCATGTGGTAGTTTGAATAAAAATGGCCCTTATAAACTCAAAGGGAGTGGCACTATTAGGAGGTATGACATTGTTGGAGGAAGTGGGTCATTGGCGGTAGGCTTCAAGATTTCAGATACTCAAGCTAGTCCCCATGTTGCTATTTTCCTCCTATCTGCCAAACCAGATGCAGAGCTCTCACAAACATCTCCAACATCATGTCTGCTTCTGTGCTGCCATATTTCTTGTCACAATGAAAATTGCCTAAAACTCTGAAATGTAAGCTGTCCCCCATTAAATGTTTTCATTTATAAGAGTTGTCATGATTATAGTGTCTCTTCACAGCAATAGAATTCCTCATAATCTATCACAGTCTCAACATAGCTTCAAAATCCAGTTTCAAAATTTCTTCTGAGACTTAACTGTAACTCTCTGTAAAGTCAAAATGGAAACTAAATCCCATCCTACCAACTTTCAATGACTCTGAATACCATTGCCATCTGACAAGAGAGGAAAAGGACCATAGTAAAGAAATATTGGACCAAAACAACAGGGGAAACAGTAAATTCTGATATTAAAGCCCTGTACAGATCATCTAGTCATTTAGCTTTTGTGACTACAACATACCACTGTCTTGGGCCCAGTCTGAAAATCTTCTTGGCAGGTATTCATTGACTTTGCCATCTCTAACCTCTTGGGGTCTCCAACTAATCCAGATTTCAATTTCATACAATGGTATCTCTGGGACACCATACAGCACATGCCTGACACAGGATGGGATCTTTTCCTGAATTCAACACTCCCTTTATTTCATTTAGCATCAAATTTTTGTTTTAATAATTTTTTTTTACTTTCAGATGCTTCTTTTATCCTCAAACTATACATTTTTATTACTCCTCTTCATTATAGAGAGACATAAAAATGGTGACTCATAACCACAGAGTCAATACTAGGCATTCTTGAAATCTCTTGTACAAAGGACATTAATCTAAATATCTTCAATTTAGTCTCAGGTAGATTTTTAGGAAAAAAACAAAAGAACCCACACTGCTTGTCAAAATATCAAAAATGTTACTAAATATACTTCCCCTCTGAAATGTCTTGATCTGAGCCTCTACAACCTTATTACTCTCTTCCATTCTCCTACTAAGATTGCCCATTAAGTCATGCTTAAACCCTTTCCTAGTCCAAATGTTCAAAGTTTTCTATATTCCTCCATGTACAGACATCGTGATATATAAGTCTTATAAAACAAAGTGTGTAATTGGAGTCTGTAATTGCTGTTTCAGGGGCTTATTCCATTAACATCATGGAGTAGACCATGGTGCTGAAGCGGTAGCTTTGAGCTCCATCCTGATTCAGAGAGAGAGCGAGGGGGCGAGAGAGAGAAGAGATAGGGAGAGAGAGAGAGAGAATGAGAATGGAGAGAGGGAGAGAGTCTCTGGGTATCATATGAGCTTCTGAAAACTCAAATTCTACATCAGTGAGATTCTTCTTCCAACAAGGCCACACCTTTTAATACGTCTAATGAATGTAAATAATTACATACTTTTGCAACTAAGAATTCAAAAATACGAGCCTTTGGTGGGCACTCTTATTCCAAGCACCACAACTAATAAACATTTCATGAATTTTCTTGGGTTCTCTTTCCACATATTATTTAATTACATATGCTTTAGTGCATTTTCATGTAATTAATTTATAAAATTATTTTTCTTCAATTTCTGTGTTTTTTTAATTGGATATTTTATGTATTTACATTTCAAATGTTATCCTCTTTCCCAGTTTCTCCTCTGGAAACCCTATCCCAGCCCCTTCTCCTGTTTTTATGAGGGTGTTCCCTCACCCACCCAAGCCCACCTCCCCACCCTGGCATTCCCCCACACTGGTGCATCAAGCCTTCACAGAATCAAGGCTTCACAGAATCAATCCCATTACATTGATGCCAGATAAGGCCATCCTCTGCTACATACAGAGCTGGAGACATGGGTCCCTCTATGTGTACTCTGGTTGGTGTATTTTTGTAATTTTACTTTTAAGATATTTTTAATATTAAAGATTATTATTACTTTTCTAATTACATATTAACTCATTCCATTATGAGTTCTTATTTTATAAGTTATCTAAATTGGCCCTATTCATGTTTCCATTAGTAGTTATCATGGCATTATATCAGCAGCTTTTACAGATTTTTAACTTATATCTTGTCTTAAGGCATCCATGAAAGAGTAAAAAGCTATTTCAAATAGATAACCCAAATATTCACTACCTAGTTTGCAAGTATATATTGTCCATATGTGTTCATTGTTTTATTTCATATAGTATTGATGTTGATTTTTGGTTTCTAGAAGACTATAATTCAGCAATTGTACCATATGAAAATAGAACACAGAAATATAATGGAGAGTGAGGACATAGATTCCTATTTTTTACAGGAATCATTTTTTCAAATGACTGCAGAGTATGATAAAAGTACAGATATGATCCAGTAAAGCATACAAATCTTTTAAAGTATTTCATGTTAACAATATTAGCTTTTATCAGAGACTTTGTGCTCAGGGCTTACTTTGATATTCTGAATTTTAACAAGAATAAATTATATTTCCATTTGATCACTATCACAGGGAAGCTTTTAAAACAAATCTTTGTGGACATTATCACTTTCTGCTTTTGGGTAAGACTGATTAACCAATCCACAGTCCGCATATGCAAGTAGTCATTGTTGCTCAATATGTCAGAGATATTTAATGAAATCTTATAGAAGTAGCTAACCACATACGTAAGAGGAATCTGAAAACATTTCACATTTATAGCATTTGAGTGTTTATAGAAATAAAAATTATATCTCTGAGGAAATATGTTGCCTGCATAGAGAGGTTTTAATGTGATCAGCTAGGCTTTCTAAACAGATGGGATCACAGTAGCTTCTGATTCAGGACATCATGTCATTCTGAATGTGCTACCCTGCTGTAGCGGTTTCATCAAACAAGCCCACTCATGTCAGTCATTCACCTTCTGGTACATTAGGATGTCATTGACACATAACTGCCTGACCTTGTTAGGAGCTAGCTGACTGGTAGTTCATAACCCTTTCCTGTAGGAATCAGCATTGGTGAAACTACTTAAACTATACTGCATACTCAGAGTTAGTTGTTAAATAGGGCATATGTTAGTACACTTATAACCGACTCAGTTTAGTTATTTTTAGTTTGACCTTTTCTGTATTCATCAAGTCAGTTTTGAAATAGACATTGAGATACCCTTTACAGACCATATATATATAAATCAATCTCAGGATGATATTTTGTATGGTGTTTTCCAGACTCACAGTTGCTCCATGACAAATGTGGAATTTCAATGTCAGTTTAAACAAGAGTAAAGCAAGCATGGATCTCACAGATAGTCATCATTTTTTATCTACCTAGCAACAGTCTGCCTCTCCAAGTATAAGAGGCAGGTAAGGAACAGAGCTTATCTATAGAACTAAAACCTGAAAAGAATAGAAGAGCAAACAGACTATTGTGGCAAACATTTTCTTATTTTCTCTATCTATTCCTCATTTAACTATCATGGGAAAATGTCAAATCCAAGGCAAAAATGAATAGGAGATACAACATAACTATATTCTTTTTCTTTCATACGATTAAGTCACATAACCATTTTAATTAATTTTTTCAAAACAGTGGTACTTACTATTTATTATTGGAAGAAAAATAAAACCTACAGGGAACATTGTTTCACAATGAGTGGAATGAAAGAACCATAACAATTACAGCTAATGAGAGGAGGTAGCAGAAAAGAGGACTAATGAGAGGGGGTGTCAAGAGGAAGGAGGATGGGAGTAAAGTGAAGAAATATGATCATCAACACTTCACATGTTTATATTACTAAAAATAATAAACTGCAACAACAGATGTAATTAAAGGTAGAACTTGTCCTCTAAGAATAAACACAAATAATTTGCTCTAATGATGTGAGGGTAGAAGTGGAAAGTAAAAATTAAATATATGACTCTTATCAGTTGTAAATTCATTGCCAGCACTACAGTAAAAGTATTAGAATTTTTCATGGGTTCCTTGCTTTTATTTTTATGAATCTACTATGTTAAATTAGAAATGATATATAACAAGTTATTGGATGTAGCCTCAGGTTACCACATAGTTTGTGTTATTTTTCACTATTAATCCTTTTCAAATGAAATGTTGTAATATGTTACTGTTCATATTAGCAATAATCGTCTGATTACTATCACACACAATGATGGTGTTGGTAGTCTATGAACTTTGAATGAAAGGTTTTTTATATGACTGGTGAATTATTAATGACAACAGATACATGAAATAGTTTTTAAGGAAATGTTTCTTTGACACTTTAACTGCTATGCTAAGTCTGCATCTCTGAATAAGTCCATACGAGAAATATTACTAAAAGGTCAAGAGCATCTGCTGGTCTATAAAAGTTCTGTTTCCTTTTCTATTTAGAGATGAATAGTTCATTGTGAGCATGTACTATGTTTTCATTATGCAGTCATCAGCTAATGGAAATTAAGACTGACACAATTTTCAAACTTCTTTGAATTGAACAAAGTGAACATGGACAAATAAGCTTCTTTGTAGTTGCATATTGAGTCATTTAGTATATGCCGATGAGTGGTATATAAGCCAATTTCTACATGTAATATTTTATATATCTCTATACATCTCTGATTGACAAATGATAGGAAGATCATGGAACCTGAAGGCATAAACAAGCTAGATCCAGGCAGGAACCCCAATGGAGCAAGAGGCACCAACCCACCCATAAAACTTTTAACTCCAAATTTATCTGGTCTACAAGAAATGCAGGTACAGGGGATAGAGCAGAGCCTGAAGGAATAGCCACCCAATAACTGGCGCAACTTGACACCCACCACAATGGTTTAATAGTGTCAGGGTGCTTGCTCATGTGGTGGGTCTCAAGCAGTTAATAGTTATCCCTGACACTATTAATGATACTCTATACACTATTAATGCTTGCAGACAGAAGTCTAGCATGGCTGTCCTCTGAGAGGAACCACTAGTAGCTGACTCAGTTATACAGACACCCACAGGAAATGGATAGAGCTTGGGAATTCTTAGAAGAACAGGAGAAAGGATTGTGGTCCAAATAGGATAAGAACTCCACAGGAAGAGTTAGTTGAACTCCACAGGAGGACTCCACAGAGTCAACTAACCTAAACCCTTGGGATTCCAGAGAGTGAACCAGTAATCAAATAACATACACAGTGTGGAGCTACACCTCTCAGAACATATGTAGCAAATGTGGCCCTGGGTCTTCAGGTGGGTTCAGAACACTTGAAGCAGGGTCTGTACCAAAGGCTGTTGCCTATATGTGAGATATGTTCATCTAGCTTGGCTGAATTGTCTTGTCTCAGTGGGAGAGGACTAGTCTAGCCTCACAGAGATTTGATAGGACGGGATGGGAGTGTACACAGAGAGGCCTCCACCTCAGAGAGGTGGAAGCAGGAACAGGGGAAGGATTGTGAGAGGGGATGACCAGGAGGGTGGCAATGAGAAGAATATAAAGTGTAAAAACAAAGAGTTTGATTTATTTCACTTAATATAATACCTAGTTGCAATTGTCTTTCTGTGATTGTCATGACTTTGATCTATATGGATGAATAATGCCCTGTGTATATATGTCACAGTTTCTTTATCCGTTCATCTGGTACAGGATGTTAAAACCAATTCCATACCTAAAATATAATTGTGTAGTGTGGAAATAAATAGATATGTAAATATCTGTTATAGCTTATTTTAGAGAGGCTTGTGTATAAACTAAGAGTGATTTAGCCAAGTCACATGATAGTTCTGTTTGAAATTTTCAGAAGAACATCTATACTAAATTTCATAGTGCTTAGACTACATTATATTACCAAGAAAAGGATGTAAGTTTTCACTTTTCATATATCCTCCTGAACATTTATTATTTGTATTCTGAATGACAGACATGTTCACTGGCATGAAATTAAACCTCAGTAGTTTTTTAATTTGTATTTTATGGTGGGCGATGTCACTGAACATTCCTCCTGTGTTTATTGTACAGTTTAATTTTATTTATAAGAATCGCAATTAACCAACAACTACAGTTCTAAGCAATCTAACACACTTTTCTGTTTAATTGAGGTAGAAAATTTGCCCTAAGATGGGTGGGTTGCATTGATCTTGAGGAAAAGGATATTGGATTCTATAAAAGTTTAAAAAAATTAAACTAAGCTTCATTATGCATGACTTCTTTTTTTAATTGGATATTTTATTTATTTACATTTCAAATGTTATACCCTTTCCTGGTTCACCACCCACAGAAACTCATATCCTATCCTACCTCCCCTGCTTCTATGAGGGTGCTCCTCCACCAACCTATTCCCTTCACTGGAACATCAAGCCTTCACTGGACCAAGGGCCTCTCCTCTAACTGATTCTCTACAAGCCTCTCCTCTGCTACATATGCAGCTGGAGCCATGGGTCGCTCCATGTATATTCTTTGGTTGGTGGTATAGTCCCTGGGAGTGCTGAAGTATCTGGTTGGTTGATATTGTTGTTCTTCCTATGCAGTTGCAAACCCACTCAACCCCTTCAGTCTTTTAACTCCTCCTTTGGGGAAACCATCATCAGTCCATTGTTTGACTGTGAGCATCCATCTCAGTATTTGTCAGGATTTGGCAGAGCCTCTCAGGAGACAACTATATCAGACTCTTGTCAGGAAGTATTTCTTGGCATCTACAATAGTGTCTGGGTTTGATGTCTATATATAGGATAAATACCCAGATGGAGCAGTCTCTGGATGGCCTTTCCTTCAGTCTCTGCTCCACACTTTGTCGCCCCATTTCCTCCACTGAGTATTTTGTTCCCCCTTTTAAGGACTGAAGCCTCAACATTTTGGTCTTCTTTCTTCTTGATCTCCATGTAGTCTGTTAATTGTAGTACTACCTGAGGATGCAGGTATATCAATCCTGAGCATATACCAAAAGATGCTCCAACATGCAAGGACACATGCTCCATTATGTTCATAGCAGCCTTATTTATAATAGCCAGAAGCTGAAAGAACCCAGATGTCCTCAACAGAAGAATGGATACAAAAAATGTGGTACATTTACATAATGAAGTATTATTCTGCTATTAAAAAACAATGAAGTCAAGAAATTCTTTGGTAACTGGATGGAACTAGAAAATATCATCCTAAGCAAGGTAATCAAATCATACAGACACCACACACACACACACACACACACACACACACACACACACTCTCACAAACAAACAAAATCAAAAACACATGGTATGCATTTACTGATAAGTGGATAGTAACCCAAAAGCTTGGAAAACCCAAGACAAAATTCACATACATGCTTTCTTGCTCCTTTCTGAATGATTACAAAACACTTCAACATACTAATGCCACATTTCCCCTGCCCTGGAACTGTGAGTCATAAAAGAAACTTTTTCTTTCTTTCATTTTTCTTTTCTTTTATTTTTCTTTATTTTTAAGTTATACTTAGTTGATTTGGATAGTTTATTGTATGACAACAATATAGAAGAAATTGAGACAAAGTTTTAATTTAAAAATGTTCAGATTTCAGAATGAAAACTTTTAGAACCTGTGTCTTACAAAAACTAATCATTTGAAAAATTTAACAATCTACTACATCTAATAATTCTTATATAAGTCTTCTTACTTTACTTCTATTATGATGCTTTAAATTATTCTTGTGGCATTAAGGAAATGTAAAAAGGTTGCAAATTTTAAAATCCTGATTATAATTATTTCTAATATACCTGCAAAACTTAAACAAAAACTTCATGTGTAGAGATTCCTTAAAGAATTAAAGAAATATAAAATCTATAAGGGTAAAAAATATGCAGACTATAACTCAGATTTTGTAAAAAAAAAAATTATAATTTTAACACAAACAGTATACCCTGATATGATTGATATCCAATCTGCAAGATTTAATGAGCACACCAATCTAATATAACCTTAATACACAATGACATCAATAATAGCCACTTTTTCTTCAATTCTTATTCAGCATAGTATTTGCAATGTTTTCAAAACCAATACAGCATGAAATAATAAAAATCTGAAAGGAAGAAGTTCAGTTGTCAATATTAGTATATATTAAAATTCTATAGAAAATAGAAGACACATTCCATTAGATATTTCTCAGACCTGATGAACACTTTCCATTCAGTGTGCGTGTTTGTTTTTATGTGTTTTTGTGTTATTTAAGTGTGTATTTCCCAACATTATATGTTGAGGTTAATATTTAAATCAGCTGCAGATCTAGCTGTTTGTTATTGGGCCGCCATGTTCCCGACTAGACAAGGCCTGATGCCTAGAGTGGTGGTGTGCTCCGCCTCTGCTCAATTCTGACTGCAGCTCATGCCGGCCAAAAGCACTGGCCCTGGCACCCAGGAAATGCCAGCATGGGAGATGGCTCTGCCAAGCTACCACGCTGTCTCCACAAAGCTTTACTGAGCCCAGATCATCCTGCCATCAAGGCAGTATCCAGTAGAAATGAGACTCTAATGCTTAAAGATTATCCAATAGCTTTATATATTTGGTAATGCTCAATTAACAAGGTGCACACACAATTAGAGGTGTTTCCCAATATCTAACCCTAAATATAAGTCATTATCCCAGACTGTCATAGACACACGTATGGTTCTCCATGGCTCCTGAGTCTCTCTCCTCCTCTTGCTCCTAGTTCCTCCTCTTCCTCTCCTCTTCCTCTCGATACTCCTCCCACCTTAGCCCTCCCAAATTACTGAGTTTATTGTAAATCTTGTGTGTGGGGGGTTACATTTTAAATACTTATATTTATTTTATTAGATATACACATATATGTATATGTGTAATTAAATATTTTATATTCATATGTTTGTCTTAACAAAGATTTTCATTGCCTATATAATATAAGATGGTTTATATTTCTCAATATTAGCAAATTATGACTTTCATAAATTAGCGAATAAACATTGATAAAATCCTTTATTTTCAAGTTAAGAAATTATTTAAAATAGAAAAATAGATAAAAGCAAATATCTCCGACTCATTGATAACATATTGTATACTTTAAAATGTTTTTGAGAAGTTTATTCATGAGTGCTATATTTTTTCAACTCCATGGTAGCCCTACTTCTAAAGTTCAGGGAAAGATATTCTGTAATTTTAACAAATCACAGCTAATTTAGGATATCTGAGTCAAGAGCAAGCTGTGATTGGAATTTTTAATCATGTCCACATATCATTTTATCATGTCATCATATGTAATAATCACTGAGTCAGTGTTTAGTATTATCATATAAATATTCATGTGATTATTAATTTTAAACAATGACAATAATGCTAAGTAACAATGTAATACAAAATGAGTTGTGATGCCAGCATTTTCTAATATGAAGCAGACTGGAGACTGCTAAGGATTTTAGAACAAAAGCAACTGAATTTGGAAAACATATTTAGGCTTATAAATCCTACCTAGGAATCTTTTTCCTATTATGTATTATGTTTCTAGCCACTTCCACATTCAAATTCATATGCTTTTTACACACATTCTTTTAATGTGGAGTACTTTGACATTTTGTCTTTTATTTATTTGTTTGTTTGTTTGTTTTTTTTTATTTATTTACCACTCCAGATTTTTTATCCCAACGTCCATTCTCCTACTATTCCACATCCCATAACTCCTCCCTGCCCCTTGACTCCAAGAGAATGTCCCCACACCCCCACATTCCACTCTACCAGACCTCTAAACTCTCTGGGGCCTCCATTCTCTTGAGGGTTAGATGCATCTTTTCTGAATGCACCAAAACCCAGCAGTCTTCTGATACATATGTTTTGGGGGCCTCATATCAGCTGGTGTATACTGCCTCGTTGGTGGTCCAGTGTTTGAGAGATCTTAGGGGTCCAGGTTAATTGAGACTGCTGGTCCTCCTACAGGGTCACCCTCCTCCTCAGCTTCTCCCAGCTTTTCCCTAATTCAACCACAGGGTCAGCAGTTTCTGTTCATTGGTTAGGTGCAAATATTTGCATCTGACTCAGCTTGTTGGGTCTTTCAGAGGGCAGTCATGATAGGTCCCATTTTGTGAGCACTCCATATCCTCAGTAATAGTGTCAGGCCTTGGGATCTCTCCTTGAGCTGGATCCCACTTTGGGCCTGTCATTGGGCAGTCTTTTCCTCAGGGTCTTCTACATTTTTGTACCTGCAGTTCTTTCAGACAGGAACAATTATGGGTCAGAGTTTTGACAATAGGATGGCAACCTCTTCCCTCACTTGATGTCATGTCTTCCTGCTGGGGCTCTATAAGTTCCCTCTCCCTATTGTCAGGCATTTTATATAAGGTCCCTCCCTGTAAGTCCTGAGAGTCTCTCACCTCCCAGCTCTCTGGTGTATTCTGGAGGATCTCCCCAAACCTCCTACCTTCTGATGTTGGCTCTTTCCATTCTTTCTGCTGGTCAGCAGGGCTTCAGTCCTTTTGTCTTACCCAATACCAGATCAGGTTCCCCTCTCCCTCCCCAATATCTCCCATCCACTTTCCATACCAGGTCCCTCCTTCCCTCCCCACTTGTGATTGCTTTCTTTTCCCTTCCAAGTGGGTCTGAGGTGTCCTCACTTGGGCCCTTCAGCTTGTTGACCTTTTTAAGTTCTGTGGACTGTATCTTGGGTATTCTCTATTTTTCTTTTTCTTTTTCTTTTCTTTTATTTCTTTTTCTTTTTTCTTTTTTTGGCTAATATCTACTTATTACTCAGTACATACCATGAATGTCCTTTTGGGTCTGAGTTACTTCACTCAGGATGATATTTTCTAGTTCTATCCATTTGTCTGGAAAACTCAAGATGTCCTCAGTCTTTATAGCTGAGTAGTATTCCATTGTTTAAATGAACCACATTTGATGTATCCATTTTTCTGTCTTGGGATATCTGGGTTATTTCTAGCTTATGGTTTTCACAAATAAGGCCTCTATGAACATAGTGGAACAGGTGCCCCTGTGGCATGGTGGAACATCTTTAGGGTATATTCCCAAGAGTGGTACTTCAGATAGACCTATTTCCAATTTTGTGAGAAACCTCCAGATTGATTTCCAGAGTGGTTGTACCAGTTTATTCCCACCAGCAATGGTCCTCTTTCTCCCCATCCTTGCCAACATCTGCTGTTGCCTGAGGTTTAGATCTTAGCCATTCTTATTGGTTTAAGTTGGAATCTCAGGGTCATTTTGATTTTCATTTCTCTGATCACTAAGTACTTTGAACATTTCTTTAGGTGCTTCTCAGCCATTCGAGATTCCTCTGATATGAATTCTTGGTTTACTTCTATATCTCATTTTTTATAAGGTTGTTTGGGTTTTTTTTGGTGGTTAGCTTCCTGAGTTCTTTATATATTTTGGATATTAGTCCTCTATTGGATGTGGGGTTAGTGAAGATATTTTTTCCAATCTGTAGTTTGCCAATATGTCTTATATGACTATGTCTCACAGAACCTTTCCAGTTTCACAAGGTCCATTTTGAGAATTTTATACATGTATTTCATGCATTTTGTGAAAACCCACACCATATTCCTTCCTATATAATTCCACTCATGCCTTTCAACATTTTCCCTTGCCAACTTTCTGTGTTCCTTTGTAAATGAGAACACTTGTTTATGCCTAGTTGTGCTTATTGAATACAATAGACTCCAGAATGGGTAGCATCTTAGGGGCTACACCCTCAATAAAAATAAGTTTCCCACTCCTGCAGTCTAATTAGAATTCAAACTCTCATTCTATTTGTCAAACTATTGATATCACTTTCCATTCCCAATGTCAAGAATATTTATCTACTTTATAAGTCAGAATCATATTTTATTTATTTCATGTTGCTGTAGAATAAATCCATCAAAATTTGGTGTTTTAAAAATGTTTCCTTATTCATTCTGATGGCTGAAATGTTATCCCTTCTACCTTTCTCTTATGTTCTCAGGTAAACTTCCATTAGCCACACTGATTGCTGGCTCATGTAGACTTCAACTCTCTCACTTGTTTCTACAGATAACAAAAACTGAAATTCACCAAGACAAATTATGCAAACAGAATACCCTTATACCTTCTTAGATCTATTTGTACTTAATATATACCTGAGAAAGGGTTAGAGCTTAACCAATCCTAAAAGAAATTAAAAATTATCAGCTATGTTGAAACTGGCAGAAAAAGTGAACATGTTTCTTTATATATTGGTGAACATGTCCATTTAATTTTGGGTATGCTCTCAATGATATTGCTTTTGTCAGTTTAGGCACATCCACTTGAAGCCAACTCTAAGAAATTTTAGATTCTATGAAGAAGTTTTCACTATATGTGGGCCTAACAGGGTCATGCAATTTTAATTTAGACCCTTCTATAATCCCACAGTGATTGGGAGGATGAAAGAAATGAATGAACCTCAAGCACATGGCTTGCTGCATTGTTCTTTAACAGTAGTACAATCTGTGTTCTTCCAGCTGTCATGAAACTATGGAGTGCTAAGTCATTAGCATATTAACAAAGTAAAATGAGAGCCTTCTCACTTTATGAGGCCCTTTGCTTTGTTTAGAGTGAATCATCAAAATAATCACAGGAACACATATTATCTATTGTTCATATTCTATTATTCTTTAAAATTATGTTCCCTTTTATGATCAATTTCCTATGACTTTTTTCTTTCTTTTTCTATTTATTTATTTATTTATTTATTTATTCACTTTACATCCCAATTGAAGCCTCCCCTCACTCCTCTTCTCCCAATCTCACCTTCACAAGAATTTCCCCTCAATGTCTTCGTCTCTGAGGAAAAGTGGAAGCCCCCATGAGTACCACCCTGCCTGGGACATCAAGTTTAGTTGTTGCAGAACTAAGCATATCCTTTTCCACTGCAGTCTCACAAGGCATTCTAGCTAGAGGAAGGTTATTCAATGGTCGGCAAGAGAGTCACCCCCAGCTCTCATTACTAGGGAAACCCCATAAAGAACAAGCTGTACATCTACTGCAAACGTGTAGAGTGCCTAGGTCTAGCCTCTACATGCTATTTGGTTACTGGTTCAGTCTCTCTGATCCTCGATGGGCCCAGGTTAGTTCACTTTGTAGGTCTTCTTCTACTGTCCTTGACTCCCCTGGATCCCTCAATCCTATCCCCAAGCTCTGCCTGATGTCTGACTGTAGATCTCTTCATCTATTTCATAGATTTTCATATATGAAGCCTCTCAGGAGATGGTTATGCTAGGCTCCTGTCTACAAGCATAGCAGAGTATCATTCATAGTGTCAGGAAATGGTTATATCCCATGGGATGGTTCTCAAGTTGGTACAGTCATTGTTTGGTGTGTCCCTCAAACTGTGCACCATCTTTATCCCTGAACATCTTGTAGGCAGGATAAATTTTGGATCAAAGGTTTTGTGAGTGGGTTGATGTGGCTTTTTTTTCCTCCAAGAGGCAATTCTCTTTGACCCTTAGAAGTATGTTAATCTTCAAGGAAGTTTGTAGTAGACTGAATATCCTCTCTGAGTTCTTCATTTACTTTTCTGCTTGAAAAAGAGTAAATTATTTCCATATCTAGCTTGAAGGCACTAAATTTCTCAGATAGAATGTGATTGTTTTTCCTTTTCCTTGGCATGGAACTAAGAATAACATAAAAATAACTCTTGATATTTCATACCTTCATATGAATCATCTGTGCCTTTGGCCCTACAAACATCACAACTCAGCACACACACACACAGACACACACACACACACACACACACAATTTAAAAATACAAATGTTTCCAGTTGGGTTTGCCTGGGGCACAGTCAGCAGAAGTTAATTGTGCAGGTCTCCTGATCTCCATTTTCTGGACACACAGCTCTCCATGCCTTCTCAATGAGTCCCCCTGGCATCAGAATCATCCAATAAACACCAAGGACAACCAGATATCTAAAGGACAGTATAAAACAATCAACTAGAGCCAGGGTAATATGGTACCACCAACGGCCAGCTATCCTGCTACAGCAAACACTAGAGGCACAAGTGTTTTGTAACAAAATAGAGGCAAAAGGTGAACTTAAATCCAATTTTATAAAGATGATAGAGGCCTTTAAATGGGAAATGAATAAATCTCCTAGAGAAATACCAGACTAGGCAATCAAACAGGTTAGAGAAATGAATAAAACTGTACAACAATTGAAATAGAAATAAAAACAATAAAGAAAACACAAACTGAAGCAATCATAGAAATGAAAATCCAGGAAAGAGAACAGGAACTACAGATTCAAACATCAATGGAATACAAAAGAGGTAAGAGAGAATAGCAGACATAGAAGATACAATGGAAGAAATTAATGTATCTGTCCAAGAAAATGAGCAATCTAAAAATTTCCTATGGCAAAACATCCAGGAAATTTAGGACACTATGAAAATAGCAAGCCTAACAATAATAGTAGTAGAAAAAGAGATGATTCTTAGCTCAAAGGCCCAGAAAAAAAATCATCAGGAAAATCATAGAAGAAAATGTCCCTAACCTAAATAAAGAAATGTTTATAAACATACAAAAAGATTATAGAACACCAAATAGGTTGGACCAAAAAAGAAAATCCTCCTGCCACATATTAATCAAAACATTAATTGTACGGAACAAAGAATGGATATTAAAACCTTCAAGGTAAAAAGACCAAGTAACATATAAAGAATATTAGAATTATACCTGACTTCTCAACAGAGATTCTAAAATTCAGAAGGGCCCAGGCAGACCTAAGAGACCACACATGGCAGCCTAGACTACTCTATGTAGCAAAACTTTCAATCATCTTGGAAGGAGAAAACAAGATATTCCATGACAATACCAAAGTTAGACAATATCTTTCAACTAATATACCCATACAGATGATACTAGAAAGAAAATTCCAACCCAATAATACTAAGTACACTCAAGAAATACAAACAATAAATAATTTCACACAGGAAATTGAAAAGAAAGGAAACACATGCACACAACACACACACATGCACCCACATGCGCACACATGCACTACTACCACCAACTTCAAACTAACAGGAATTAAAGATCTCTGGTCATTAGTATCTCTTAGCATTAGTAGAATCAATTCTCCAATAAAAATTCAGACATTAGCAGATTGGATGCTTAAGTGGGATCTTTCATTCTGCTTTATAGAATAAATACATCTCAGCAGCAACAGCAACAACAACAACAACACAACAACAGACATTTGTTCAGAGTAAAGGGCAGGACAAATTTTTTCTATGCAAATAGACTCATGAAACAAGCTGGCACAGCAAATGTAATATCTAATAAAATAAACTATCAGTCCAAAATAACACTTCATGCTTATAAAGGAAAAATCCACAAAGATGACATATCAATTCTGAACACACATGTCTCTAAAGCAAGGACAACCACATTCATAAAATAAACATTACTGAAGCTTAAATTATATATCAAACCTCACACATTAACAGTGGGAGACTTTAACTTTCTATTTTCAATCATGGACATGTCATCAAGACAGAAACTATACAGAGAAATAATGAAGCTAACAGTGATTATGAATCAACAAATCTAACAGAACATTTCACACACACAAAAAAAAGAATATAACTTCTTCTCAGTACCTCATGGAAGCTTCTCTAAAACTGACCAAATACTCAGTGACTAAGCCAGCCTCAACAGATACAAGATTGAAATAGCCCCTTGTAGCTTATCAGATTCCTCGGGATTAAAGCTAGATTGTAACAACAGAAACAACAGAGAGTCTACAATCTCACAGAAAGTGAACAACTCTCTAGTCAATGACCATGGGTGAAAGAAGAAATAAAGAAAAAAAATGATTCTTCATAGAATGCAATGAGAATAAAGGAATGGCATAGCCAAACTTATGGGACACAATAGAGACAATGCTAAAAAGAAAGTTCATAGTACTAAGTACCTTCATAAAGAAACTGGAGAGAGATCTTATACTAACAACTTAACAAACCTGAAAACTCTAGAACAAAAAGAAGCAAACACACCTGGGGAGTAGATGGTACAAATTAGTCAAGATGAGGGCTGAAATCAATCAAGTAGAAGCAGAACAATTCAAAGAATCAATGAACCAGGAGCTGGTTCTTTGAGAAAATCACAAGAAAGACAAACCTTTAGCCAAACTAACTAAGAGGAGAGAGACAATATCCAAATGAACAAAATCAGAAATGAAAGGAGGGACATAAGCATCAACATTGAGGACATCCAAAAAATCATTAGGTCTTACTTTAAACCAATCTCCTCCACAAAATTGAAAAATCTAAATGAAATGGATGATTTTCTTAACAGATTAGACTTACTAATATTAAATCAAGATTAGGTAAATAATTTAGACAGTCTTATATCCCTTAAGGAAATAGAAGTACTCATTAAAATTCTCCCAATCAGCAAGAATCTCAGGTCTAGATGTTTTAGAGTAGATTTCTTCCATAATTTTGAAGAAGAGCTAATAGTAATACTCTTCAAAGTATTTCGCAAAACAGAAACAAAAGAAACATTGCCAAACTCATTCTATGAATCCAAAGTTACCCTGATATCTAAAGTGACACAAAGAGAGATAATTTAAGTTCAATTTTCCTCATGAAGATTGATACAAAAATACTGGATAAAATGCTTGCAAGCTGAATCCAAAATACATTAAAAAATATCCACTATGATCAAGTAGGCTATATCCCAGGATTGCAGGGGTGGTTCAATATATGCAAATTCATACAAGTAATTCATTATATAAACAAATTGAAAGAAAAAAAAACCTACATGAACATTTCATTAGATGTTGAAGAACACATTCTATTGTGTTAAAAATCATGGAGAAATCAGAGATACAAGGCATATATATCTACACAAAATAAAGTCCAGTATCCAACATCAAAATAATGGAGAGAAACCTAAAGCAATTCTACAAAATCAGGGGCAAAACAAGGTTGTCTGCTCTCTCCCTGTCTCTTCAATATAGAACTTCTTGTTTTAGCCAAAGCAATAAGACAACTATCAAATGGGATTAGATATACAATTTTGTTCATCACAGATGATATGCTAATAAATTTACATAAGTGACACAAAAAAAATGCAGTGAGGGAACCCCTACAGCTGAGAAACACCTTCACTGAAAAAGATTGCTGCAAAATTTTCCAAAAAAAAAAATAGTAGCCCTCCTTTTACAAACAATAAACAGGCTGAGAAAGAGAAACAACACCCTTAAAAATAGCCACAAATTATATAAAATATCTTGGTACAAGTCTAACAAAACAAGTGAAAAACCTGTATGGTAAGAACACCAAGTCTCTGAAGAAAAACAATGAAGAAGATATAAACAGATGAAATTATTTCCCTTGCTTATGGATCCCTAGTATTAACATAGCAAAAATGACCATCTGAACAAAAGCAATCTACATATCCAAAGAAATACTCATCAAAATTCCAACACAATTATTTACAGACTTTGATAGAACAATTCTCCACATTCTGTAGGGAAAAAAGTAAACCAAAGCAAACAAACACCTGGCCTCGCTAAAACAACCCTGAACAATAAAAGAATTTCTGGAAGTATCACCACCCTGCATTTCAAGCTGTACTACAGAGCAATAGTAATATAAACTGCATAGTATTAGCATAGAAAAAGACATGTTGATCAATGGAATCAAATTGAAGATGTTGACACAAACCCACACACCTATGGACACTTGAATTTTGATGAAGAAGCCAAAAACATACAATGGAAAAGAGAGCGTATCTTCAATAATTATACTGATCTAACTGGATATCTTCATGTAGAAGAATGCAAATAGATTCTTATTTATCACCCTGCACAAAATTCAAGTCTAAGTGGATCAAAGACATCAATGCAAAATAAGATCCACTAATTCCAATAGAACAGAGAGTGTGGAATAACATTAGTACATTAGTACAGGAGAAAACTTCCTGAACAGAACACCAATAGCTCAGGCACTAAGATCAACAATTAATAAATGGGACCTCATCTAGAAGACTTATGAGTGATCTGAGATAAGGAAAGCTTTCTAGAATCAATGGGGGCAACTTTAGCTGAGACACACAGCAGTGGAAATATGGAACTTGAAGTGGCTACCTCCTGTAGCCAGACAGGAACCCTAGTGGAGTGGTAAGGACACAAATCCACCCACAATCTTTCATCCAAAATTTTATTCTGCCTCCAAGAAATGTAATAAAGGGATAGAGCAGACTCTGAAGGAATGGCCAAGAATAGAGTACCAACTAGAGTTCCATCACATGGGCAATCACCAATCCCTGACACTACTAATGATACACTGTTATACTTGCAGACAGGAGTCTAGCATGAATGTCTTCTGAGAAATTCCATCTAGGAGCTGACTCACCCAGATGCAGACAATACCCATAAGCAAACACTGGATAGAATTGGTGACTCTTATGGAATCACTGGCAGAAGGATTGAGGGTTCCGAAGGGGATACAACTCCACAAGAAAACTAACAGAGTCTGGACCTTTGGGAGCTCCCAGAGACTGAAACCCCCAACCAAAGAGCATACAATGGATGAACCTACTCCTTGCCCCCTTACCCCCCACACATAGGAAGCAGATGTGCAGCTTGGTCTTTATGTAAGTCCTGAACAACTGTTGAGAAGGCTATCCTTAAATCTGTTACCTATCTATGGAATTTATTTCCATAACTCACCTGCCTTATCTGGCCTCAGTGGGAGAAGAAGCACCTAGCCCTGCAGAGAGTTGATGTGCCAGGGTGTGGAGATATGGGAGGGCGGGGGAAAAGCACTCTCAGAGGTTAAAGGGAAGGTGGAAGGGACTGACGTATGGGGGACCCAGAGAAGGGAGAGTGACCAGGATGGAAAGCGAATAGTAAAATAAAAAAATGGGTACAATGCTAATCATAGAATTGTCAGTAGGGGAATCTAGTGGCTGAGAAGCACTTCAAGAAATGTTCAACATTCTTAGCCATTAGGGAAATGCAAATCGAAACATCTCTGGGATTCCACTTTACCCCCATCATATTGGCTAATATCAAAAGATCAAGGGATATCACATGCTGGGAAAAAATGTAGGACAAGGGGAACATTCCTGGTGGGAATGAAAACTTGCACAACATCTATGGTAATACATTTTTGTCCCTTTACAGAAAATTGGCAATAGTTTTACCTCAAGACTCAGCTGTAGCAGTCCTGGTCATATATGCAAAAGATGCTCCATCATCCCTCTAGGACAGGTGCTCCACTAGGTTCATAGTGCTTTATTCATTATAGCCAGAATCTGAAACAACCCAGATAGCTATCATCTGAAGAATGGATAGAGAAACTGTGGATGGATCCTTTATACAATAGACTACAACTCAGCTATTAAAACAAATAAAAATAAAATAATGAAGGACATCAGGAAATTTTCAGGAAAATGAATTTAACTAAAAAGAACTAGAAAATGTTATCCTAATTGATGTAACTCAGACCCAAAAGGACATACATGAAGTGTACTTATTGATCAGTGGATATTAGCCATAAAGTACAGGATACCCAGGCTGCAATACACAGACCCAAAGAATTTAAATAGCAGGCAGGGCTCAAGAGAGCATGCTTGAATCTCACTCAGAAGGAGAAAGAAAAGTCATTGCAGGTTGATGGAGGGAGAGAACTGCTTCAGAGAGGGAATGAAGAAGGCATTGGAGGAGGATCGAGTGTAGGGAGAGCTGGGGAGAGAGCTGGGAGAGTGAATGTTGTTGGGAAAAATGTATCTTTAACATTTGCCATGGTTGCTGGGCAGGCTTCAGGGAATCTGAGGGTGACTCTGGATAAGAATCCTAGCAGTGAGGCATATGGAGACTAAAGAATTCACATGCTGAGAATAAGCAGGACTCTCAGAGGAAGGAAAAAGACACCACCCATCCAGAAACTCTTCAACTCAAAATTAGTCGTACATAGAAGTACCAGAATAAAGATGGAACAGAGAATATGGGAATGATAACCAATAACTGGTCCAACTTGAGTTCTATTCAGTGGGCAGACCCAATATCTGATATTATTAATGATACTCTGTTATTCTTCCAGACAGGAGAACAGCTTTACTCTGAAAGGCTCCACCCAGCAGCTGACCAAAAAGGATACAGAGACCCAGAGTCAAATATTAAATGGAGCTTGGGAAGTTGCTAGATGGATTGACAAACTTGGAAGGTATCAGGACTCTAGAAGAAGACCCACAAAGTCAACTAATGTGGATCACTGAGGATTCCTAGAGACTGACACACAATGAAAGGAGCATACAAGGGCTTGATCTAGGCCCCAGCACATTTGTAGATGCTCAGCCTGATCTACATGAGGGTCCCCCCAATTGGTTTGCTCTGATTCCATTGCCTGCCTTTGGATCTTGTTCCTTAACTAGGCTGCCTTGTCTGGCCTCAGTGGGAGAGGATGTGCCTAGTCCTGCAGTAACTTGAGGTGGCCGTGTAGATTCATACCCAGGAGTGACCTTCGCATTCTCAGAGGTGAAGGTGAGGGGTGTTAGGAAGAAGGGCCATGTGAGTGGGGACTGAGAGGAAAGGGACTGTAATTGGAGGGTAATGTGAGTATATGAATAAATTAAGGGAAAAAACAAATACTTGAATGTGATGGCGTCTAAACGAACAGACTCCTACTTTTCACATTTCCAGCCACTCAGTCATTTGTAACAATTTAATTACGGTATAATTCACACTAAAACTTCTTCATTTTGTTTATTATCCTATTTATTTATTCTTGTTTATAATTTGTTGTAATCTCTTAGTAAATTGATATATTGTGCAGCTATCTCATAACTTAGTTTTACATCATCTTTATCTCAGTATGAACAGCACACAAATTTAGAGTCTTCCTACTTACCCCAGATTCAATAAATTGCTCTATTTTTGTCTATTCCTATTTTCCTTTCATGCATGTTTCCTGTAACTATACTTATCTATATAATATTTTCTGCATGTCTTCTAAATAATTTTCTAAGGGTTATCCTTATTTTATCCTTACTGTTTCTTTTATTCGTATGTGGCATTTATTTTATAGATATAATTTTGTAGATAGTGCTGTGGATTTTGAATTTAGTACCTTTAATTTTAACCTTGTGTATCTGGGAAATTGTTTTTCCAGTGGACCACTTTTGTTTCCTTTGTTTTATCTCTTCAAAGGTTTGTCTGTGGGACCTGTGCTCTCTCTATACACAGAGGCTGGAAGTCCTCAGGAATGCTGACCCTTCTGTCCTTTGTTTCCTTTGAGACTTTTAACTTAAGTTTTATTTTTAGATTTGTCTAAATAGTATGGATGTATGTATTAAGTTCTTTATTCATTTTGGTTACCTAAAACATAATATGTTTCACACAAAGTATAGGCATATTTTATCATTGTTATTTTAACTCATGTAGTCTGACATAAAACAGGTACTCACCCAAATTCCTGGTTACCATTCTTGTTTCATCTTCTTCTCTCATATTTACATTGTGATATTTCTTATTCACATTAGACAGCCTGTTAGCTTTCCTATTAAAATACATTTATCAGTTTCTAAAGAGATGGTAACAATTAATAGAGTACACTGCCATTCCAGATAGTTTTGAGTTCAGTTCCATGAACCCACAGTAGGTGGCTCACAGCCACCTGTAACTCCAACTTCAGGGGAATCTGACACTTCTGGCTTCCATGTACCTTTATATTCACATATCTGCATACACATGTACGTACCTTAAACTAATACAGCTTAAAAATTAAAATATAATATCATCTACCCCATCGGGCCATAGCTGTATATTACGTAATTACTTTCACTTGTCTTCTAATCGTATTTTTTCTATCACTTTCCTAAACTACATTCTCAAAATAAAAACAAAAGCAAGTATCCTTTATCATTAAACTGAATATTTTAATTTGTTGTAAAGATTTCATGATTGTTAGACAGTTTCTCTCCAGTTTCTGCTCATTGGCAAGTACATTTCTTTTCACTCACCCTTGTGAAATTATATTGACAAATCCCTGCACAAAGTATACTGTCATTGGAGGTCAGGGCATTTTTCTCTTATTCATCAGTTTGACTCACTCATTAGCTACATTTTGGTACTGGTTCAAATGTCAAGTTCTAGTGCATATGTTCCCTCAGCACAGACTCAAATCTCCTCACTTTTCTATAACTTATATTACACTCTCTGAATTTTTGAGATATATGTGTCTATATTGTAATATAGTTTATTTGCTTATATTACTCATTTGTCCTTAATAAAAGAATTTAAAATATACTTAGATAAAGAAGTGAAAAAATAGAATCGATAGATCATTAACCATAGTTGAACACTGTGATAAATGATGTAATTATGCTGTCTTATGTGGTTTTCACTAATAAAAAGCCTAGAGCACAGTACTGAATTTTAATTTCCTACCTACATGTAAATGTAATAAACTGGGGTCTTTGTACTTCCCTCTTCCTTATATAACAGTGCTGATTTATAATGCTTGTTACCTAAACTTATTTTATATGTTTAAATGCATGACCAGTTTTATTTTGGCAAATTTTACAAATATTTTAAACAATTTTTGGCTTAGTAAGGTATGTTAGTAAATTGTATTCATCAAGTTCATGAGCCAGGTTTATTAATTTGAATACCTATTCAAAAATTATTTTTCCTATAGAAGGCAAGAATTCTATATTGTAACTAGGGAGCCAGCCATTTTATATTCCAACCTTCTATCGTTGTGACTCACAGATCAAGGTATTAAAGAAAAGGTGGTATTTTGTTTACATTTTCTGTATTCTGAATCTGAAGTACTCTTCAATGTCTTTCAAAGGAAATATCAGAATGCTCTGTAATTGACCTTGTCTAGAATGTCATGACTTCTCCCCAAGAGAAGAGTAAATGGGAGGAAAATATTTTATGTTTCTTTGTTTGTAAATTGATAGCTATCTACAGACTTCATCTTTCTTTGCCTAGCTTCTGTGTCCACATCATGTGGGGAAGAGCATGCTGAGAGGTGCAAGGTTGAAGAGAGTTTTCCACAGCTCCTTGGAAGTAGTTCTTACCATGAAATATTAAAAAACAAAACAAAAATTTCTTTGGAATAAAAGGTTAAGAAAAGTTTAAAAGAAAATATTTAATACTATTATTTTTGTAGCTCAAAAGTTATTGTTTTCAATTATAATCATTTAGAGTATTGTAGAATATATAGTTTAATAAAGATTCCATTATATTCATTTTTAACTGCACATCTTCCTGAAGCCTCTGTTAAATCTTGAGAACAAAATAGGTCCTTAGAGAAGTGAATTGATTCTTCTGCCTACTTAGATACAATTTTGTAATTCTGTTGAACATTCTATTTAGAAGTTAGGTTAGTACATTATTCCACAGTGAGGAAATAAATGGAAAGTTGTTTATTATGGAGAAAAATTCAGACATGATAAAGAAAATTATAACTTTGAGGAAAAGAACTATGAATGAAATACTGGACTGAATTATTGCAATACATGAAACATATTTCTTTCTAGCTCCATTTTTGAGACCCTCAATACATATAAAATTGGGCAGAGTATAATGCTACAAAATATGCTTCTAGGGAAGCTGGCATTAACAAAACCATACTTTGCAAAACCCAAGTTAAATATAAAACGGACAATATATGGACAATTACAACAAATGTGCTCACATGATTTTTTTTTTTTAAATTTTGGTAATTTTGAATAAGAAACCAAGGAAAATTCATTCCTAATCAAAGTTTGAAAGAAGGTAATCCAAAATTAGATAATAAAGGAAATAGAGTGGCTTTGACAAATGCTCTTTGGAGTACAAATGGAAAGCAAAGAAAATGATTTCTTGAAATATTAAATTTGTCAAATTATTAATCCTGTATTTCAGTGTTTGATATGAAAACATTTGAAAGCTAATCTCATCTTTATCTTTTCATATGTTGTAATATAAATCCATTTAAATAATATTTAATTGATTAAATAATTGACTCACATAGCAGAGTGTGTGTGCACAACATGTGCATGCATGTGTTTGTGCACGACCATGTGTGTATATCCATTACTACTTAGTTCATAGCAATTTTCTAATATAAACAAGTTCTAAATGAGTTCTTTGTTAAGTATGAAGAGATTAGATAAATGCAGGATTAGCAAAGAGAGCAGTAACTCTAATAGAGTAATTTAGAGTGAGTGGAATGTTAAAGATAAGAAAAAGGAGGAGGAAAATGAGGATGAGGAGAAGAGAGAGAAAGGAGAGAACGAAGAGTAGGGTAAAAGCAAAGGAGGAGGAGAAGGAAAAAGAGAGATTAAACATAAAATCATAAATATTAAAATATGACAGAGACAAATGTCATTTAATTTTATAAAAGTATGTTATTTGTGTTCTACACACACAGACACACAACACATGCACAGACACAAATATACACACAACACACACAGACACACACACACAGACATACACACACACACACACACACACACACACACACACACCAAATAGTAAGTGCAGCTGCAGCTGAAGGAAATTTTAAAAGTGGAAACTGACCTGTAATGTTATTGAGATAATCTAACAAAGTAATTTGTCTGCTAATTCTAGCTGTTCAGAAGAAATTTTCAGATCTATCCAAATCAATGACAGCTAAAAATATGTTTTTTAAATAGGAGGAAAAAAACATGAAATCTACTTGCACGTGAAATCATGTTATCACCTCTCACTTGATACATTTTGCAAATTATGTGCAATCAGAAACGAAATGAGATTTACGTCCTTTTTCTTAATTTCACATAAAATTCTCACAATAAACAAAAATTTTCGTCATATTTTTTGTTGCTTGAATTCTTATATGTTCATTACACCATATGATGGTTTTATGCCCTGAGGATCTCCAGAAGAAAAACTTTACAAGAATAAACAACATTTCTAAATTTGGAGGTATTTTAAAATGACATTTGAAAAGTGAACTTAAAAAAAGGACAAAGTAGGAAGACATCTTGAGACATATTCCCAAATAGAACAATTACAAGTGTGTTTTGAAATTTTTAGATCCTTTAGAAATACATCGGAGCATAACAAATATTTGTTAGGTTTTTTTTTTTTTTTTTTTTTTGGTAATATAGGATAATGGTGATTTTTCTCTTCTTTGCCTATTCTTTATCTTCATTGTTTCAAAGTTTAGAGAATCAAGATTGGCCACTGATAATTCTGTATACTGTCCGCATTCCAAAAACAAACAAACAAAACAAAACAAAAACTCTTTGAGTGGTTTTAATTTCATTAAAAAAAATCTTTTTCAAGAGAAAAATCTTTTTTATAAAATATATAATATATTCTGATCACAATCCCCCCATTTCAAATGACATCTCCCTATGAGATTATGTTTAAAAAGAAGAATATAATATAGATCAATACTGGTAGCTTGTTGAGCGACCCTAGGTTCTTTAAATTCTTACCTGTATATTCTGCCTTTTCAAGTCTAGTTTTACTTTTAAAAATGACTAGATCTAAGGAAGTACTGTATCCACTTGGAGATAGATCTATACATGTCCCTGAGGGTTGAACTGAGGTCTACAGAAATCACACATTTGACCGAAGATATGATGCTTTTTGTGACAGGTACTTTGATGTCTTGACATTTTTCTCCCACAAGCTTTTTTTGCAAAAGAAGAAATATATATATATATATATATATATATATATATATATATATATAATATGTTTCTTAGTTGAGTTTAAAAAGCTTACATGATCATAAGATAAATATGAAGAAATTATCTCTTTTCCTAATGATATTTCTTTCTCTTTGAAGGGACATCAATATCAAAGAATCCATAAAGAAAAATCAGAAAATCTCTATTATAATATACAGATGATGAAGTTTTTGTCTTGGATCATGTAAAAATTTCTCAAATCCTACACACGATCAATAGCATAATTCATGGCAGTTTGATCATTTCCTATAATATTACCATTCTTTAATAAATATTCAACTGATAAATTTACTTGGATGGAAAAAATTCAACAGATAATCCACAAAAAGATTTAGTAGTTGGATTTTACTATTTCTTTTTCTATTTCTGCGACATCCTTGTCAACCATTTTCATTTTTGTAAAACAGGAATCTAGCTGAGAATATTAATTTATTTTAAAGGCCCTAGCATCAGGTGCTTCTACTACCTCTCATCTTACTGTATTTGCTTATGGTTTATGTGTTACGAAATTCCAGTATACTAAAAATGTATTAGTAAAGTATTCGGTACTTGTGAGGAACTTAATATTCTTTGTAAAAGTTTTGCATCAGCACCAATGAAATATTTATTGTGTTTATTTTAATCATGTGTGTGTCTGTGAGAATGTGTGTGTGTGTGTGTGTGTGTGTGTGTGTAAGTATATTTGTGTGTATATGGTATGTGTATGTATGTGCAAGTATATGGTATGTTTGTGAGAGTGAATGCATGTGTATTTGTATGGGTATATAGTATGTATGTGCATGTGCCTATATGGTATGTGTTTGTGAGTATGTGTGTATATGTGTTCATATGTGTACATGTATCTAAATGTGTATATGGTATGTGTATGTGTCTGTGTGTGAGTGTCTATGATATGTGTATGCACGTTCACACACACACACACACTTGAGTGCAGGGGTCAGTAATGACACTGAAAAAACCATCAGATTTTTCTGACTCAGGAGTTTAAGGATATCATGAACCCCCTGATAATGTGAAAAGAGATTATTCCTCTATAAGAATAGTACTCATTCAATCATTGAGCCATATGCCAGGCTCCCAAAGAGAATTTTATAATATTCTATAATCTATTCAAGAACTTTAAAATTTGAAAATAAAGGAGAAATTACACTTCTTTTACCAAAATATTTTATATTTATTTTAAGGGAAAAATTTATTCCCTTAAAATCCAACAAATAAAGTCTTTTTAAAGTATAGACTTTGATGTTCACTGAATACTTTGGGACTTTCCTGTGTGAGTATATTGAAGTGATTCAGTCCTTAACCTCATTTTCTGTTGGCACCTTTTCTCATAAATACACCTGATATAAGTCTCTTTGTTCCATAACATGTCTGCACAGATGTGACATTCTTTAATCTTTTTCTCCCACAGTTAAGTTAGTAGATTAGAAAAATAAATGGGATGTAGTTCAGAGATTATGCCATTTTGGTCTTGAGACACCCCTGTACTCTCAGTGAAAGCAGAAAAGTGCATTTTAAGGCATTCTTTGAGTTACCTGTCAAACTTAATTTGTGTCAATTACATTGTTGTTGCTATATTTTTTCAAGGTGGAGAAGCACACAGCAACATTTTATATTTTATTCGACCTAATTTTCTTAAAGGATTGGTAGATGTGTTGTAGCATACTCTTGTTTGTAAAGATAAAAAATTGAAATACCAGCCCATCCATATCATTAAATACTACATAATTTGTAATGTCTCATTACAGCATATTATTTCCTAGTACTTGGGTTTTTCTGCTTTGCTCTCCTAAGATTTTCAGTGCTTCAAATGTTATTTTTCTTAATATATCATCACTGACTCTGAAATATACAAGTGTTTTTCTTTTTTGGTGGAGGTGATATTATCCTCTATGAAGATAAAAATTTGAGAGGTCCTGAGTACACTTTAATATCAGGGAAAGAAAAAGAAAGCATTAATTTGGGACTCAAATCTCACCCATTCACAACATGTCCAAAGAGACCACTGCTGTCTGCATTAGTCAATTTTTTTGGAGCCATCTGCCCACACTGTGGGATACAGGACAGCCAGAATGAGCACTGCAGGTATCAGGGAAATATGCCAAGAGTGAGCTCAGTCAAGATAAGTTATTCACTGAGTGGTAAAGAAACAGTTCTCTGGCTTGAAGGAGATAGTGATTGAAATTAGGAAAACTTGCCCTTTAAAAGCACCATGGTTTCAAGAATTCTTGAGTATATGCTTTATTTAGATCTCTCTCTCTCTCTCTCTCTCTCTCTCTGTTTCTTCTCTCTCTCTCTCTCTCTTTCCCCCCTCACTGTCTCTCTCTCATACACACACACACAGACACACAGACACACAGACACATCCCTTTGCTTCCTTACACCTCCCCTGCTTTCTTCTAATTGCCAACAACAGAGTTCAGGATTGTATTTGATTGTCTCTCTCTCTCTCTCTCTCTCTCTCTTCTCTCTCTCTCTCTCTCTCTCTCTCTCTCTCTCTCACACACACACACACACAAACAATATACACACACACTCTCTCGTTTGTTATTTTATTTGTTTACTTTTCAAATGTTATCCCTCTTCCCAGTTTCCCCTCCACAAACCCCCTATCCAATCCTCCCTCCCCTTGCTTCTATGAGGGAGCTCACCCACTGACCATCCCACTCCTTCTTTACCTCCATAGCATTCTCCTACTTTGGGGCATCAAATCTCCACAGGACAAAGGGCCTCCCATCCATCGATGCCAGATAAGTCAATCCTCTGCTATTTAAGGAGCTGGAGCCATAGGTTGCTCCATGTGCACTCTTTGGTTGATGGTTTAGTCCCTGGGAGTTCTGGGAGGTCTGATTGTCTGATACTGTTATTCTTCCTATGGGATTGCAAACCCCTTCAACTTCTTCAGTCCTTGCCCTAACTCTTCCATTGGGGTCCCTGTGCTCAGTCTGATGGTTGGCTTTGAGCATCTATTTCTGTATTGGTCAGGTTCTGGCAGAGCCTCTCAGGGGACAGCCACACCAGGCTCCTGTCAGGTTTATGAAAAACCAAGAGCAACAAAGTTTCATGGTTTATTTTTTTTGAAAATGTTATTGGGAGAGGAAGCACCTAGCCTCTCAGAGACTTAAAGTAGCAGGGTGGGAGATACAGGAGGAGGGGGTACTCAGAAAAGAAGAGATGGGGAAGGATTGTGGGAGGGGGTGACTGGGATGGGTTATAAAGTGAATAAGCAAAAAAATAAAATTAAAAAGAAAAGAAAAAAAAAGAAAATGTTAAACAAATAGTTCCATGTCAATCTCAGCCACATGTACTATGAAGTAGAAATCATAATTATGGTTAAAAGATGTCTGACCTGATTTGAAATATACTGCATTATATAATACTAAATAAACATTCACGACAAAATTATTTTTATACATCTAGCAATGAATGATTTGTTGTTTTTCTTTAATCTTTGTTGTTTATTCACAGTGCTTTAGGAGCTAAAAGGAACATAAAGTAAGTACATTATGTCCTATGTCTTATTGTTTATTGGTACTCCAGAGGTTTGAATATTACAATTAAGATTTAAAGAGAAGTTTAAGAAATACATGTGTAAGCAATATTATATAATGTATCTTGTATATAATATTTCCCATAGTATGTGGAACATTCTTAAGTGAAATTTGCATACTTCATTGATCAGTGAACTTTTTTTTAAAGTCATGAATTTGCAGGAGAGCAAGAAGCATATGGTGGGGGAGTTGAAGAAGAAAAGAAAGTTAGAAATATTTTAACTGTATAAGGAATAATTAATATGCTAACATACAAATCCTAGACTGGGATGATTTTGAAAAGTTTAAAGTCTGCTTTGGCAGACTCATAGCTGGTCTGCTCCCAGGAAGACACCATATTCAAACCAATCCCAGAGGATCTGCTGCACTCAGAGCAGTTGAGGAACCACTGCACCCAGAGCAGTTGACTCTTACCTGGTTTGTTCCCTTGAAGACATCATACCCTGACGCATTGGCATGGATTCCTCTGAAGAAGTGATTGAGGAAGTGGGGTTGTGCACTACCTCTGCAACCAATCCCACAACACCCAGAGGAAGCTGGACTCCCAAAAGCTCTAATACCTCCAGGATCATAGATAAAGCTGGACTCCCAGGAGTTTTAACATGCCCAGGATCATAAAATTCCAGGAGCCATAAAATTCTCAGGGGCAGCCAGACTCCCAGGAGTTCTGACATAACTAAGAAAACAGGAAAGACAGGCTCCAGTCAGGACAGTGAGTGCAGGGAGTACTAGAGATCACTAGATGGCAAAAGGCAAGCTCAAAAATGTAAGCAACAGAAATCAAGTTTACTTGGCATCATCAGAACCCAGTTTGCCCAACATAACAAGTCCTGGATGGGAATCACAATGGAAAAGCAAGATTCAGATTTAAAATCACTTCTCATGATGAAGACAGAGGACATTAAGCAGAACATAAATAACTCCCTTAAAGAAATACAGGAATACACAGGTAAACAGGTAGAAGCTCTTGAGGAAACACAAAAATCCCTTAAAAAAATTAAAGGAAAATGCCACCAAATAGGTGAAGGAATTGAATAAAACCATCCAGGATCTAAAAATGGAAGTAGAAACAATACAGAAATCACAAAGGGAGACTACCCTGGAGATAGAAAACCTAGGAAAGAGATCAGGGGTCATAAATTCAAATATCACCAACAGAATTCAAGAGATAGAGAGAGAATCTCAAATGAAGAAGATGCAATAGAGATATTGACACAACAGTCAAAGAAAATGCAAAGTGCAAAAAGTTCCTAACCCAAACCATCCAGGAAATCCAGGACACAGTGAGAAGATCAGACCTAAGGATAATAGGTATAGAAGAGAGTGAAGATTCCCAACTAAAAGTGCTAGTAAATGCCAGGCCGTGGAAGAGTGCTCGTTTCTTTTTTTAACCCACAAGTAAATATCTTCAACAAAATTATATAAGAAAACATCCCTAAATTAAAGCAAGAGATGCCAATGAACATACAATAAGCGAACAGAACTCCAGATAGACTAGATCAGAAAAGAAATTCCTCCTGTCACATAATAATCAAAACACCAAATGCACAAAACAAAGAAAGACTATTAAAAGCAGTCAGGGAAAAAGGTCAAGTAATAAATAATGGCAGACCTATAAGAATTACACCAGACCCTCACCAGAGACTAAAAAAGCCAGAAGATCCTGGACAGATGTCATACAGACCTTAAGAAAAGACAAATGCCAGCCCAGGTTACTATACCCAGCAAAACTCTCAGTTACCATAGAAGGAGAATCCAAGATATTCCATGACAAAACCAAATTTACACAATGTCTCTGCACAAACCCAGCACTACAAAGGATAATAGATAAAAAAAACTCCAATACAAGGTAGGAAATTACACCCTAGAAAAGGCATGAATGTAATCTTCTTCCAACAAAACCAAAAGAAGACAGCCACACAAACAAACTTCTACCTCTAATAACAAAAATAACAGGAAGCAACAATCACTTGCCCTTAATATCTCTTAACATCAATGGACTCAATTCCCCAATAAAAAAACATAGAATAAGGGGCTTGATACATAAACAGGACCCAGAATTTTGTTGCATACAGGAAATGCACCTCAGACAGACACTACCTCAGAGTAAAAGGCTGGAAAACAATTTTCCAAGCAAACGGTACCAAGATACAAGCTGGAGTAGCCATTCTAATATCAAATAAAATCTATTTTCAACCAAAAGTTATCAAAAAAGATAAGGAAGGACACTTTATACTCATCAAAAGAAAAATCTACCAAGATGAACTCTCAATTTTGAATATCTATGCTCCAAATACAAGGGCATCCACAGTCAAAGAAAAAAAAAACTTTACTAAAGCTCAAAGCACACATTGCACCCACACAATAATAGTGGGAGACTTGAACACCCCACCCTCAGCAATGGACAGATCATGGAAACAGAAACTAAACTAAACAGAGACAGAGTGAAACTAAGAGAAGATATGAACCAAATGGATTTAATAGATATCTTTAGAATATTTCATCCTAAAACAAAATAGTATATCTTTTTCTCAGCACCTTATGGTATATTATCCAAAATAGACAATATGATTGATCACAGAACAGGCCTTCACAGATACAAGAAAATTGAAATAATCCCATGTATCCTATCTGATCACCAAGTACTAAGGGTGATCCTCAATATCAACAAAAATAACAGAAAACCCACATACATGTGGAAACTTTACAATGCTCTACTCAATGATAATTTGCTCAATGAAGAAATAAAGAAAAAATTAAAGACTTTAGAATTTAATGAAAATGAAGGCTTGTTATTTCAAAACTTTTGGCACACAATGAAAGCAGTGTTAAGAGGAAAACTTATAGCTCTAAGTGACTACAAAAAGAAACTGGAGAGAGCATACACTAGCAACTTGACAGCACACCTGAAAGATCTAGAACAAGAAGAAGTCAATATATCCAAGAGGAATAGACAGCAGGAAATAATCAATTCCTGGACTGAAATCAAGTAGAAACTAACTAACTAACAAACAAACAAACAAACAAACAAAAACTATACAAAGAATAAAAAAACACAGGAACTGGTTCTTTGAGAAAACCAACAAGATAGACAAACCCTTAGTCAGACTACCCAGAAGGCAGAAAGACAGTATCCAAATTAATAAAATCAAAACTGAAAACGGAGACATAATAACAGAAACCAAGGAAATTAAAAAAATCATCAAATCCTACTAGAAAAGCCTATGCTCAACAAAACTGGAAAGTCTGGATGAAATGTACAAGTTTCTAGACAGATAGCAGGTATTAAAGTTATATCGAAATTAGATAAACAACCTAAACAATTCCATAACCCCTAAAGAAATAGCAGCAGCCATCAAAAGTCTCCCAACCAAATAAAGCCCAGAACTAGATGGTTTTAGTGCAGAATTCTATCTGACCTTCCAAGAAGACCTAATATCAACTCTCTTCAAACTATTCCACAAAATATATAGAGAAGGAACACTACACATTTCATTCTATGAAGCCACAATTACATTCATAACTAAATCACACAAAGACCCAGCAAAGAAAGAGAACTTCAGACCAATCTCCCTTATGAATTTCGATGCAAAAATACTCAATAAAATTCTCACAAATTCAATCTAAGAACACATCAAAATAATCATCCATCATGATCAAGTAGGTTTTTTTCCAAACAATGTAGGGATGGTTCAATATACAGAAATCTATAAATGTAATCCACTATATAAACAAACTTAAAGAAAGAAACCACATGATCATCTCACTAGACACTGAGAAAGTATTTGACAAAATTCAACACCCCTTCATGGTAAAAGTCCTGGAAAGATCTGGAATTCAAGGCCCATACCTAAACATAGCAAAAGCAATATACAGCAAACCAGTAGCCAACAGGAAACTAAATGGAGAGAAAGTTGAAGCAATCCCACTAAAATCAGGGGCTAGACAAGGCTGCCCACTCTCTCCCTACCTATTCAATATAGTACTGGAAGTCCTAGCCAGAGCAATTAGACAACAAAAGTAGGTCAAAGGAATACAAATTAGAAAGGAAGAAGTCAAAATATCACTATTTGCAGTAGATATGATAGTATAATTACGTGACCACAAAACTTCCACCAGAAAACTCCTAAACCTGATTAACAACTTCAGCAAAGTGGCTGGATATAAAATTAACTCAGACAAATCAGAAGCATTCCTCTACTAAATAGGTTGAGAAAGAAATTAGGGAAATGACACCCTTTATAATAGTCACAAATCATATAAAATACCTTGTTGTGAATCTAACCAAGCAAATGAACGTCTGTATGACAAAAACTTCAAATCTCTGAAGAAATTGAAGATGATCTCAAGATATAGAAAGATCTCCCATGCTCATGGATTGGCAGGATTAATAAAGTAAAAATGGCCATTAGCCAAAAGCAATCTACAGATTCAATGTAATCCTTATCAAAAGTCAACTCAGTTCTTCATAGAGTTAGAAAGAGCAACTCTCGAGTTTGGAATGACCCATATGTCTGTGACTGTGAGCTAGTTAAGGCACAGAATGCCTAAGGTACAATACTATATCACTGTGTCCTGTGCTTAGAAAATGAATGAATAAGTAAATAAGTATGTAAATAAATAAATAAATAAAAATCTGAAAAGAGCTTTCTGTGTTATACAGTTTATTTGGGCTTCCAAAGACCATTCTGGGAAGATATATGCATCAATTAACTTGAACACCAGTGCAACTGTATCTGTAAGCTAACTTCACAAATAGGAGTTTCCAGCCAGAGAATCAATCCATTGAGGTTTTAGACTTTGGTAAAGATTTCCCAAGCTTTTCCAAATACTCTCTTTTAGCTCAACATTCCTCTATTGGCCTATGAAAATGTATTTCCCAGCACCCCTATGCTGGGGCTATGAATGGTATTGGTACAGAGACAGGCAGGAAGATCATTGGAATAGAATTGAAGATCCAGAAATGAACGCACACACCTATGGTCACTTGATCTTTGACAAAGGAGCTAAAACCATCCAGTGGAAAAAGAACAGCATTTTCAACAAATGGTGTTGGTTCAACTGGTGGTGAGCATGTAGAAGAGTGCAAATTGATACATTCTTATCTCCTTGTATAAAGGTCAACTCCAAGTGGATAAAGGTCCTTCACATAAAACCAGATACACAGAAACTAATAGAAGAGAAGGTGGGGAAGACCCTCGAATACCTAGGTTCAGGGAAAAGTTCCTGAACAGAACACCAATGGCTTAAGCTCTAAGATCAAGAATTGACAAATGGGACCTCATAAAATTGCAAAGCTTCTGTTAGGTAAAGCACACTGTCAATAGGACAAAACAGCAACCAACAGATTGAGAAAAGATCTTTACCAATTCTATAGCTGATAGAGGAGTAATATCCAAAAGAACTCAAGAAATTAGACTCCAGACAATCAAATAACCCTATTAAAAATTGGGTACCGACCTAAACAAAGAATTCTCAACTGAGGAAATTCGAATGACTGAGAACCACCTAAAGAAATGTTCAACATCCTTAGTCATGAGGGAAATGTAAATCAAAACAACCCTGACATTCCACCTTACACCAGTCAGAATGGCTAAGATAAAAAACACAGGTGATCAGTAGGCACCCAGTTTGCCACTCCTGGGCATATACCCAAAAGATGCTCTAATGTATTACAAGAACACATGCTCCATTATGTTCATAGCAACCTTATTTATAATAGCCAGAAGCTGGAAAGAACCCTGATGTCCTTCAACTGGGAATGGATAGAGAAAATGTTGTACATTTACACAATAGAGTAGTATTCAGCTATTAAAAACAATGAATTGATGAAATTCTTTTTTTTTTTTTTTTTTTCCGAGACAGGGTTTCTCTGTGTAGCCCGGGCTGGCCTGGAACTCACTCTGTAGACCAGGCTGGCCTCGAACTCAGAGATCCGCCTGCCTCTGCCTCCCAAGTGCTGGGATTAAAGGCGTGCGCCACCACCCCCCGGCCTGATGAAATTCTTAGGCAAATGAATGGAACTAGAAAGTATCATCCTGAGTGAGGTAACCCAATCACAAAAATGCACACATGGTATGCACTCATTGATAAGTGGATATTAGCCCAAATGCTCACAATACCCAAGATACAACTCACAGATTACATGAAACTCATGAAGAAGGAAGAATAAAGAATGGGTGCTTCAGTCCTTCTTAGGAGTAACAAAATATTCAAGGGAGCAAATACAGAGACAAAGTGTGGAGCAGAGACAGGAAGAGGGGCCGTCTGGAGATTGCCCTTCCTGGGGATCCATCCCATGTGCAGTCAAAAAACACAGAAACTGCTGTGGATGCCTGGAAGTGCCTGATATGCCTCTCTTCTGAGAGTCTCTGCCAGAATCTGCATATACAGAGGCAGATGATTGCAGCTAACCATTGAACTGATCATGTGGTCCCGATTGGAGGATGTAGAGAGAAGACTGAAAGAACTGAAGGGGCTTGCAGCCCCATGGGAAGAGTGATAATACCAACCAACCAGAGCTCCCAGTGTCTAAATTAGCCAGCCTGGGAACACACATGAAGGGACCCATGGCTCCAGCTGTATATAAAGTGGTGTATGGCCTTGTCAAGCCTTTGTGGGAGAGGTGGTCCTTGGTCCTGTGAAGGCAGGATTCCCCAGTGTGGGGGAATTTGAGGTCAGAGAGGGGGGAGTGGGTAGATAGGTAGGGGCACACCTTCCTAGAAGCAGTGGGAGGGGGACAGGATAAAAGGTTCCTGGTGGTGTGGGAAATGGGGAAGGGATTATTATCTGAAATGTAAATAAGTAGAATATCAATAAAAATACATTTTAAAAAGTTTTAAAGAGTGACTATGCCCATCAAGAACAGTGATCTGAGATACGGGTAAAATGTTATGAAACCTATAATTGAAAGGAGAAGAAGAAAGGAGGAGGAGGAGGAGGAGGAGGAGGAGGAGGAGGAGGAGGAGGAGGAGGAGGAAAACGAGGACATTGAGGAATAGGAGGAGAAAGAGATGAAGGAAGAGGAGGAGGAAAAGGAGGGGTAAGGAGAGGGGGAAAGGGAGAAGGGGGAGAAGGAAAAGAAGAAGGGGAAGAAAAGGAAGGGGAAAAGGGGAAGGGGAATAAAAATTAAAATCCAGGCTGGTGGTGCATACCTGTAAGTCCAGCACTTGGGAGGCAGAGGCAGCCTAATTCCTGTGAGTTTCAGTCCAGCCAGGTCTACAGAGCAAGTTCCAGGACAGACCAAAGCTACACAGAGAATCTCTGTCTCATTTGTCCCTCATCTTCATTATTAACCACATCTGTAAAGACAGTTTCCAAAATAAGGACATATTCTGAGTTTCTGCATTTTGAATTTTGCTGAAACTTCATTTGCTATATTTGAAAACAAGTCATCAATAGCAAAGTATTGCTCTTACTGTGTCAGAAATTCAGATCTCAAATCATCAGGACTTGCAGCTTTTTGTTTAGTATCTTGCCATAGTTGCAGGTAGGCCTACTGTCACAGGCTCTCATTTATAGTATTGGGATGTTGAGATTGTTGCATTACAGTATTACAATGTTACAGTCCCTTTGCAGACAGGACTGGTAACTTTCATTGGGGGTTTTCCAACTCTTTCAGGAAACCTCTTTTCTTTTATTTTCTTGTTTTAAGTGGTAAGAGAGGTGGATACTTGACTAGATTGACTAGACTGAAGACAGATTTTGGTCTTTCTGAAGCATGTTTAGTTGGCATTCTGAAGAGTAACTAATAAATAAGGGTACTCTGAGAGTCATTTGAAGATATATGGACTAAACTGAAATTAAATATTTTCTATCTAGCAGAATAACATCTGGAAACAAAAGCCAGCAAGAATGAATTAAAGCCTTGATAAGTTCCATGTTTTTGTGGCTCAAGCATTGATGAATTATTCTTTACTTCTATGAGGAAGAGTGAGATGCTAAATATCTGCAACTGTCATGATGACAGCTCAAGTAACTACCTGTAAAGTAGTATGTAGTTTTAAGTAGTATATAAAGTACATAGTATAAGTAAACTGCTTACACTTCAGGCTCCTTTACCTAATTAACAAAATAAGTGTTTTGTCTGTTCATTCTGAAAATTTAATTTTGTTCAGCTTTAATTTGGGAGCCAGGAACATATTTTCCAACCATATAGAAAGAATACTTGACATTTAGCTAATATCACAAGAAAATAAAAAATATTTTGAATTATTATTTTTGAATTTATGAATTAATTTGTATCCAAATCTTGGATATAGTAGTGTCTAGAGTATCAGAAGCCATCTTTGTAGACCTGGGGATCATGGTTGTGATGATCATCCAAAATAGGATGACTGATTCTGAAGGGAACAAAATACTACATTTATTATGCTTTTCTACATAATAAATTTCTGCTCCTGTGTCTATGTTTCCTTTGTTTTGCTCTACATCTAACAGGAACAAGTCCTTCATATTATACTGGAAAATAAGATACTTAAAGTAACAGAACTGGAAATTAAATATAGTAAATTAATTATTTCAGCTTAAAGCCCCATTGACAATAGAGTTGTAGGATGGCCAGCTCTATTGGTCTTTGATGCATAAGAAACTTGCTGTACTATAGAAGCCCAATAATTTCTTCCGATATTTTACGTGAAACAAAGAGTGAATATACAACAAAATGTGATGAGTTTTGAATTTTATCAAGGAAGACACAGAGAAAGTCAAGTTCAAGTTAAAATCAGAAAGATTTAGAGATGTGTAAGACAAACAATTTTACTTAAGGAATCGAAACTCTGAGTGAGGAAAACACGTGTTTCTTGTGTTCCTTTAATTAAACATGCTATTTGCAGAGGAGCTATAATCATTAGCATGGAAAAAAGCCTGAATGATACCCAAACACTAATAGGCCATGAGTCTGTAGAGAATTAAATTTTATATATGTTGACCGTTCATTAATGTCTATTGTATTAAAATTTCTTAAGAAAGTAACAACCAAATCAAAAAACTATATTGAAAAGCACAATAGACAGGTCTTTATGAAACAGGGATTTTCATGTGTGTGCTCTTTGGGGCTATGTGGAAATATGTTTCATGCTTTCACATTATGATTTGGAATTTTTTTCTTATTAATAACTAAAACCTCTGCAAACTGGAGTAAATTTTTAAAAAGAGCTAATCAATCTAGAACTGATCTAAATACTTGCATGTAATTAAAATGGTATAGGAGCATAAAAGGGCAGAGGGGATGAGATAGAGTGTTCTAGAGATGGAAAATGGGGAAAGGGGATGACATCTGAAATGTAAATAAATAAAATATCCAATAAAAAGAAGAAAAAAAAAGAACTAATGAAAGTACCAGAGATGTAGTTACCAGAAATATATTCTCAGGGTTGGTGTAAATCCTGGGAACATCATATACCCTTCCTGGAAATGTCTTATTTTGGTTCTGGAACCAATTAATTACACAGATAAGTCAAATGCCACCAACTCTGTTTTGATCCTCAATGACTTGGGTAAGAGAAAAAGATTGAATTTTACCTTATATAAATACAAACATATACTTTATTACTTATATCAAGGCTATTCATGGAAAATAATGACAACTATCATTTGTAGCTTTGCTGTATAAGAGCTGAGTTAAAAGGAAAATGCACAGATATTTTTGGTAGTTAGTAAATAATCATTTCCATATAGATATAGCATGTTCCTTCATAATATTATCAATCAACAAAACTAATAAAACTGAGAATCAATATCAGAAAAAAGGCTTAGTTAAAAAAAAAACATATTTAAAGTAGTCAAGAAAAGCAAATATCTTGAAAGTTGTTTTGGTGAAATTATGTTGACACAAGAATGCCAGTTGTGTCTGGATAGAGGAAGATGTGTTTGAAAGAATAGCAGAAGTCAGCTCTTGCACTCTGAGTAGTGTGATGTGTGACTCTGGAGCTGTGTAGTGTGTACTCTCCAGGCTTGATACAGGTTCTCCACACATTAAAAACACAAGTAAATCCTAAACTGTGAAAACAAAGTTGGGATTTAAAACATTCTTGACTCTGCCTTGATGGCTGGGACCTAGATGCTGGCAAGAAGAGGAGGAGGAGGAGGAAAGAGAGAAGGAGGACGAGGACGAGGAGGAGGAGGAGAAGGAGAAAAATCAATGAAATGATTTCTAGTGATATATTTTTATACTAATAAATCAGTACCTAACCCAACATTAATTATGAGAAACTTCATCCTGCAACCTATCAGAAAATATGCAGACATTCAGAGCTCAGAAACTCTGTAGAAAGTGGGGAACAGGTTTATAGATGTCAGAGGATAAGAGGATACTGGGAGAACACAGTCCACAGAATCAACTAAGGAGGGCTCATCAGGGCTCACAGAGACTGAAAGGACAATTAATGAACCCATGTTGGTCAGGGCTAAGTCCTCTGCCCATGTTATGTTTGTGTAGATTGATGTTCTTAAAGGATTCCTGATGGCAGGAGTATGGATATGAATGTCTTTCATTTTTTGGCTGCTCTTGGGACCCTTTTACTCCTACTGGGTTTCCTCTTCTAGCTTTGATACAATGGTTTGTGTCTAGTCTTATTGTAGCTTGCTATGTCATGTTTAGTTGGTACCCCGAAAGACCTATTCTTTTCTGAATGGAAATAGAGGACAAGTGCATCCGGTAGAGAAGGGATATTATATTGTGGCTACTGAAAGAGTAGAAACTATGGTTACGATGTATTATCTGTGAAAAGAATGAAAAATAAATGTCCAAATTATCTTAGTCCTTTTGTCTCAAATGAAATCTCTACCATTCTTACTCAAAGAGGGTTTTTTTGTTGTTGTTGTTGGGTTTTTTTTGTTGTTGTTGTTTGGTTTTTGGTTTTTCGTGACAGGGTTTCTCTGTGTAGCCCTGGCTGTCCTGGAACTCACTCTGTAGACCAGGCTGACATTGAACTCAGAAATCCACCTGCCTCTGCCTCCGAAGTTCTGGGATTAAAGACATGTATCACCATTGCCTGGCAAAGTGTTATTTTTTAAGGACTTATATGTTTTGGGGTGTGGGACTGCATAAGGGTATCCTGGTTCTTGGCTGGACATGGGCCTAGAACCCCTTGATTCCAAGGGAGAAACGGCAGGAGTTCGGCCAAGCCCCCAGAACTCAGGGTCCTGAAAAGCAGTCCAATCTCCATAGACCTACATTGTTCAGTCACGTAGGCCATTACAGCCCCTCCCAAAAGTGCACAGGTAGAGGATGTAACTACAGGCCTCAGGCCCTAGAGATTTACATACTAATGAAGGTCAGAGGGTGGAGCCAATTAACCATTCCTCCCCAGAACCTCCCCCTTTCTCCCTCCCTACTTAACTCAGGTCTGCCCTGAGTTTGGGGGGGGGGGGTACATCCAGATCCATCTACCATCCGCCATGACAATAAACCCTTTTGGAACCAAGGACTTCCTCGTATCATTGGGGCCTGCCGGTCCGCCGCCAAAGCCTCCAGCCACTGGAACCAGGGACCTTCCTCCAGTATGTGAGACAGGCTGCCTGGAAGCCTCCTGGCAGCCTCCACCCCGCAGGCCCGGGCTGCTGCCTCCTGGTCCCAGGGGCCACTGCTGCGGCCCACCAGGTTTTTCCCACATTGGGGATTTTCTGTTCATGTCAGATTATTGCAATGTTTTTTGTCCCTGTTTCTACTTCTACTACAAGGTAGACATTCAACTGAAATACTGTGAAGAAGCACAAAAAGCCATGAGCCTCTGAACACCATATAATTCTCTGGACTACAATTGATGCTAAACTTAAACATGTGCACATAGAAATACACACACACAAACACACACACACACACACATAAACAAACACACAAACAAAACCTTAATTTAAAGAAACACCTATTTTAAATTCACAGTGTACAATTCATAGGCAAAACATCTTTTAAACGACAATGTTATGTGTTAACTTAAAAAAAGGTGTGGGGAAATGTGGTTTTATGCTGAGGGAAATATAGTTGATGCAAAAATTGAGTCCATAATATCAGAAAATAAAACTGAAAGTTTGAATATATGAAATATTATAGAGAGAAAACTCAACAGATTTTGTTGACCAATTTGATATTGTGTAGGTTGGGCTGAGAAAAACAGAATAACATCCATATTAGTAGTTTATATTCTTCTCTTAGAAAAGAATCAATGTGTCAGTTAATATTTAGAGACAAAGTAATTCTTTACATTCATATTTGAGTCTAGATCTTTAAGATAATTCATGGAAGAACTTATCAGACTGATAGAAATATTTGTCTATTAATTGAAATAGATTTCTCTAAATAATTATCTTTCTTATTTGTCATCTAATCCAGTTTAAAATCTATCTAAATGTCTTATACCACATATAAATGAAAGAATTGAATTATATAAACATGAAAGTATTAGTAATTTTTATGTATTAGTAATTTATCTTGTTGCTGTGATGAAACACCTGACCAGTAACAAGCAAAGGAAAGAAGGGATCATTGTAATTTAAAAGTTAAAATGGCATACATAGCACACCATGATGTCGAACACATCAGTATAACCATAGAGCACATGGTCACAATGCTCTGTAGGTGTAAACAAAACCCCAGTCAGGATGTACAACCAGGTTATAAGACTAAAAGTCTGTCCCAATTATTTATTTGTTCAGAAATTCTTTAATTGTTCAAATTATTTTAATATTTAAACATAAGTTTTATAATATATAATTTATACTTTCATATTTTTTATTAAAATACGGTTTTAATTGTACGATTTTTATATAGTGCTCTATTTATTTGAAATGTCCACATGTGCTTAGTTGTTTCTATTAATAAGGCTTTTATATAACTTCAGGAACAGAATATTGAAGCAATTACATAGCAGAAGGCCACTTTATCAAGTTAACAAAGTTTGTCTGGTTTTTACATTGTGTGTGTGTGTAGTGCGTGCGCGCATGTGTGTCACATTGACTGAAGTCTCAGTCAATTCCTGGCTGAGACTTCCTCAGTAAATTTCATAGCACCTCCATAGGTTGGCATATATATAGTTTTAAAAAATGTTAAAACTAAATGTTTTAAAGATGTTGTTTAAGAATAAACTGGAAGGGATTCATGGGTAGGGAAGTAAATTGGGAACAGTAAACATGAAGAAAGTTGAAGTGTGCTTTACAATAGACTACTCTCATTTTAGATCCTATTCCAAGAGCATATAAAACTTATAGAACACTAGGATCATAGGGAGCAAGTCCAATTTTGTTTTCATGATTGAGCTAAGTGTGGTTATCATATGTGCTTCAAAGTGAAACAGGTGAAAATAGTTCAAATTATGAAGCAATATGAACATATTTTACAGTTTAAACATAGTGGAAAATTTGGCTATCAGTCCTATAACAAATGTTCTATCAGTAAATAAATTGTTGACCCAACACAAAAGTCGAAGACACATACCAACAGCAAGTGTAAATGTGGAGCAAAGAACTGTGAAAATAGTGTATCCTAGGAAGTACTTCATGATGTATCAATTATTAGGTAGCTTGTCAGCTTGAATTTTACTGTTTTGAAGTAGAGGAAGGATCAGGTGTGAGGATGTTGTGGAATGGTGGTAGACAAGAGATAACAAAGTTTAGAGATCTTAGAGTTCTTCAGTATCACTATGCTTGAATTTAGAAGGTGAATATGCACCTCAAATTCGGGGTACTTTCTTAAGGTATTTGTTACTGTATATCAATGTAAATATTCTTACATTAAAGAAATGTCAAAGAATAATTTTACTGGGAATATTTAATTTGTAAATTCTTATGTACATATACATTTCTCTAACATAGTGTTGGAGAAAAAAATGGGGTTCTGTTTTCTCAAATACAGACATGTTTCCCTCTTCAGACTTTCATTCCATCCTGAAAATTCACATTGGTTTTGCACACAAATAATAAATGTGTATTCAAGTTCAAATTTAACTAAAAATTGCAAAACAAACTCAAAAGAAGAGAATCATATACACATAATATCACCTCCAGCAACGAAATTGACAGTAACTAAAAATCATCTGTCTTTAATATCTCTCAATATCAATTGACTTGATTGTGCAATAAAAAGACATAGGCTAAGAGACTGGATACTTTTGCAGCATATAAGAAATATACCTCAATGACAAAGACAGGTTCTACCTCAGGATAAATGACTGGGAAAAGGTTCTTAAGCAAATGGTCCCAAGAAAACTTGTTGAAGTTGCCAATTTTAATATGCAATAAAATAAACTTTCAAGCAAAAGTTTTCTAAAGTATGGGGAAGGATACTTTATATTCATCAAAGGAAAAATTCACAAGAAGGAAGTTAAAATTCTGAAAATCTATGTGCCCAAATGGAAGGGCACCCACATTTATAAAAGAAACTTTATTATCGCTCAAAATACACATTGAAAATCACACAATAATAGGGGGAGACATCAACACTAATTCTCATCAATGGACAGGTCATTGAAATAGAAATTAAACAGAGACACTAAATTATGAACCAAATGGATTAACAGATATCTACAGAACATTTCACCCCAAAACAAGAGAATATACTTTCTTCTCAGCACCTCATGGAATCTCTCAAAAAATGACTATATACTCTGACATAAAACAAGCCTCAACAGATAAAAGAAAATTGGAATAATCCCATGCATTCTATCAGATCACCACTGACTAAGACTATACTTCAATAACCAGAAAACCAACAGAAAGACCACATACTCATGGAAACTGAACAACTCTCTGCTCAATAAATCTTAGTTAGGGAAGAAAAAAAGAGGAAGAAAGAAAGAGAAGAAAGAAAGAAAGAAAGGAAGAAGAAGGAAGGAAGGAAGGAAGGAAGGAAGGAATAAATCAAAGACTTCAGAATTCACTGAAAATGAAGACACATCATACCCAAACTTATGGAACACAAAGAAAGCAGAATTAAGAGAAAAATTCATAGAATTAAGTATCATCAAAAAGAAAGAGTAGAGATCCCATACAAGCAACTTAACAGCACACCTGAAAGCTCTAGAACAAAAAGGAGTAAACACTACCTAAGAAAAGTAGAAGGCAGGATAGTAGTCAAACTCAGGGCGGAAATCAACCATCAGAAACATTGAGATCTATACAAAGAATTAACAAAACCAAGAGATGGTTCTTTGAGAAAATCAACAAGATAGATAAACCCTTAGCCAAGCTTACTAAAGTGCCCAGAGACAATATCCAAATTAACAAAATCAGAAATGAAAAAGGAGACATAACAACAGAAACTGAGGAAATTCAAAAAATTATCAGAACCTACTACAAAAGCCTATATTTTTAAAAAACTGGAAAATCTAGATGAAGTTGATAAATTTCTAGGCAGATATCATGTACCAAAGTGAAATAAAGGTCATATAAACTATATAAACAGTCTCATAACCCTTAAGGAAATAGAAATAGTCATCAAAAGACTAGCCCAACACAAGCCCAGGGCCAAATGATTTTAGTGCAGAATTCTATCAGACCTTCAGAGAAAGCCAAATACCAATTCTCCTCAAACTATTCCACAAAATAGGAACAGAAGAAACACTACCCAATTTATTCTGTGAAGCCAAAATTACCCTGATACCTGAACCATACAAAGGCCCAATAAAGAAAGAACTTCAGATTAATATTGATTATGAATATCAATGCAAAAATATTTAATAAATCCTCCCAAACAGAATCCAAGAATACATCAAAACCATCATTCACTAGATCAAGTAGCATTATCTCAGGGGTGCAGAGGTAGTTTAATATATGAAACTCCATCAATGTAAAACACTATAGAAATAAACTCAAGGGGGCAAAACCAACATGATCATCTCATTAGAAGCTGAAAAAACCTTCAACAATATACTGCACCCCTTAATGTTAAAAGTCCTTCAAGAGATCATAAATTCATGGCACATACCTAACCATAATAATAGCAATATATAGCAAACCAACAGCCAACATCAATTAAATGGAGAGAAACCAGAAGCAATCTCACTAAAAGGTTGCCACTCTCTCCCTATTTATTCAATATAGTACTCAAAGTTATAGGTAGATCAATTAGACAAGAAAAGGAGATCAAGAGGATACAATTTGGAAAGGAAGAAGTCAACAAATCAGCATTTGCAGATGATATGAAAACATATGTAGCAACCCCTAAAATACTACCAGAGAACTTCTACAGTTGATAAACAACTTCAACAAAGTGGCAGGATATAACATTAACTCAAACAAATCACGTAGTATTCCTTCATGTGAATGATATGCAGGCTGAGAAAGAAATTAGGGAACAACACCCTTCACAATAGCTGCAAATACGTATAAAATATCTTGGTGTAACTCTTACCAAGAAAGTGAAATATCTGTTTAATGAGACCTTCAAAATCACTGAAAAAGAAATGAAGATCTCAGAAGATGGAAAGATCTCCCATGCTCATGGATTGATAGGTTTAACATAATGGAAATAGCCATCTTACCAAAAGCAATGTACAAATTCAATCAAATCCCATAAAATTCCAACATAATTTCTGTGGTCATGGAAATATCAGTTCTCAACTTCACATGGAAAAAAAAAAAAAAAGAAACCCAGGATAGTCAAAACAATTATCAACAATTCTCACCTCCAGAGGAACACATACCTGACCTCAAGCTCTAGTACAAAGTAACAGTGACCTAAAAATTGCATTGTATTGGTACAGAGACAGACAGGTAAATCAAGGGAATGGCTAAGATCAAAAACTCAAGTGACAGACATGTTGGCAAGGATTCAGATAAAGTGGAACAATCCTCCATTGCAAATTGTACAGTCACTCTGGAAATCACTCTGACTGTTCCTCAGAAAACGAAAATAGATCTATCTGAAGACCAAGTTATATCACTCTTCAGATATACCGAAAAGATGCTCCACCATTTCTCAAGGACATGTATTCTCCGTGTTCATAGCAGCCCTATTTTTAATAGCCAGAAGCTGTAAACAACCCAGATATCCAACAAGTGAAGAATGGATACAGAAAATCGAATATTGTATTTACACAATGGAATACTACTTAGCTATTTAGAATGAGAACATCATGAATTTTACAGGCAAATAGATGGATTTAGGAAATATCATTCTGAGTGAGGTAACCCAGACCCAAAAGGACATGCACAGTATGTACTCACTGATAATTGAATATTAGCCACAAAGTCCAGAATATCTAGGATTCAACAGACCTTAAGATATGTAACAAGCAGAAGTGGGTTTCAATTGCACTTAGAAGGGAAAACAAAATAATCACAGAAAGCAGAGGGAGGGAAAGACCTGGGTGAGAAAGCAAGAGGGGAGAGAAAAAGGAGAATAGGATCAGATATGGGTGGGGAGACAGGAGAGATTCCAGAGGACCAAGAGAATAAATGAACATAGATAACCTCAGTGCTAGGCGGTAGGGGGACCATCTAGAAAATACCAGAAACCTGGGAGGTGAGAGACTCTCAAGACTCATTGGTTTTGACCTTAGCCAAAATACTCAACATTAGGGAGAAGGAACTAGAGAAGTCTACTTCCAGTAGATAGTCAAGGTCTCAATTAGAGGAACAGGGTTACTATCTCACAGTCAAAATTTTTGACTCAGAATTGTTCATATCTAAAAGAAATGCATGGACAAAAGATGAGATGAACTGAAGGAAAGGTGCCCAATGACTGGCACTAACTTGGATTACATCATCATGGGAATTGAGAACAAAAGGCTGACACTATCACGTTTTATTATGTTCTTACAGATGGGAGCTTGGCATGGCTATCCTCAGAGATGCCCTAAAAGCATCTGACAGAGACTGAAACAGCAGACTTACATCCAACCATTGGAATGAAGTTAGCGTACATCAATGATTGAATTAGGGGAAGATTAAAGAAGCTAAAGGGAGAGTGACCAATAGGAAGACCAGCAGACTCAACTAATCCAGACCCCAGGAGCTGCCAGAGACTGAGTCCTCAGGAGCACACATGGGCTGGTCTTAAGCCCTCACACATATATAGTAGAGGTTTGTCTTGTCTGACCTCAGTGGGAGTAGATGCACTTAATCCTAGAGAGACTTGAGTCCCCAGGAAAGGAGGGGGTTGGTGGGAGGAAACACCTATTGGGGGCAAGAAAAAGGAGAAATGGATGAGGAACTGTGGGAGGGGGAACAGAGTAAAGGCAGCAACTAAAATGTTAATAAATAAAATAACTTTAAACTGTGCATGCACATAAGTGTTGGATAACTTCAGTGGATATCATTGCTGTTTTCCTTCCTTTCTATGTTATATATGTTGGGATTGAGTTTTGCTTGTCCTATAGCTTGTAGGGAGTAAGAAGACAGAATCATTCTTTACCTGCTATGTGTTAGGAGCACACTGTAAACTTAACCAACTTGTTTGAGGTTTATAAAAAAAACTTTTTTCCTTGATTTATAAAATCCTCTATCACCTCCTTACATTGCTTAATTTGTTGATCTTTCTTTTCATAATTACAACTCAATATAGTGTGAGTAGCAAGCTTCAAATAAACTTTCAAATGAAGTTTCAAATAAACTTCCACAATGGAAACTAAGTGTTAGCAAACCAGAAGATAACGCAACTCCCTATTTTAAATGCTTATGAAATTTATTGCCTGTGTTCTTAATAAGTTATTTAAGATGTCATTATATTCGATTCATATGTGTCAATCAAAACATTTAAATATTTACTGGAATCTAAAGATTACTGCTGCACATTTGCTATTGCATCATCCAACATTTCTTATCCGGGAACTTAAGTGTGCCAGAGACTCCAAATTGGGACTCAGCTCACTGAAAGTCCCCTATTATGTTAACATCATGGAACAATAGCACTCTGTTGTTGAGCTCCATTTTAAACGGTACATCTATTATTACACTAATGATTACAAACCATATGGTGTAACCAATGGGGCTGTCTTTAAGTACACTAATTACATCAAGTTCAGGCAATAAAACAGGTGCTAAAACAATGTTCCCCACACATTTTTTTCATTTACTGCTCCATAGAAGACCTTTAGTACAGAGATTAGAATTCCAATCTATTTCCATAGGCTCCCTTTTGACATTTAAAGATGCTACTTAGCTATCTAGTCAAGTCCAATAGAAACAAAGCATCTTGTATTTGTTAATGATTCAGTGAACTGATTTTTTTTTTAATGGAGGTGCATGTGTGAAATAATCACAATATAAAACAAATAATGTCAGTGTTATTTGTGGTTAAGGTCAATTTTACCTATGATATGTGTACTATTTTGTACCGTTAGGTCATTTTATATGTGTAACCCTAAAGCCAGCTAGCTTGGGGTTAAGTTCTGAGATTTCCCTAAAATTTATTATGTATATAGTTGTAGAATCCTATATAGTATCACTTTGACTGAGTTTTCTTGGATATTTAATGAAGTAATTCATAATGAAAAACTCGTGGAAGTAGAATGAATATATAAATTTCTGTTAAAACCTTATCTGTCCCATGTAAATACCAAATACATGCTAGCTATAACTGTAATGAAACAGTTACATTACCAGCAAACACAAAGTAGATTGGATGTGCTTGTGCATGTACCTCAAACAAAATGAGACTTATGAAGCTAAAACAAACTAGATTAGAAACATAGTAAATGACACATCAAAAAGTCATTCTTATTGTTCAAATCTTAATACAACTCCAAAAATATAAAACATAACTAAGTCCAGTTAAAATATTTTTATATATTAGCCGTTATTTTAAAATAAAATGTATATATTTCAGGTTTTAGGGAGGAAGGGAAGATGGGAGGGAAGGTGGGAGAGGCAGAGACAGAGAGACGAGAAAAGACACACACATACACAGAGACTGAGATACACAGAAAGACAATGAGACAGAGAGAAAGAGAGGGAGAGCATTTTGTAGAAATAGAAAATATACTGCCTATTTGCAAATTAGTGTTGTTTCTGACCTAAAATAAAATGGGGAGCCAAATTACTAACTTTAATAAGATAATAACTTTAAAGGAACAATAATGGAAATGAGAATAATTAGAAATAGGAGACCACAGCTATATGATTTCTGTAAAATGGAAGCTGCTGTGGTTTCTGAGACAAACGTGAAATTTCTACATTCACATATCCCCAGTGCCCAATAGCATTCAGACATCTCTGTAGGCTATGTCTCTGGATGGGATCATGATTCCAACCATTGCTTCCCAACTCCCAGCCTCAGGAGACATTTTCTCAAACCTGGAAGACCTTGAGGGCTCCTTAATATGATTGGATGGTGCTTACAATGCCAACCAACTTGTACTTTGCTACTGTATTAACTCACTAAAATAAAGCTCTAAAAGACTGAGGGTGCTTTATCTTTTGGCCAGGCAGGCTAGAGAACTACAGTTCCAGGTGGTCAGATGTCAACTATGGGTGAGCGCATACAGTGGACTCAGAGTACCATTAAATGAGTTTGTGTGAGGCATCAGTAGGAAGCCCTTCATGAATTTTAGTACATTTTCAAGTAGCTGATAATTTATATATATCAAATAAGAATGTTTCTTTTTCTTTTGACTCCTCCCTCTCCACATTTTTTCTTCCCCTATTTATTGAAGCCAGGGTAACTGACAATATTATTATTAATAATACTAGGAAGAATAAAGAACACATTTTATAATAACTTAAGTCATTTACAAGAGTTAATGCTCACATCATAGAGATTACTCAAATCTACTTTTGTAGTCTTCTTCCTCCTTTACCTTTACTTTTTATTTTATTTTTTAATCTATTAGGTCATTTGTTTAAAACTTGTGTACCTCAGGCTGGCATGCATGGTAGAACCTCCTTACTTTAACCTCCTAAATGTTGAGATTATCAGCATATCCTACCACAGCAAGCTTTTGAAGTTTCTTGAGCAACAAAGTCTGACACATATGTTCCATACCTCAACGTATCTATCAATAATTAAGGTTATTTTTTCTTTTCTCTCTACCATCTGTATATTTATTGCTTTTGTCCAAATATATAGGAAGTAAATATTTTTAAGTATTCAATTTCTCAATTGTTGAATATTGTTTGGAGGCTTGTTGACCAGAACTTGTTGCTCATTAATTCCTAATTGAAACAATATAAGAAGAACAATCTGAATTTCAAAATTCTTATGAAAAATAAATAAGTAATAGTATGAGCATGGAGGTCCTTGGAACCCCATATCTCCAAGGGAACCAGGAATACTAAGCACCTAAGATTGCCTTTTCAAAATAAAGCACATAAAACTTGTTTTATTCCAACCAGAAAGCTTGGACTTCACTAAGCTCCCATAACCAGAACTGTACGTGACTAATAGCCAAATGACCTCTGTACCATCTCTATGACCAAGAGCATAACAGATCATTCCCTAACCTTGGAAACTAATAAGTGTCACCTATCTCAGAACCTGTCTTAGAAGAAATGGAGATGAAGGGGTTTGGAGCCCCATAGGAGGAACAACAATATGAACCAACCATATCTCCAGAGATACCAAGAACAAACCACCAACAAGAGTACACATGGAGCAACCCATGGCTCCAGCCACATATGTACCAGAGGATGGCTTTGTTGGACATCAATGGGAAGAGAAACCCTTGGTCCTGTGAAGGCTTGATTACCCAGTGTAGGGGAATGCAAGGAGAGGGAAGCAGGAGTGGATAGATGGGTGGGGGAACACCTCATAGACCCAGGGATGAGGGGGATGGGATAGGAGGTTTTCAGCAGGAAAACCATGAAAGGGGATAACATTTGAATGTAAATAAAGAAAATATCTAATAAAAATTTCAAAAAATAAAAGAAACAGCATATACTTTGAGTGGATTTCATAAAATTATGTCTCCTTATGCACCATGGGTGGTATTACACCAAGAATTTTATTTTTCTAAATTGTATTGTGTGTATATATGCTGTCAATAAACTGTCTGGCATCAGACTTTCTGGAGTTGGATCTAGCCTGTTTGACTTAGAAGGGCTAAACAGAGCACTTACTTGTAAAGAAGGGAGCAGAGCCATAAGCCATGTTTGTAGTGGTTTGAGTAAGGCTCGTCTCCATAGGATCATATATTTGAATGCTTAGGAAGTAGAACTCTTTGACAGGATAAGAATAAGGGCTGTGCTTTGTAGAAGAAAGTGCAAGTATGACATTAGCTATGAGCTTTGAGTTTTTCAAAAGCCAACATCTGGTCCTTTCTCTTTCTTCGATCTAGACCTGAGGATTAGGACATAGGTCTCAGCTACTGGTCAGTCACCATGCATGCTGATCCACACATTTTTCTTTTTATGGCATTCTGTGTTCCTATGTCTGAGACTATGGTGAAAGTATCATCATCATATTGGTGTATTCTCCTATGTGTTTAGAATGTGCCATTCAATATTATTTTTAAAATTCACAAAGGTAGTTACTAAAAATATGTAAAATTTAAAAAGCAGCAACTGGACAGATAATTGTTTTAATTAAATAAATAAGCAATACAGTTTCAAAAGTTTGGGTGACAATATTCAATATATGTAAAGAAAAAATTAAAACTGGTCAATCAAGTATGTAAAAATTTTTGTCACTGATGTATTTTAGACATTTGATACCTTCAAAACGATAACATTCTAATTCATTTGACTCCTAGTGATGCTATTGCATTTTAAACACAAAATAATAAAAATATTTTCTCCAGCTCTCTCAACAAAACATGTAATTTTTACTGTCATATATCTACTCACCACTGAGAAAATCTATACTTTAATAGATTCAACTCCAATTTGACTTTTCCCATTATCAACATTATTATTGGCATATAAGTTCATATCCATTCTCAAGATTTTAATAGCTTTTATCTTGCACAGTTATTATATATATTACATGTTGTTCAGGCAATCATTTTGACTCTTGAGAGTTACTAAATCCAAGGATGTCTTTGCTATAATAAAACTTGTAAAGTGCATACTTATTGCTTAATCAATTTTGTGTCTCATTCTTTGTGAAAGTTGGTGGTTTAGGAGAAAACTTGGAACTGACATTTTTTTTTATGTCATTGAAACATTTTAATTTAATGGCTTTGTTTTTAGGAATTTACCCTTAAGGTGTAATCACATACAAATATACAGAGAATGTTCATAATGTAGAGTATTTAACTAAAATATTAAAATTTATTTTGAAATATATTTGGTAAATTTAACATGTGAAAAAATACAAAACCTTTCACAACAAAGATGCTATGCAAAATTAGGATGTGCCATGAACTATGGTAACCCATAGATAACTGAATTCTATTTTTATAGACAATTTTTTAAAAAGATTTTTAATATATTAAAATGTAATTATTGGAGCTGGAAAGACGGCTCAGTGGTTACATGACTTCCTTTTCAGAGGACTCAGATTAAATTTCCAGCTCTCACATGGTGGTCTCTCACTACTGTCATTCAAGTTCCAAGAAAGCCAATACCCTCTTCTGGCCTGTCTGCACATCATATATTCACATGGTGCATAGACAAACATTCAATCATGACACTAAAACATATAATATAATAAACATAATATATATTTTTATATTTTATATTTTTATTGAAATTATGTTCAACTATAGAAATGACATGATTTTATGACTGATATTTATTAACAAACTATATTTTATGTAAGAACTAATATATACAAAATAGAAGGCAGTAAAATATATGAAAAATAAGAAAACAGCAAGGAAAAATGACTATATGAATAATGACTCTTAAGAAATACTCTTTTCTATAGTTTTCTGAAATTTGAAAACTTTTCAGATAGATGTGTATTTTCAATAGGCATGTACATTACAAATTAAGTACATATTTTTTCCACAACATACTTTATCACAATTTAAAAACTTAGAACTAATTGGTCCACATGTAGCTTAGTCTTAAGTAAGTACTCTTACTCATCAATAAATATTTACATATAATATTGGCATAGAGTATGATGCATGCCTTCCTTCTGTTCTGAGGGCTGTTTACAATTTCTTTCCATTTCATTTTTTTTTCTTACTTCATTTTCTTTTCTTTTTCATTCTCTTATTTCCATTCTTGGTAAATAATTCACACACATTCTTGAGATTATTGTTATTCCTGCTGCTCAGAGCATTCTCAAGTAATCTTCTAATTAACAGGACCTCATTACAGTATAATTTTCTTATATAGCATTTATTGTATTTAATAATTATTAATATATATCAGAATTCATTGTCCTTTTATAAATCTATGTATAGACATATGTACTGGATGGATTTGAGTGTCAAATTGACAAAAGCTGAAGTTATCACAGAGAAAGTAGCCTCCCTTAAGGAACTCCATGAGATCCAGCTGTAAGGCATTTTCTCAATTAGTGATCAAGGGTGGGAGGGACTATTGTGGGTGGTGCCATCCCTGGGCTGGTAGTCTTGGGTTCTACAAGAAAACACGCTGAGCAAGCCCAGGGTAGCAAGCCAGTAAGTAACATCCCTCCATGGTCTCTGCATCATCTACTGCTTCCTGATCTATGTCAGTTCCTGTCCTCACTTCCTTTGGTGATGAACAGCAATGTGGAAGTGTATGTTGAATAAACCCTTTCCTCCTCAACTTACTTCTAGTCATCATGCTTTTTTGCAGGAATAAGATCCCTGGCAAAGACAATTTTAAATCTTACTTTTGTTGATACCTGTAAAAGGCACCACTGTAGAACTTCTAGGAAGCTTTAGTTAGTATTGAAGAAATTCTAAATCTCTCTGTGAATTTGCTGATAATATTCTGGATCTTCTGCTGTACAATTCTCATAAAAGAATGAAAAGAAAAAAGTAGCTTATTTCATTTTTATAAGATCTAAAACCTTGGTGTAAAATTCAAAGGGCCAAGAGAGTAAAGATTTGGTCACATACAAGTTCCTTAGTTTTCTAGGGAGTTAAAGTGCTGCACAATGTTTAGACTTTATATCAGGATTAACTGTTTCTGAGGACTCAGAATGCTACACTTCAGTGAGGCTCACATATGTTTCTATTATTATTTTAGCCATTATCAGATGATTTGTCTCTCCAATTTCCCATGTTGCTTCCAAATCAACAGCACCACCCCTTCATACTGGTAAAGTTGAGTATTCCTCCTCATTTTTAATGAGCTTGTATTATATCAGCAGCTTAAACGTCCAGATCCAAGTGATGTTTTTGTTTGTTTCTTCATCATGATAAGGCATATATTCTCCTTCCTAGGCAAGGCATGTAATTATGTCTTCTATACATACAGTTTGGACTGATGATCGAAAGTTCTAGAGAATATTTTACATAGGAATAAGAAATGTAAACAAGGATATACTATCATAGGACAATTTTTGTTGTTGATGTTTTTCTTATCTTTTTAAACTTGAGAATGTAATTTTTATTACTTATAAGAATATATCTGAGATCAGAATCAATAGCTAATGAGAAGTTACATTAGTCAGTAGAGACTAATTTTGTGGGCAAAAAGGATTAAGATCTACATGTTTCTGGAACTCAGTATTAACACAAACTGGTCAATTTCCAAGTTGCTTTGGTTGGTGAGAACCAAGGGTCAAAAGCTTACTGGGAATTAGAATAGCATGCTGTCCTCATAATTCTAAAACCTAATCATCTGGGACTAATTTGCTTGACCAGTCAATGTCAAGGCCCATAAGCTACAGTGATTAGCAGGGATTAAGTCTCACTCTATCTTCTTTCTCTTCGAAAGGGTACAATTGCTTCTCTCAGATAAATTATAATATGGCTTTTTAGATCCAAGAAGCCTAACTTGAGTTAGAAATTTTACATTGGGAATTATTGTGTTATTTTTTTCTTTGTCCAGACTGAGAAGCACGATATGGAGTGGGAAATTCTGAAGTTAAGTGAGCATCTAAGGAAAATAGAAGTGGTTCAAGCAATAAAGAGATAGTATACTTCCTGAATTATACAATTGATAGTGACTGTCATAGTTTCCTGATATGGGTGATTCAGTACTTGCTAAATGTTTTAATTAGTGGTTTGGTTTATTAAAAATAAGTCAAAACTAACAAGGAAAAATGAAGGAATAATTCCTGAAGATGAGAAGATCCCATGCAAGTTATTGAGTAACACATCTCTTCATGATTGGCCATGAAGACAGAAATAGGAAGATCATCATATTCAGAGAAAGACAAAGTGAAACCAGATGTTCTAGTATCCTTGAATCAAATAGATTCATAATTTTCCATCTTCTGTTTATCCTACAAACCAATACATGGTACTTTTACTTTGAACTCCAGTCTGGTGTAATATATTATGAAAATGAGAAAAAATGTCCTTAGGGTATTATATGCATCATAATATTATATGTTTGTATAAAGGAGGACATGTTTTAAGTTTTCCAGGTTGTCTGCTATCACTTGTAAGAAACTCTAACTGATGGCAGATACAGCATTCGTTCAACTCCAAATGTAGCCAGAGAGGATCTCAAGTTAAGCATGGGTAAACACAAGCTTATTGGCTTAATCTCACTTGAAAATGAGTGCCAGATGTCATGCACTTACTATTTCATAAAATTAAAGAAATACATAAATTTATCAGATGATGAGTCTGAAATTAAATGTCCCCTCCGATAGCTTGCTACATGAAGGAAAAGTTGGATTTTCTTCGTTTCCAGCTCAAAACCTAGCAAATAGTGAAAATTGCCCACAAAAAATCTTTGAAAGTTGAGATAAGCCCAAAGTTCTGGGTCCATCCAGATGTCATTGACCTTCACAGTTAGCATTCTGCAATATGTCAACACTGAATGAGTTCTTTCTCTTCTCTAGATTCTCAGGAACAAAATTAGCTTTTTTCTATCTTCTTCAGTTTAGTGGAGGAACAAGTAATCCAGGACATAATCACAGAGTTCAAAGATGAAGTTATGACTTATATGATATTTACCCGGAAACTTGTATCAAACAAAAGCCTTATATTTAACAATATATGCAAAGACAATCTTAAGAATATTATTTTATGCCCTGTATGTAATTTAGATTCAATTCTCTTTTAATAAATTTGTACACTTATTTGTTATTTCTAATATGTCTTATAAGAAAATAAAATGATGGAGAAACACTAAGTAGGAGAAAGAAATGCTAGAAGCTGGAAAACTAAACCAATTGTTGGGAAGGCAGAATTTATGTATATGCTCCCACCTTAAGCTATCTGTATTTTTCCAGATGAAATATAAAAATAAAGCAAAAAAAAAAAAAAAGCTATGATAAGACTCAAATGCCAATCTAAGCTACAGTTTTCATAAAAGATGAGACATAGCACAAGGAATGTAGGGTTCTTAAAGTATATTAATGTTTTCTAATATCAAGTTGCAATACATCATTACCAAATCTCTATTGAAATCAATGGAGTTCTCTTAAATTATTGATATGTCCTTGGAGATATTTATAATCACTGTCAAAGAAAAAATCATGTCTAATCAAGACTTATTTTAAAGTGTTTGGTTTTCTGTCCACACTTTTTTTAAATGTTTCAAACATGTTAAAACACAAGACAAATAAACTTTCTTTTTTGTGGGTCAAATGTTCAAAGCTTTGGAAGCCTGTGCTATAGTAGACAGAGGGACTAGAATGATAGCAAATAGTTGTGTTCCTTTCCTAATATTCTAAACCAGAGGATAAGAAGATTCCTCTCAAAGCGCCACACTATTCTGGTGTGTCAGCTGTCTTCTTGATCAGAGGCTATGAAGACCTGGGTATTATACATTAACCAGTGCATATTCCACACTAATAAGGTCAACACACGGTGAAAGTACCTTACTGCTTCCAACTGAGGTGACACAGCCAGCATGGGCTGACATATTAAAGCAAGTGCTACAACCAGTAAAGGAAAAACTACAGAATCCATAAACTTCTCCCAAGATCCAGGTGATCCCTAAAAAGTGGACCAGACCATCAACAGACCTCAGCTAAAGAAAAGTAAATGGTTAATCTTTAGACATATCTGTGGACTTAAATTTCCAATAGAAAAGAATAACCAAAAATATCTATCTCCTTAATGAGACAATGTACTTACAGCTCCCAGAAACCCTTTGCCTGATAACGGATACAATTTTATGGAGAACGTCACTGCAAAATCTTTCCGTTTTTCTGAGTTCTAACTCAAAAACATGTCCTCTCTTTTTCATTTTCTTTTATTTATTAATGTATCATGGTCAAAATCCTAAGCATGATTTTGCTCTGACATTCTCAGTCTTTTTCTGTAGATCCCCATTTCACCTGAATTCCATTGCCTATCCTTTCTGGGACCGTGTACCCCACTCAAATCACATGGATGTCTCATTGATATCCATCTTCCATCTACTAACACTTGCAAACAATTACAGCTTGTTCGTTTGCTCTTTAGATCTGTACGCAAACTCTAATAAAATAATTTTTGACCTTCCTTTCTAAATATATTTCTAAATTCCTTTGTCAAGAAAAATAATTCAGCTACTATAAAACTGCACAGTAACAATCCATGAAACACAAGCAGAGTGGCCAGAAATTAGAGATGAACAGTTAAAACAAGTGTTTTCCATGTTAATAAATCCTGTGACAAATTGTCTATTAAACTGAAAATTTATAGCAAAGATTTGTATGGCATAGATAATATATAAAATTAGGAATGAATGTGATTTTTCATTTTTATTTTACATTTTCCTTACTCAAACTTCAATTTTCTTATTTTACTTCACTGTTTATCTACATTCAGAGCAGCAAAATGATTTATTTTAGTCATTTCAAATGCTGATGTATATCCTAATGAAAAATAGATACTACAAATGCTCAACAGAAATAAAAATGTCTGAAACAATTGAGTTGAATAATTAGTTGGAGGAATTTCTTCCTAATTAAAGTATCTGATTTGGATCTTCTATTCCTATCTACTATTTTCATGAGGGGATTTACTTTTTATTCATAAAAATCTTCTGCCTTCATGCTATTCCTTCACTCACATTTCACTGTTCTGGAGAAAGCCAATCCCCAGTGTGGTGAGGTCCAGAAAATATAGCAAACACATGTTGCTCCATATTTTTTTTTTCACTCAGGTGTGATCTGCCTGTGCGGAAGATGGATTCAAACTTGGTGTATATGTTCTTGTGTGGTGAAGACCTGATAATGTGCATGTGGGCCAGAGCTGGGTAGACATACTAATTTATAGATGAAGTTGATTGTATCTGCATGCAGAATGCATGCCTTCTAACTCAGTCTCTTCCAGCGATAATACCATTACTTTGATCTCCAAAAGAAAGAAAGAAAGAAAGAAAGAAAGAAAGAAAAGAAAGAGAAAGAAAGAAAGAAAGAAAGAAAGAAAGAAAGAATATACATTTATATCTATAATATATATTTGTATATGTTGAATTTATATACAAGTATCACAAAGGAAAAAGTGAGCTTGTAGAACAGGAGGTTTACATGGCAAGGTTTGGAGTGAGGATAAGAATAAATGAAATGGAGATGATGTAATTATAAATTCAAAAAGGTTAAAAAATTTCGATCATAGTCTACCAGTCATATGTAAAATACATTGAAAAATATGGTGGTGAATCAGATGACAAACAGACAGTGCAATAGCTTGAAAAATGTTTTTTGACATTGGGTTGTCAAATGAAAAGAAATGATGAAAAAACATAAGCTCCTTTAGTAATATTGAACTATGACATTTATACAATTTCTTGAAAGGATTACCAGTTTTTAATGTGGAATTTTATTTGGACTATGTCTTCACAGTATATCTATCTATCTATATAGATATAGATGTGGATGTGGATATAGATGTAGATGTAGATATAGATATACAAATATATAGTTATAGATATAGATAAAAATATAGAGATATATTATTAACAAATATATATATTTCAAAGCCATAGGCATTTTCAGATAAAGTTAATAATCATGGCAATATATTAGAAAAGCTAAAGAGCAATACCATAAATACTCAATAATAATAATATTCTATGTCAACTTCAAAGTAAAAGTGTTTAATCTAATAATTCATAAAAAGTTCTATGAAAGAGATTTTGAGCCCTAATTAGCTCATTTATTTATGCAGTTTTTAAACAAGTGTTACAAAATATTTTCTTGAGGCATCTCTTTAACCCCATTTGATGCAACACATTTTCTTTTCAAAAAGAGTCTAATAGATAATACTTGACCTCCAAAGGAAAATGTTAATTGTCCCTCAGCTCAGCATATTCAAGTGCTTCTGAACTTAGGAGAAGATATGATGTCTATAATTCAGTTATTACCTGCAAGTATCGCCTCAACTCTACTCTAAGTAGTAATATTCAATTTTAACCAATAAAATAAAGGCAGATCTCCTAAAAGAATCTTTGCCAAAGAAAAACTCCTTTAAACAATTCGAGCTATCTGATTCTCCAGTAAAAAATATAAAGACTTCCACAGACTATATTTCCCCACTAGGTATACAATTCAATATTTTTATTAATGCTTTTTACATTTGACATATACCAAAACATACTGTATAAACACAACAGAGTTCCTGGTTCCTACTACAGCAGTCCTTAAATAAAGGCATGTCATAAAATTTAAATTTAAATTTAATAAAATTTAAAATGATGTGTACTACTAAGGAATGTCTTCCTATTTTATATATGGTGAAACTCATTATTTCTCGTGTGTTTGTTTTGTTTTCTGATATAGGTAGCTAGAGGTAATATTTTTCTTGCATTTGTCAAGCCACAATAAAAAACATAAAGAACTGCTCTCCAAACTTTGCCAACCATTACTTTGGTCTTAGTAATCTGACAAGGAATTAGCAATTTTTTTTAAGTATTAGATGTAAACAGAGACTTGGAAAAAGTTGGCTGCAGGCATATACTATGCCCATGCATTTTTTAGAGGGTTTGCTATCTATGTGCTGCTTACTTCCAGTTGCTTTGTGCATGTTAACACACTCCAGATAATGAAAGGTAAGCACAAGTAAAGTTTGTTACTTCTCATCCTGAAGTCAAATACTTGACTTTTATTGTTTGAAACAGAGGGTGACTTTGAAAACTGCATGTTTAAATAAAGATAATTTGCCATAATTGCCTGAGGATAACTACAGTGCTATTAGAATATATACCACCAGTTGAAATTTGCCTAAGCCAATACTGACCACTGTGGAAAAACCCTGATGTTTATGGAGTGGATTTTCAACACCATAGCTACCATAATTAATAAGGAAACATGTGACTTGAATTTAGATGTTATTAGAAATGTCTTGTTTCCCATTATCCAGTGAAAACTATTTGGTTGAACTGAGATGACTTTCAGGAAAAGCCATATGGCTTGTAAGCCTGTGTTCTACTGAAACAGATTGAGAAACAGAGAGTTAGTGATGATTGCTGACTTTTATTGGTAGCATTTAGCAAAATATTTGAAGAAGACATGCTCTTGAGATCAGTTGGTGTTTGAAGCCAAAAATAAACCAAAATAGAAAACTATCCAGAAATTAAAAGTTATTTTCAACAGAAAATTATAATCCTAAATAATGAGATTCTACAAAGTATCAGTTGTGCAGTAAGTTGTTGGTGAGGATGTGGAACAAACAGAGCTTCTGGAATAGTCATAATGGAAATCAAGCTATGACTATTTCTTATACAATTGGATACACTATTACCATTCAATACATTAATAGAATCACCTGATGCTAGCTTTTAACAGATGAGCTTTTAGGGAATATTCCAAATCTTAGAAGAATTGGTAATGTTGTGCTTGTTTGGGGGATACATTGAAAAGGCATCTACAGAAGGATTACAGTTTAAGGCTAGCTTGGGTATACATTTGGGATAGAGGGATGAATGACAGTTAAGCATACACTACTTTTCCAGAGGACCAACTTTCTGTTAAAAGCACCAAGTCTGGCAGCTCTTAACCAATTATATCCCTATTTCCAGAGGACCTGAAACCATTAGTTTTTGTGGGCAAATACTCACATACACATATCCACACAGAGAGATATAGATTTATTTACACATTTTTTTTTAATTTTATAAAATGAGGTATTCTATAAAACAACAACAAAATACTAAAATTATTGGGTGTGTTATCACAAAGTTAATGAATTTTGTCCAAATTTGAGAACTCTTGGTGCTAGGCTTACACATGTTCAATAGCAGGTATTTTCTGCATTTACTTGAATTCTGACATTCAATGTTTTTATTTTTTATTGGTTATTTTATTTATTTACATTCCAAATGTTATCCTCCTTTTGGGTTTCTCTTCCACAAATCACCAGTCCCCACCCCTTCCATCTTGCCTCTTTGAGGGTGTTCCTCTACATGCCCACCCACTCCGGCCTCATTGCTCTAGCATTCTTCTACACTAGGTCATCGAGCCTCCACAGGACCAATGGCCTCTCCTCCCACAGATGCCGTACAAGGCCATCATCTGCTGCATCCAGCTGGAGCCATGGGTCCCTCCATGTGTACTCTTTGATTGGTGGTTTAGTCCCTGGGAGCTCTGGGGTGGGGGTAGGATTGTTTGATATTGTTGTTCTTCCTATGGGATTGCAAACCACCCTCCCAGCTCCTTCAGCCCTTCCCCAAACTCCTCCATTGGGGTCCCTGTGCTTAGTCTGATGGTTGGCTGTGAGAATCTGCATCTGTATTGGTCAGGATCTGGCAGAGCCTCTCAGAGGACAGCTATACCAGCAAGCACTTCTTGACATCAGCAATAGTATCTGGATTTGTTATCTGTTTATGGGATGGATCCTTAGGTGGGGCAGTCTTTGTTCGTTTCTTCTGTCTCTGCTCTACTCTTAGTCCTTGTATTTCCTTTAGACAGGAACAATCCTGGGTTAATATTTTTGAGATAGGTGGGTGGCCCCATCCTTCAACCTGGGTCTTTGCCTAACCTCTGGATATGGTTTCTACAAGTTCTCTTTTTCCTTTGTTGGGTATTTTAGCTAATGTCATCCCCATTGGGTCCTGGGAACTTCTTGCTTCTCTGGCATCTGAGACTTTCTAGTGTCTATCCCCAGTTCCCCATTCCCCATTGCTACACACCTATTTCGTGACCCTCTGTACTTTTCCCCTGTCTCCTTTCACACCTGATCCTGTCCCCCTTTTGTCCTCCCCCTCTTCTCTCCCTCCCTCTACCTCATATGTGATTTATTTTAATTCATGTAATTATTGACTTTACATTATGATTACAGCAACACCCCTCTTCTTCCAGTCTTTCTTTCTCCATGCTCCTTCCCCTACTCCTCTAAGAAGTGGGAAAGCCTACCTGGGTATCAGCCCACTCTGGCACATCAAGACACTGTAGGAATAGGAGTATCCTATCCTACTGAGATCAGGCAATGTGGCCCTGTTAGGAGAAGAGGATATATAAGTAAGCAACAGTTTCAGGGATAACCCCTGCTTCAGTTGTTGCGAGACCCAGATGCAGACCAAGTTGCATATTTGCTACATATGTGCTGAGGTGGGGCGGCTAGGTCTAGCTTGCTTTTTGTTGATGCTTCAGCCTCTAGTGGCCCACATGTGTCCAGGTTAGTTCACACTGTTGGTCTTCTTGTGGAGTATTTTTGCCTTTAAGTAGTTTTTCAGTTTCATGAGAACAAATTTATTAATCATTGATCTTAGTACCTGACCTATGGGTAACCTATTTAGGAAATTTTCTCCTATGCCAATGCCTATAAGGCAATTCCCCACTTTACCTTCTATTATATTTAGTATAACTAGTTTTATGTTGTCTTTTATCCATTGGACTTCAGTACAGAATGATAAATTTGGAACTATCTGCATTCATCTACATGGTGACATTCATTTGGACCAGCACTGAAGATGATTTTCTTTTCCATCATATGGTTTTGCCCATTTTGGACAATTATCAATTGTCCATAGTTGTGTAGGTTTACTTCAGGGTATTCAATTTGATACATTGATCAACCAATCTGCTTATATACAAAATAACATAAAATTTTTATTAATATTTTCCTACAGTACAGCTTAAGATGTGGGATGGTAATGCCTCCAAAATTCTTTTATTGTACATGGTTGTTTTAGCTATTTTGGGTTTTTATGTTTTTCCATATAATGTCAAGAATTGTTCTCTCAAGGTCTGTATGGAATTAAGCTGGAACTTTAATGGGAATTGTACTGAATCTATAGGTTGCTTTTGATAAAATAGACATTTTCACTATGTTAATCCTGCTGATGAATAAGCACAGGAGATCTTTCCATTTTCTGATACCGTCTCTAATTTTTTTTTTCATATTTTTGGAATTTTGTCATTCAGGTCTTTTACTTGTTTGGTTAGAGTTACACCAAGATATTTTATATTATTGGTGGCTATTGTAAATGGTGTTGTCTCCCTGAATTTTTTTCCTTATTCCATTTATAATTTATATAAAGGAGGGGTTGCTGGGTTTTCAGTTTGTTTGTTTGTTTGGTTGGTTGGTTTAAGTTAATTTTGTATTCAGCCAATTTGCCAAAATTCTTTGACAGCTGTAGGAGTTCTCTAATATATTACAGGGAAACTTATATATGCTATCATATCATCTGGACATAGAGATTCTTTGACTTCTTCTTTTAGTTTCCCCTGATCTCCTTTAGTTTTCATGTGAAATTCAAGTACTATATTAAAGAAATATGGAAAGAGTGGACAACTGTGTACTGTTCCTGATTGTAATGAAATGGCTTTAGTTTTCTTTCCATGTAATTTAATGTTGGCTATTGGATTGTTTTAATTGTGTTTAGGTATGTGCCTTGTAACCCTGATGTTTCCATGTATTTTAAAATGAGGGGGAGCTGGATTTTTCAGGAGGTTTTTTCAGTATCTAATGAGAAGATAATGTTTGTTTGTTCTTTTCAGTTTGCTTACATGGTAGATAATGTTAATAGATTTTCATATAATGAAACATTTCTGCATCTCTTGGATTACGCTTACTTGATCATGGTGATCACTGAGTAGAAAGCTGTTCAGTTTCCATGAGTATGTAGACTTTTTGCTGCTTCTGTTCATGTTAAAGTTCAGCTTTAATTCATGTGGTCTGATAAGATACAAAGAATTATTTCAGTTTTCTTTTATCTATTGAGGCTTGCTTTGTGACAGAGTGTATTGTCAATTTTGTAAAGGTTCCATTCCATGAGATGCTGAAAAGATGATATATTCTTTTGTGTTTGGGTGAAATGTTTTATAGATATGAATTAGGTCCTTTTAACTTGTAATGTCAGTGTGTTCTGTTATTTCTATGTTTAGTTTCTGTCTTGATGATCTGTCAGTTGATGAGAGTAGGTGTTGAATTCTCCAATTATTAATGTGTGAGGTTCAATGTGTGATTTTAGCTTTAGTATTTTTGTTTTTGAATGTGGGTTCCCTTGCATTTGAAGCACAGATGTATTCAATTGAGATGTCATCTTGGTATATTTATCCTTTGATGAGTTTGAAAGGTCCTGCCCTATCTCTTTTTATTATTTTTTGTTGAAAGCCTATTTCATTATATATTAGAATGTCTACTCCATTTTATTTCTTGGGTCTCTTTTCTTGGAAAACTTCTTACCAGCACTTACTTGGAGGTTATGTCTCTCTTTTTTGCTGAGGCGTGATTCTTATATGCAGCAGAATGGTAGATCCTGATTATGTATCCACTCTGTTAGTCTGTGTCTTTTTTATTGGGTGATTGAGTCCATTGATGTTGAAAAATTTTAGTTACCAGAAATTGTTAATTTCAGTTATTTTGATGCTGTTGTTGGTACTGTATATGTATGTGTATATGTATGTGTGTGCATATTTTCCTTCCCTTGTTTACTAGTGTGACATAATTTATTTCGTGTGTTTTCTTGGATGTAGTTATTTTCCTTGAGTTGGAGTTCTCTGTCTCACATCCTCTATAGGACTAGATTAGTGGAAATATATTGTTTTAGTTTGGTTTTCTCATGGAATATCTCGTTTCCTCCATCTATGGTGACTGAAAGTGTTGCTGTGTATAGTAATACGGGCTGTCATCTATGATCTTTAGAGACTGTAAGACATCTGCTCAGCTTCTTCTTTTAAGTCATTTTTGAGAAATCTGATGTAATTCTAATAAGTCTGACTTATATATGTTAGTTAGATTTATCCATTGAGGCTTTTAATGTTATTTCTTTGTTCTGTATACTTAGCATTTTTAATTTTTATTAAATTTATGCATTCACTTTACATTCCAATATCAGCCTCCCTTCTCCCAATACTCTCTCATGCAGATCCACCCAATTCCTTTCTCCCTTTCTTTGTTGAGAAGGGTGTTGATGCCACTAGTATTGCCCCCATCCCCCTCTTGCAAGTCTAGGCTCATCCTCTCCCACTAAGGCCAGGTATGGCTGTTCTTAAGAAGATTGGGAATTGAACTACATTCTTGGGTACATACCTAAAGGATTCTCCATTCTGTTGCAAGGGCAACAATGTTTATTGTGGATTTGCTCATAATAATCAGCTATATAATGGACAGAGAAAATATACAGAATGTATCTAGAAAGCAAGTAGAATGGACAGAAAAAGTATCTAGAATATATGTAGAAAATACGCAGAATGGACAGAAAAATACACTTCCAGAATGGATTATTACTCAGCTATTTAAAAAAATCATAAAATCTCATTTGCACACAAATATATTCAACTAGAGAAAAGTTATCCTATGAAAAGCAACCCAGACCCAGAATGGCAAATATGGTCGGTACTTACTTATAAGTGTTTGCTAGACATTAAGTACATGAGAATCAAGCTACAATTGAAAGAGCCATAGAAATTAGGTAAATAGTAGGTATTCAGGTTTTAAATCTGTTGGATTTCCCTGTCAAGGTTAAATGGAATAGATTTTTCTGGGTGGACTGCATGATGGTGAGGACAAAAGTGGGAGAGTTCAAGTGCAGGAACAAGATAGGGAGACAATACACAGAGACAGTTTGAGCTGTGGAATGTTTGGGGTATTGTAACAATAGTACAGTGGAAGCATCCTGGAATCTAGGAGGATGACCCTAGTAAGGATTTTAGTAATAGAAGAACTGGACAACTTTTCTAATCAGGGAATGGTTTCAGGGTTGCATTTTGTTGAGTTGTTGGCTGACGACATTATTCGAGAACCCTAAATAATTGAGGCTGATAGTAGGACAAATAATCTCTCTAAAAAACTGACAGTAAGGTACCATTGTTGAAGACAAAATCTGTGCAGTGCAATGAATGTACAGCTAGTTCCTTCATGGTACCTTCATTCCTACTTCTTTGCCATAAGAAGGCACTCTGCCAGCTATGAAAAGAGAAAACTAAAAACCAACCAAGACACAAAATTCTTGGTCCTACAATCTTTTCTATTTGCAAGACATGCTGGGATAATGATTGTATAAAATGATTGTGGGATGTCCCAACACATATCTTATTTAACTTGAGACCCAAGAGAAGAGACAGAGGCCCTGCTCAACACTGCCTGTGTGGTCAGGAACCAGAAACTGGAGAACTCAGATGACTAGGGTGGAACCAAACAAAATTGGCCAGTAAAATAAAATGATAAGATAAATAGACGATTGATAAATATATAAGACCAATTAAATTATTTCTAATGAATTCTTATATATTCAAAGATTGGTGCCTTATCCAGTCCTCACAAGAGAGGATTTATCAGGTTACAGACAGAAATGTATGCAGAAACCTACAGCCAGCTATCATCTGGAGAGGGAGTATAAATTGATGTTCTCCATCAGGTCCTTCCACTTCTTGCTTTGAAAACTTGTCAGAAGTATGGGTAGAATGATTGTAGGAGTCTGGGGAATGGGATACTAAGAGAACAAGGCCCACTTAATCAATTAAGCAGGGCTCACATGGACTAACAGAGACCGAAGTTGCAAGCATAGGGCCTGCAAATTCTTTAGATCAATAAGAAAAAAAAAGTTAATAAAAAACCACTGCATATTTCCAAAGCCATAAAGCTACAGATGGTTAGCAATTGTCACTTCAAAGTGTCTTTGAGAGCAAGAATGATAACATCTAAGAATGAATCATGAGCAGAGTTTATAGTGTGAATAAGTAAATTACGATTTGATTTAAATAATCCAAAAAAAAAAAAGAAAAAAAAAAAAAGAGGATCAATAGCTTCAACCCCTTTGGAAATAAAATGGTAGAAGACTGAAAAAAAAAAAAACTTACCTCCAATGAGGCCAATTTGAGTTTCTGAGGAAATTAGTTATTATTGAAACTGAATATGTTTTGCAAATAGTATTCAACAAAGCATGCTTGTTAAGATATTGTTTGACATTATTCCAAATCTTGTGCTTTCATGTGTGTGTGTGTGTGTGTGTGTGTGTGTGTATTGGGGGTCAGGGAACAATATACTATGGTTGAGTTCTTCATTCCTCCAGGCAGGCTGATCAAGATGTGTCTCTATAGTCTAAGTGAAGCAGCTTTCTCCATACCCTTAATTCCCAGGCCTCCACTCTGTTGTGTGAATTGTGATTCCTTCCTTCTTCTTTTAATATTTTTATTATCATTAATAATTTTTTTACAGTCCAGTCATTATCTTCCTCCCATCCTGTCCTCTGACAGTTCTTCATCCCATTCTCCCTTCCCCAGTATCCAAGAGGATGTCCCCACACCTTCACATCCCCCACACCCTGCTAAGCTTCCCAACTCCCTGGGCCCTCAAGCATTTCAAGCGTTAGGTGCATCTTCTCTTACTGAGACCAGGAGAGGCAGTCCTCTGCTGTATGTGTTTGTCCTATAACTTTGCCTTATGATTCTATGCAAGAATAAATAGCACTACATTGGAAATCTGATGTATATGTTTCCCATCTGCAGTAGTTAGTTTTCTCTTTTGAATCAGGAAATAGCTAATAGTGAGGAACTTCAGAAAGTATGAGTTTATTTAACTCCCATTTTGATGGTATAATCGATCAAGACAGGTAAAGTATAGCAGCAAGGTATACAGCACAGGTGGGGAATAGAGACTGATGAATGCCATGAATGAATTACCTTATTTCATTTACTCTGGGCAAGGCCAGACCATCAAGAGATTCTATACACATCAAGGATGGGTCTTCCCTTTTCAGCTATTCATTTTGGGGAACATCCTCACAGACACCAAGAAAATTGTTTTCATATTGATTTTATACCCAGTCAAGAAGATAATGAAGATTATCCCACTTTAACAATGTTTTCTAAATTTAGGTTAATTACTTCATGATTCACTTACTTTTATACAATAGAATTCATTTTTTATACTGAAGTTCCAAATTTTGTCTACCTGTGATCCCCTCTTTTCCTAATCAGAGCAAACATTAATAGCATTTAATAGGGAATCCAATTTGCAGATCTTTAAGTAACAATAATTCAGAAATACAAGGCTTTTGTTCTAATTTCAGGGAAAATGTATTTTGCTAGGTAAATTCTCAAGAGTCTTAAAAGGAAAATCATTGAATTTAGTACCTGCCACAAGCCAGTCTTTCTGCCCTTCTTGGTCTTTTGGTACTTGATGTCTCCATTTACAGGGACACCTGTCTGGATTGGCAGCAAGAAAATGAGTCCAGGTTGATTATTCTAACTAAGTTGTGTTAAAATACTTTGACATAGTGTTATCAAATTTAACATTATTAGAAGGTATTGTGGTGAAACAAATTTTAATGAGTAAAGACACAATGGGGATAATTGAGAAGCTCGTAAAAGAAATGTCAATGAAACCACAGCTCTAAATTTTAATGAGTGAATTTTCTTAAAGTGATGTGAATATCTACATTAATAGACATCCCTGTCTTTTACTTTCACCAAAATACAAATGAGGCAATTTAGTGGTAGATGAAAGATAAAGACAGATTACTTCTAACATCTTAAAACATGGGCTTTTTCATGTCACTTACCTGTTAACTGAGTTTATTAGACTCTAAAGCCATTATCTAAAGCCATTATCTAATAACTAAAAGTCATAAATGAGCATGAACAATTTATTGTAGGTACAAGAATAGAAAATAAAATATTGACTGGGTTTATCTATACAAAACTTCCATAATAGTGAGACACAAGACAGATGAATTGCCTCTTGTCGTACTGTGCTAATTTAGACCTAAGTATGATAGTTTAAAAACTCTCAATGAACATGTGGAGGCAGTGACAGAAAATGAATGCTCAGCTAGATAACTAGTCATAAAGCAAATACGTGTAAACATCTATGTTTTAAATATTTATTCAATTTATAATTTGAGTTTCTGTTTGAACTGATTGTAAACTACTGAGGAAAAAAAAAGACGATTGGAATATCAAGCAATCTCTTCTAAAAACAGTACAAAATCTAGGGACAATGTCATTAAGGAAACAGAATTATAATAGAAGAGATATAGAGTAGAAGCAAAATAGAAGCAGAAGAGTCATCTGAACATAGCATAATATAAGCAAGGCATGTTTCTCCTAACTAACAAGGATGGACTTTTTTTCTAACAGACTTGGGTTTCATTCATTTAGGAACAGAAAGCTCTTTTTTTATTCAATGAAGGTTGAAGGTTGGTTTTCATGGAGAATTAGTGAGTTCCTTCTGCACAGGCACTTGGGGTTTTTTCCATCATCCAAATATATATATTCATATGTAAATATAAGTGTGTGTGTCTGTGTGTGTGTCTGTGTAAGTATGTAAGTTGAGTCAAACGATGGACCCGACAAGAGTGTGTGAATGGGTATATGTGTTGTGTATGAGTGTGTGTGTGTGTGTGTGTGTGTGCGCGCGCGCGTAATTTCTTGTATAAAATAGGTTCAGACTGTGAGTGTGACTCTCTTTTTTGAGTTCAATAAAAGTTAATTGCTCCAAGCCTCTCTCTTACCTAACCAGTAAAAGACAAGGCACCAGGGCAATAGGAAAAGAGCCTTTCCAATAAATCCTCTACTGAATTCTCCATTGCTATATAGCATATGTTAATTGCCAGAGAATTATAAAGTAAGTGTATAAAATAACTAAGTGTTAAGTTTTTCAGTGCTTATAAAACACAGAGAATAATAATGTGAGAATTATAAACTAAGTAAAAGTTAAATTTTGCAGTGCTTATCAAGCACAGAGAATCAGAGAATTATAAAATAAGTAATAAGAGAGATAAAGAGTTAAGTTTCCTCAGTGCTTAATGTAGCCCAGAACACTAATAAAGTGTTAAGGTTTTAGCACAAACCATTAAGAAAGAGTTAAGTCTTCAGCACTTAATGAAGCACAGAACAGTAATGAAGAGTTAAGTTTTTAAGCACAGAATTGTATGACAAAACAGCACCAAATAGTTAAGTTTTCAGTGCTTAATGAAGCACAGAACAGTAATAGATATAAAATAAAGATGCAGTATTTAATAAAGCATAGAGAGTTAAAGAGAAAAGAAGTCAGTGGTATGTAGCCATAAAATAAGCAAGAATGTGTTTAGTTTCTTCAAAAGATAGCAGCTTCTAGAATCCAGCATAGTTAGTTAGAAAGGCAGAGATTATCAGATTTTGACCTGTGTCCACCTGACACTGTGTCCACTTAAGCACCTATTCCCTCTGGCTGTGTGTTGCTGCTGGTAAATTATGATGGCATGTTATATTTGAAATAAAGTAGAAAAAAATCATTCAATTTATTCTATAAATGAAAGTAGCTATCTTAGATTTAAAACAGAAAAAATTAACCATTAATTAATATAGTTAGTATAATTAATACAATTATACTTAATATAATTATTTGATCTACATAAAAGCATCTATATAATCTACATGCATCATATAACACAAAATACATATTATATATTTTATATATAATATATTATACATGTAAAACCATATATGTAAAGATATGGTTTTGTGATACACATTCATATCTATAAGAATTATAGTGAGAATCTTTGACCATATATACAAAGAAATATGCATGATATGATATGCATGTATATGTATCTGTGTGTACTGATTTGTAAAGTAGGTATGCTTATGACATAGTACACTTGGGAGTCCAACTCCTTGCATCAGCTTTCTTTTCCACATCATTATAGTTAAGGGATCTTATTTGTAGCAGTGTATGCCATACTATCTGGCTTATAACTTTCATGGATTCTCTTGCTTTCCCTTCCCATCTTACCAAAGAAATTTTTGGATGACATATATAAACACCATGGTTTGCTATAGTTGGGTTGTGAGGATCCAAACTCAAGACCTCATATTTGCATGTTAAGTTTTTTATCCTATACAACTCTAGCCAAGAAATAGATGTTCTTTATATTCTATAATACACTAAATCAGAATTCTTTATATGTTGTTGAGTTCACAACATATATCATTTTGTATAATGAAAGTTAAATTCATTGATACCATGGCCCTTTTTACACTAAAATAATATCCATGATTTTTTTTAAAGAGTGATATTTTTTTCATTTTATGGTCTTGCCATCTTTATCAAAACTCAAGTGTCTATAAACGTGTTGGCTTATTTCAGCATATTTTGTTCAATTTCATTGTCAACCTGTTTCTTCCAAACTAAAACCATTCACTTTTTATTTTCATTTTTTTCAGTTTGTTATTGGAAGGAATATATTTAAGATTGCCTTTTCTTCAGGGATAACATAAGAGTTATTCTTCTCAGAAATATTCTTAGTACTATTTGCTCATGTTTCTTTCATTGTCCTTATTAAAAAATATTTACTTTCAGACATACAAATAATAATAGCAATAGTTTTCACTTGAGACTGGAAGAAAATGAGGTTTTATTGGAGAAGTGGAAAAGAAGAAAAGCAATACTTGAGGGGTAAAGACACTGGAGGAAGTTGGGATCAAGGAGTTGAGGAAGTGGGATGGGAATCAAACAACATGAAATGCTTACATATATCCACTGTGGGAAACCTGTTACTATTAATTCTCTTTTATTTTTCAGGCAATGAATGTAGCTTATGAATATCATGCTGAGAGAAGTAACCCAGACCCAAAAGGACATGCATGAACATATAAGTGGATATCATCCATAAAATACAGGATACCCATGTTAAACTCCACAGACACAAAGAAGCTAAACAAGAAGGAAGGCACAAGCTTGAATCTCACATAGACAGGGTAGTAAAATAATCTTAGGATGCAGATTGGATTGGAGAGTGGATGGAAAAGTTCAGGATCAGGTGTGGGGAGAAACAAGAGAGATGACCACATGATCATGAAAATGAAAATAAATCTTTAGTTAAATGGATTTGGGGTTGCAGGGGGCCATCTCGTTCACTTGGCAAAAGTCTGGGAAGAGGAGGCTCCTAAGAATCAATGGGGATAACCCTAGCTGAATCTTACAGCATTGGGGTTACAGAACCTGAAGAGGCCACCTCCTGTAGACAGACAGAAAACCAAGTGGAGAAATAGGGATACCAATCCACTCACAAAAATTTTGACCCAAAATTTATCCTATCTACAAAAAATTCAGGGACATGGGATAGAGCAGAAACTGAGGGAATGACCAAACAATAACCAGCCCAACTTAAGACTGATCCCATGGCAAGTACCAGTTCCCAACACTGTTAATGATAATCTGTTATGATTGCAGTCAGGAGTCTAACAAGGCTGACCTCTGAGAATCTCCACTCAGCAGCTGACTCAGCCAAATGCAAACACACGCAGCCAAACAATGGATGAAGTTTGGGGACTCTCATGGAAGAATAGGAGGAAAGATTGCAGGCCCCATAAGGGGATATGAACTCCACAGGAAGACTATCAGAGTCAACTAACCCAGACCCTTGAAGCTCTCAGAGACTGATCCACCAACCAAAGAACATACAGGGGCTTCCCTATATATATGTCGCAGATGTGCAGCTTGGTCCTCAGGTAGGACCTGAAAAACTTGAGTGGAGGCTATCCCAAAAGCTGTTGCCTGTCTGTGAGATATGTTCTTCTATCTAGGCTACCTTTTCTTGCCTCAGTGGAAAATGAAGCACCTAGCCTTGAAGATACTTAAAGTGCCAGGGTTAGGGATATACCCAGGGTGACTTTACCCTCTTAGAGGACAAGTAGAGGAGTTTTAGGGGAAAGGACTATGAGGGGGGTGACCAGGAGGGTGGCAGAGAGTGGCTTATAAAGTGAATAAGTTAAAAAAAAAAGTCTAAGCATACATATTTCTACATTTATGTTTTTTCAAACAACTAATGTTTGGTTTATTCATCAACCAGGATTTACTTATAGTTTGAGATTATCTTTACCATTTTCTCATTTTGTCTTTAAAACTTTGTCTTTGATAATAATAAAGTTCTATCTTTACTTGCAGCAGAGAGTTTTGGGATGAGAACATATACATGCATATATGCATTCATGCATATGTATGTTCTCACAGTAATAGTTTTAACCAACATCCTTTCAATCCAGTGACTACATGTTTCAACTTCTCATAGGAAGTCAAACACCTCAGCGGATTTGAATTTCATGCTTTCTCTTTTGAAACATGCTGCTTACTGGCCCATGGCAGGAGAGGAGACATTGCATTTTGCTTATACTTCATACATTTAGCTTAAGCCTGTGTCTACAGGAAAGTTGAAGTAGACATAGCTAAGGAAGACCAGGGAGATAGGAAAGTCATAATGTTTCACTGTCACAGTAGGTCTGTTCTTAAGTGGCCTGTGCTCAGTGCACATTCTGACTCCTAGGGTATACTGACCCTTCTGAAGTGTCCAACATTTCCTACAACCAATTATTCTTGACTCTGGTGCTCAATAAAGTAGCCAAACCATTCCCTACTATTCTCTAAGTTTTCCAGGTGAAAACAGAAACAAGCTGCCTATGTTTCTGTCAATGAAAAAAAAAAAAAAAAGAAAAAAAGTAAACACTTTTGTTCCTATTATGGAATAAAAGCAAATTCCAAAAGGAAATAACCACCTTGCAACACTCTTGGTTTCAAAAAAATGGCACATTCTAACTCTTTATCCACTCAGGTATACTGTATACCTGAAGTGATAAGAGTAACTCAGTATTTTTTTTTCAATTTTTATTATGGTATTTATTTACATTTCTGTCCTTGTGCTCCTTCTCAGTCCCCCTTCCCACAGTTTCTTATCCTGTTCCTCCTCCCTCTTGCTTCCACAAGGATGCCTCCCCTGCAATGGACATCCTCCTTCCCTGAGGCCTCAAGTCTTTCCAGGATTAGGCACAACCTGTCCCACTAAGGCCTGACTAGGAAGACCTCTGCTCTATTTATGCCAGGGGCCTTAAACTGGCCCTGTATGCTCCTCGTTGGTGGCTCAGTCTCTGGAAGCTCCCTGGAGTCTGGGTAAGTTGAGACTGCTGGTCATTCTATGGGGTTGCTCTCCTCTTCAGCTTCTTCAATCCTTTCCCTAATTCAACCTTAGAGGTTCCAGACTTTAGTACAATGGTTGAGACTAAGTATCTGCTTCTGTCTCAGTCAGCTGCTGGTATGGCCTCTCAGGGGACAGCCATGTCATGGTCCTGTCTGTAAACACATCATAGTATCAGTAATAGTGTCAGGCCTTTGTGCTTCCACCCCCAATGAGATGGATCCCAAATTGGGCCAGCCATTGGGCAACCTTTCTTTCAGTCTCTTCTCAATTTTTGTCCCTACAGTTCTTTTAGACAGGAACAGTTCCAGGTCAGGAATCTTGATTGAGGTTTAGAAAGCCTCTCCCTCGGCTATAGACCCTGTCTATCTGCTCGAGGTGGTTTTATTGAGTTCCCTCTTTCCAGTATTGGGTATTTTGTAAGCCAGTATTTAATTTGGACTTATGTTCTTCTTCTTCAAAACTCCTAATTTTTATTAAATTTTAAACTCTATCATTCAAGATTGATTGTGTTCATGCCCTATCTAAAATTAAGTTGAAACAAGTTATCATAACTATTTGTGGGGCATCGAGCTGTGGGAAAAAGTCAGGTGCCTGGTTGATTGAGCTTTCAGAACCCCGGCACCCCCGATATACCTGCTTGGACGGAAGGTTCGAGTTCGAGCTCTTCCTAGGCCTCTGGCTGTCCCCGCTTCAGCCCTCCACATTACCTCCCACAGAGAGGTCCATGGTCATCGATCACATAGGAATAGCACCATCATGCAGATGAGGCATTCCTAAGCTCTCAGACCAAGCCAATAGGGGGTTACCTGCCGCCTACCTGCCGCCTGACCTTAACCCACCTCAAACTGTATATATATGGGCCCGACTCAAAAGTAAAGGTGCGTGAGATTCATCCTGTTGTCTGAGAGCTTCTGTCTCTTGCCTTTCCTACGGCCAGCTGGTGCAGCACCAGGGCACTTCAAAGAGCTGTAATACTTTTCAAAGAGCTATGACACTTCCCCCTCTCTGCCTCCTCAGAGACGGCAGAAGCAGCAGCAGACTTTCCCTGCCTGCAATCCATCCCCCCAGACCGCTTGTGGGCAGAGGCAGCTGCCATTTGCACCCGACTTCAGAGATCCTTGTGGGACCCCACCCAGAGCGGGACCCACACTATTTATATGTTGAATGTACTCCATGATCTTTATTTTTCTATATGTTTCTTGTTCTCTTTCCCCTTTCTCTTTTGTTAACTAGCTTGTGTAAGTACAGTATAGATAGTAGGGTATCTCCATCTCTGGAAGGTATAATCTGTGAATGCCAGTGGTTCATCAAGCCATACCTTGTAAAGAATCATTTAACTAAACTCTTTTTCATAACTATTTATCACACGGCATAAGCCTAACTTTCACATTTTAAGGTATAACAACACAACTATTAAGGCCCCTTTGACTTTTAAAAGTTTTAGTACATTAAATATTTTTGAAACTAAGTATATCTGTTTGTTTGTTATTGAGAACTTGTATCATGTGACTGTAATGAACACAGTGGTGGTTTGAATGAGAAATATTCCTCAGAGTGTTGGGCATTTGAACACACAATCCTCAGTCAGTCATGGTATTTGGGATGTTAAAGAGGTTTGGTCTTACTAGAGAAAGTATGTTTCTAGGGGCAAGCTCTGAAAACTTGAAGGCTCTAAGTCATTCTTTTTTTTCTGCTTCAAGCTCATGGTTCAAGATGAGAGTTCTCAGTTTTCTGATGCTGCTGTCATTCATGATGCTTGCTCTTATGCATCTCTGACATGACAGACATCTACTACCCTGGAACTTAAGACCCAGCAGACTTGTTCTTTTATGAGTTGTTTTAGTCATAGAGATTTATCATAGTAACAGAAAATTAGTTAATACATGCATATTAGATCTCTTTTGTATATCTACATTGCCAGAATCACTAACTCCGACATTTGGGAAGTAACAACTGTTTGCTTAAGCAACCAGTAGCAACATCATGCCACATGATTGATAACTACGATAGCTCATAAGTGACTGGCTGAGAGGTATAATATTGGACTTGGGTCTCTTGAACAAGCAGAAGGCTGATGGCTTGAACAGGAAAGCAGGCTGTTGTGAGATTGCACTACCAAGGCAGAGTGAGACTGCTGAATTGATATTATTGCAAATTGATATTATTGAATCATTCACTTCTGAAACACATTGATTCTGGAAAAAAAAGCACCTTATCTTGAATTCCTGAGGGATTATTTATATGCAACTTGTACAATCAACAGTCCTGAAAAAATAGGCAGATTTTATTTACAATCTATATATTTTTTCCAAACTGATATTTAATGTCACCTACATCGTCAATTTCTACTATAGGTTATTCTTTGAGCAATTGGTGAGTCTATACTGTGGTCCAAGATTAAAATTATAACTTTTGCAATATGATAAATCATGTATATATCTTAGAAGATTAAAACATTGATTGTATCATTGAATATAGTAGCTTATGGTGGGCTCCACATTTCAGACACAACTACCTATGGGAAGCAGTATATGTGTAAATGTGAAAAGAGATGCATTTAAATAAAAGTGACAGAATGCATAAGGAGATAGGAAAAACAGAGACACAGAGCAGTCTTACAAGCTAACTGCACTGTCTGGATTGGAGAATAAATTTGAGATATCCACATTAAAATAATATATATACTTATGTAAGATGTCATATGTCTACTGCCTCCCAGGAAACTTCATAATTCTGTGGCATGGACTGTCTCACCACTCCCTCTTCATGTTTATTGAGTCTTAGGAGCAGGCATTATTTTGTAGATGTATTCACTGGGACTCAACTTCATAGTTTTGCATTTTGACTTCTTGTGGTTTTCTGTAAAGTTCTCGTGTTACAAAGAGATGTTTTCTCAAAGAGGAATGATTTTGACACTTATCTGTGGGCATAAGGACAAATAATTAGAATTAAGCTGAAGATGATTCTGTTTTAATAATTTGGCTGTTGTAAGTTGTCCTCCAAGATGCATGATTTTATTTGCCCTAGGCAGTTGGCTGGGTTTCCAGCTTCAGACATGGATTCTTTCTTATAGAGAGGATCTTCATCAATATTACATTTCGTTAAAATGAATTTATCCTTAAATATTTATTTGAAACTCATTTCTAAAAATACTTTGTTCTATTTTGTGCTTTATATCTCAATATGATTTTATTATTAATGACTGTGAGTCTATGTCATGTCCTTTTGTTACTTATAGCAGCTTATTTTTACACTGAGATGTGTTCATAGTTTGTACTTATCAAGAGTGTATATTAATAATATTATATGTTTGTAGTTATTAATCACATATTCTAACATTTAATATGATTGAAAATGGCAGTCAGCTACATTCCTTAATAGTGATTTCCTTTACAGACAAAATTAAAAGCATAGTAAGCACAGTAAATTCATTCATAACATATAAAACGGAGTGCCTAACACATTTTAAAAATAAACTCAGGAAAAAATCCACCTATATCTGCTTCTTAGAGGTCAAAGTAAGGTCATTATGGATTATTTCCATATTACATTGTCAATGTAAAAGGAAAAAAAAACACATTGGAAAAGGCAGAAATTTTCACATGTCATGATCAGTTATTACAACTGTAATCAAACTACCATATTTACTGTCTAAGTTTCCATATCAAGCAGCTTTATATGAAAATTCCATTTTTGTTCAGTATACTAATTTCAGTACTGTTATCCTCAATAATCATAGCAATATCTGCTGGGTTTTGTTGTTAATGTTGTTTGTTTTTTGTTTATTTGGAGTGCACTGTTGTTAGGGTTTGCAAATTTCATACTTACCATTCATGTTCTAGGATTAATTTGACAATGATTATAACATAATACGATATTTCAAAAATGCAAGCATTATCCCTGCTATAGATTGCTCGTTGTGAATTAAAAATGTTTCCTAAGCTCTCATGACAAATTCATAGTCCTTCTCCTCTTGTTGACACAATTGTCAATCATAACTTAAATTCTACATAGAATGACACTGTACGATGTTGACGCCATGTTTCTAATTTCTATGTCTGTGTCATGTGTCTTCAATTTATATCAGTCTATAATAAACTTTTAATATTATAATTTAAATGTTTTAATAGTTCTTCTGTTAAGGTTTTAGTTAATTTCTGATGAATGGTTCTCGCATGTAACTTTTAGAGTATCATCAGTTCTATCATATCTTCTCATTATTTTATTTCTAAATGTTTGTTGCATACAGGCTTACAAAGATGTTCCAATATCAAGTCTCTGATAATGTATTTGATTTCTAATATCAGAAAGTATATAACTAATAAATATTATGAAAGGTCATAGAAAAAAGTGGTTAAGTGTAAAGGCTGAAAGCTAGAAGATGATACTGGCCAATGAGGCAGGACAGAGAACTTGAAGTTAAGTCAAAGAGAAGAACAAAATTCATGCAGCATTCTGAAACAGGGAGGACAGATAATTTATATAGTGAGTTGAGGATATTTAGATGAAGGGAAACATGAATCATTTTTCTGAGAAAATAATGAGAACATGAGAACCTATGTTTATAGAAAAAGAAAGCACCACTTGACAGTGTATGAAAGAGTAGATTAATAAACATCTTTTCATGTTCTGGATTTTTAAAATATGGAATTTGATTTATGCCACTTTCATTTATCACTACTTAACCATATATCTAGAAGTGTAAAGTTTCCTTCAAATTTCTATTTATATTTGATCCAATTCCTATTGGATCAAAAATGTCTATTTTAAACACAACATTCACATGGGGTGGTGGGAGAGAGAGAGAGAGAGAGAGAGAGAGAGACAGAGAGACAGAGAGAGACAGAGACAGAGACAGACAGAGATAGACACAGGGACAGACACAGAGATACAGAAAGAGAAATCAAGAGACAGGGCATGGAGTCTAGTCAATGTTCAGGAAATAAAGTACTTAAATGCAAGAATGATGTGACTGTTGTGAGTATACCCCTGAAAACTCTGTGCTTGGGGTTAGGCAAATAAAAAAATTGAAGACATTTGCTACCAAAGTAAAACACTAAATTTCAAAGTGATACTAAATAGTAACAATATATATGCATATTTGGTGGAAATGTGATCTTAGATATAATTTATAAAATATGACATAGTATGTTCCCATTAGTGGTTTTTTATAACTTGTGAAATTATATATGTGCTTATTCCAAGACTGCTGTGTTTTACCTTAGCTTTTTCTAAATAGTTTAGAAAATGGTTGTTATAGAATACTATGATTTTCTTGTGAAAGATTGATTAAATTGCATACATGGCTTTGAAGAAACTTTTTTGTTCTGTTGTATTCTTTACTATTCTAGGATAATATACTAGGAAGTGTGCTGTAATGCATCTCTCTATAATATTTTTGATTTTTTTCATTGTTTTAGGTTTTGTTTATTTCAATATCATTGTTATTCTCTATTTAACATCTGTGCTGAATAGTGACACCTGTTTGCCACATCTGTCAAACTTTAGGAAATAAAAGGCAATTAAGATTGCTACAATAAAGTAGGCATATTAAACTCCAGCTCCCTTGAAAGAGCCAGCAGGGTGTCTTTCTTTATCTGTTATCTCAATCTCGTTATGAAACTTTGGATGATCCTGGGAATTTGAGTTGCTCAATGTAGCAGGGTACTAACATTTCCTCATGATAACTGAAGGTAGGCTACTGGGCTGCCCAAATACTGAGAGATAAGGAAACCCTCTTCTTATATACTGCTCAGGTATTCCGTTCAGTCTGGTAGAAACTGTGTTGACATGGCTGAAATTCCAATTGATTACATTTGGGGTAAACCTGCATTTGGTTTTCCATGGACTTCATCCTGAGTTTTGCTTTCTTCCCCTTCCAATGGAGATGAGGTAGCACTGCAATTATACTGAGAATTGTTTTTGTACTTTGATGAACACAAGCCATGATTGTGTACAATAGTTGGAAAATAAGCTAAAACAATCTTTTTATTTTGTAAATAGGCAAGTGTGATGCACCTGCTCCTAATGCAGAGGACTAGAATTTGGTTCTCAGCACCCACGTTCATGGTCTCACAACTGTATGCGACTTCAAATCCAGAGAGTCTGAGGTCTTTATCTGGACCAATCTGGGGGCTGTCCACACACACAGAGAGAGAGAGAGAGAGAGAGAGAGAGAGAGAGAGAGAGAGAGAGAGAGAGAAAGAAAGAGAAAGAGAAAGAGAAAGAGAAAGAGAGAAAGAAAGATGTAAATACTTGTCAACAGTTCACATGATGGCAACTTACAGTGCTCTCTCCATGTGTAGTGCCTTGGTTAACATCTCATGGAATAAAAGAAACAAGCAAAGGAGAATGCCTGTTATAACAAACTTTGAGAAGAGAACAGACAAAAATGGTTTAATTGTCTTACATTCAGGTATATAAAATAAATATCTAATTTTCTTCTTACTTATCTAAGTACATTTTTTTCTATTAATGTTAAAATATTTGCAGATTATTCACTTAGCAGTGGCTAAAGTGCCATGGTTTAAGTTGTATTTACATTACCACAGTTTAAAAACATTCTCATTTAAGCAGCATTCACTTTGAGGGTTTACTTAATGATTTTTAATATTTGCCTTTTCAGATATAGAATATGCCTGGGTATATCTGCTATATATGTATGGTGGCCCTTGGTCCAGTCCATGGTCACTCATTGGCTGTTGGTTCAGTCTTTGAGAGCCCTCCAGGGTTCAGGTTAGTTGACTCTATTGGTCTTCCTGTGGAGTCCCTATCTAATTTTGTTCCCTCAACCTTCTTCGAATTCTTCCATAACACTCTCCAAGCTCCATCTAATATTTGGTTGTTCGTCTCTGAATCCCTTTCCACTGGTTGCTGGGTGGAGCTTCTCAGAAGACATTTATATTAGGCTGCCATGTCTAAGTATAATGGAGTATCATTAATAGTGCTAGGGATTGGTTCTTACCCATGGTATGGGTTCCAATTTGAGCCAGTCATTGGTTGGCCATTCCCTCTGTCTCTGATCTTTCTTTGTCCCTGTACATTTTGCAGGCAGAACACGTTTTGGGTTGAAGGTTTTCTGGGTGGGATGCTGTTCTTAATTCTCCACTAGGAGACTTCCTAGGCTCCAGGAAGTGGCCACTTCAAGATCCATACCCCCAATGGTAGGAGTTTTAGCTAGAGTCCCCCCAATAGATACCCTAGGACCTCCCCTCCCCAGGTCCTTGGCAAGTCCTAGAGATTGCTCCCCCAACCCACCAACCACCACTGATTTTCCTTCTCTCTCCCCTGTTCTCCCTATACATGATCATCCCCCTGCCCATGATCTGCTTCCTTCTCCACCCTGTAACCCACTCAGTTCACTCCCTCCCATGACCTCTGATATTTATTTTATTCTTCTTCTGAAAAAGATTCAACCATCCTCCCTAAGGCCTTCCTTGTTATTTGTTTTGCTAGGTTAGTGGATTATAGCGTAGTTATCCTGTACTTTAAGGTTTTCTACTTATAAATGAGTATATACGTGCATGTCCTTTTAGGTCTGGTTAACCTCACTTTTTTCTAGTTCCATCCATTGGCCTGGAATACTCAGGATGTCCTTGTTCTTAATAGCTGAGTAGTATTCCATTGTGAAAAGAACCACATTTTCTGTATCCATTCTTCTGTTGTGGGACATCTATGTTTTTTCCAGCTTTTGGCTATCACAAATAGGCCCACTATAACCATAGTGGAACATGTGCCCCTGTAGAGTGGTGGGGCATCTTCTGAGTATATGCCCAAGAGTGATGGTATAGCTAGGTCTTGAGGTAGACCCATTTAGAATTTTCTGAGAAACTGCAAATCAATTTTGAGAGTGATTGTATAAGTTTGTACTACCAGCAGCAGAGAAGGAGTGTTTTCCTTGCTCCAGATCTTTAACAGCATGGGCTGTCCCTTTTATCTTCTAACTTAGCTATTCTGATGGGTGCAGGGTGGAATCTGTGTCGCCTTTATTTCTATTTCCATGATAACTAAGGACCTTGAATAGTTCTTTAGCTGTTTCTTAACCAGTTTTCAATGTAGAATTATACAATAAAGTATATAAAAACTTATTTTTTTATATTTTCAAAATAAGGGTTTATGTCAGTTTTGGGACATTCTTAGAGGAATACTAAATATATCAACAAGCTAAAAGTCTTCGATTGGATTGGGGTGGGGTGGGGGTGGATGATGTGCCTGTGTGTGGTTGCACAGGTGGGCATGGATTCCCGTTGGGCATCTGTCAAGGCTCAGAGTGGCAGAAGCACTCAAGGGAAATTCACTTTTGGGGCCCCGCCTGGGTGTTGGGAAGAACTCAGTCTGAAAGTTCCACGGGAGTGGAGGAGGGGAGACAGGGCTCTCAAGTGGACCCAGAGAGAAGATTGCTGCCCACTGGCTCCAGGGCACTTAGGCGAGCGCTTGCAGAGGCTGTTGACCAAGCACACTGAGTTGCCCTGTCAAAGAAGCAGTGGAGTCTCTAGTGGCCTCCATTCTGGAGCTCCCAGACACTGTTGGGAGGTTGCAGCAGATCAGAAAAGAGGGGCTTGCTGACAGAACAGGCAAGAGAAGCAAGGGAGAGAGAGGGAAGCCCTGACCATGCCCCGTGGGAAATATTCACTTGGCTGAAAGGCAGCTGTTCTTCTAGCTTGCTTGAAGAGGCAGGCCTCTGTAGTGGGACACAAAGAAGCTCTCCATAATAAATTAGACATGAATCGGCTAGGTAGTTGAGACCTTCTCCATGAAAGACATGTGGAAGTCTGTGGTTTTACAGGCTTTGTTTTCATAGCTGATGGTAGTTGAATTTGGATGCACCCCCACTTAGGTCAGGATGCACCCGACTTAAACAGGGAGGGAGGAAAAAGGAAGGACTGGGGGTCTGGGAAAAGAATACATAATTGGCTATGCCCTATGGTCTTTAGGTATCTCATTAATATGGAAATCTCTCTAGGGCCTGAAGCCTGTAGTCACACCCTATACCTGTGGATGGTGATGCAAACCTCTTTGGTAGGGGCTGCATTGCCCTATGTGATTGAATGGCATAGATCAAATGGAGGTCTTAGACCACATGTCAGGAGTCTGGAATCCAGGGGCGGGGCGAGATATGTACTGTTCCTCACCGGCAATGGACACCTGTTGGGTCTCCAGCTATCTCTAAGCCAGTGCTCTACTGGAAACCAAACCATCCTTTCAGGGTCCCACATTCGATTTACATATGAAGAAAGGTTAATAATTAAATAGTCTGAGTAGTCACACCTTGGCTGTGGTTCCCAGGTAATATCTTATTAGAGGAAAAAAGAAATCAATAATCACATTTTCCTTTGAAGTACTATGCTAACTATAATTTCCCTAAAAAAAAAATATGAAAAATGAAGGAAATTTTACATTAATATAAACAGAAACAAATCAATCACAAATCATTTCAAATAAATGACAAATTATACTAGAGACGCAAACAAGGAATAATCTAAGCTACTTTGAATGTGTTACTTAAGAGTATACACTGAATTAAAATTAAAAAAAAAAAAGGAGAAAAGAAATTTGTATGGTTTAGCATTTCTTGTGTTGGTAAAGTATGGTAATTCTGAAGTAGTGATTTTGTGCTTATGAAAATACAGAAATTAGAGAATATATTTTTTTGTTTAAATATCAATGTTTACTCGATTATATAATGAAAATGCAATGAAAATGTGAATGAAGAAAGCCAGAAGAGTCAAGCATCAATCATCATTAGTTATGTTGGCCGAAGTATAGAAGAAACCATGGTAATATAGCAATGACTATCCCTAAAGCACATAATATAACTGAAAATCACTGTAAGGATGTATGTTATTTTCCCAGTAATCATTAAGATGCTACATTAGCAGACAGACCCAAAAACTTTTCATATGAAATCTAAGGATTTAAAATGAATTATGGGTCAAAAACAAAGTTAGTTTTAAAATCCTTTCAGTATTCAACACTTAGAATTTTAGTATTGCACTAAATAAGGTCTAGACAGTATGTAATTAAGTACAAGAGAGTCTGTACTCTCATACTAATGACAAATGGAAAATTGAGTATGGATTATGGATAAACTGTTTTAAGCATAGAATCTGACTAACAAAGATTGAAAAGATATAGGAAACAAGTTATACTTTAACGATCCATAATTCTTCTAGAGGGTCCCCCAACCTCCTACCTCCTAACATTGTTTCTTTACATACGTTCTGCTTGCACTCAGGGTTTCAGTTTGCCCTCCTTCAATACCTGATCATGTTTTCCTCTTCCCCTCTCTGTCCCCTCTCCCACCAAGAGGTGAGAGCCTCTCAGGACTCGAAGGGAGAGATCTTTGATGAAGTGCTCCACAGTGGGGAGGGGGAACTTGTAGAGTCCACCTCCACTGGAGGGTCAGGACATCAAGTGAAGAGATGGGGTTGCCATCTCACAGTCAGAAGCTCTGACCCACAATTGTTCCTGTCTGAAGGAACTGCAGGGACATAAATGGAGAAAAGCTTGAGAGAAAGGTAGTTCAGTGACAGGTCTAAATTGGGATTCAGCTCAAGGAGTGGCCTTGGGGCCTAACTCTCTTACTGATGCTGTGGTGTGCTCATAGACAGGAGGCTAGCATGGGCTGTCCTCCAAGAGGCCTTACAAGCAGCTGAAAGATTCAGATGCAGAAACTACACCCAAACAATGGACAGACACCTGGAGCCCCTGTGGTTGAATTAGAGAAAAGCTCGAAGAAACTGAGGAGGGCAGCCCCATAGGAAGACCAGCAGTCTCAACTTACCTGGACCTCAGAGATCTCTCAGATACTGAGCCACCAACCAGGCAGTATACATCAGCTGAGATGAGGTCCCTGACACATAAACAGCAGAGAACTGTCTAATCTGGCCTTAGTGAGACAAGATGCATCTAACCCTCAAGAGACTTGAAGCCCCAGGGAGTGGGGATATCTGGTGAGGTGGGGATGATAGGTGGGGATGGAGAAATCCTCTTAGATGTGGGATCAAGGAGGAGTTATCAGATGGGCAGCAGCTATGGGGCAGACTGGGAGGTAAAGACTGGAGTGTAAAAAAATGATAAATGATAAAGAATAATAAAAAGATCAATAATCCTATACACAAATGAGGAGTTAATAATCTGTAACTTAGAAACATCTGAATACATTTATAAAACCACCACCACCACACTGAATACTAATAATTCTGGAAAAATAATCAATAGTTTAAAAAAATATCTAGTAATGATTTCTGGAAATTTTTACTAAAATAGGATTCCTATTTTCCTCACATTTTCTGACTAATTTTAGTAATCATACTAAATCATATTAAAATGTTATTAAAAGCCTATGGTTGAAAAATTCATTATACAACCCTTTGAAAGAATCTTCTAAAATCCTTCTACCATTTGTATAGCTCTTACTCTTTGTTTAAGTATGAAGGCACAACTGTCAGACGTCCCAGTAAGTATTCTTTCTTCATGCTCTATGGAAGAGGAGGACCATATCTTGAATACTTATCTTTAGACAACCATCTCCTGTCACAAAGGCAGAAGTTTTATGTTCTTCTTGTTACAAACAGATATAAATTAAGATTGTCTACTATTCTTACACTTTAAGACTTTAAAGTTCTTTATCCATTTCCCTACCTTTATAGCTGTCTCATTAATATTTATGACTTATCTCTACCTTATGTTCTAGTCAAAAACAAATTTCATTTATATATCTAACTTTGTCTAATACAAATTTCTACTTGATAAGAAACTGGATATTTCTGTAGGCTCTATTTGTCTCTTACCCTTCTCCATTACATTACTGGAAAATATTAATTATATAATAATAGAACTGATAAAGAATAATGTTTAACTGCCATTTTACTGCACAAACATTAATTTAAACAAATCTAAGAAAAAGTGAGTGGTACAGATGAAACAAAAGGATGATAAAACTTGGAAAATAATAAATGGGTTCTGAGAGTTAAGAGTGCCATTGCTGTTGAATTTCTAAAAACTTAAATATGTTTTCTAATAAATTTTTAACTAATATTTAAAATTTTAAAAAGTCCCCATTATTATTAACAAGTGTGACTCCACAATAATTTGAGCATCTAAGACAGGAATATTTGAATTTTAGGTCAAGTATAATCTTTATTACTGATTATAATAATATTGAAGCATGGGAATAATATTAGTAAGTCAAATTGTATTTGTAAAATGAACTTAGATTGACTGTGGAGTTCATCAACATTCAATCACCTTTCAGTTTAGAAGTTCAAAATCTAGGAGGGTAATTTTTAGTATGAGTCTTTTCTGCATTGGTTATTAACGAGTCCACTGATAGCTACCAGTTTTGTTAGTTCCAGAAACCTTTATGTGTCATGCTGAATTACCAGATCATTTTTATGTAAGGGTAAAAGTAATCTTCAGTAATGTTCTCCAAACTAAATTATTTCTATATTTATTGTTGATTAGACTTATTTGAAGTTTTAGAGTGAGATGAAATGGCTCAGACCACTATGTCTATTCAATTGTTAAACTGCTCTTGAAAAGTGTACATTGACTTCATGTCAATGTAAAAGTACTTGAGAAGATAACTCACTAAAATAATAAATCAAAATTTACTTAGAGGTTTGAGGTTCAAATCCAAGATCCAGTGGAGCTATTTGCTTGGCCTCTGATGTTCACACACAGAAAGGGCAGCAAGTGTTGGAGTGAGTTGGGACATTGTGAGACAAAAAGTGTTCTAGAGAACAGACACTTCTCCAGTGACTACAGAGCTGAGGTATGGGCTTTGCCTTTCTGATGCTTCTAACCATCACTTTGGAAATGAAGCAAAAATATATATCTTTGACTGGTTAATCATGTCATTATTTAGCCTAAGTTCCAATTTCTTTCACATATGCTTGTACTCCTTAGACACACACAGGAGGCTGCCTGAATTGATTTAGAGCTCTACGAAGAGCTGAAGTATAAAATCCTGTGTTTCAAATAGTTTTGAAGAATGGTAATGAATTATATTTATTCAATTATAAGACTCTCATTTTTCTATTTCATAAAAGTAAATTATGGTTAGTAGGACATATAAAATCCTCACATTGCTAGACATGGTGCTTATGTCATTTAGAAAGCACTGCAAGTTTAAATATCTTGAGAACTGAAGTCTCTAGAAATGATCAGTGATGGTATTAAAGACTCTACAAGGCTGACTGAGTGATTATAACTTCATGATTGAAAAGATTTGGAATATTAAAAATCTAAAACTGTAATTTCTTAAAATCTATTTTTTGACAAATTCTGTGTCTGTCCCAATCCCATTTTGACCAATAGGTCAATCATTTTGTGATGATTTAAACAGATGTCAACAATGCAAAAATTTAGAATGGTGTGAGATGGCATTAGTGAACAATAACAGATTTGCCAAACAACTTGATATTCTCAGAAATGTATTTGAGATGTATCTTGACTTATTGCTTTGTTTTGTTTTTCCATTACAAAAATGTCAGGAAACTATTTCATTGTCACAATGTGTTCTTGCAGGCAACATGAATCTATGTTCCTGGGCCATATTCACTCATAGTTGGCAGAATAATAAACTATCTTTTATTTCCTTTAATCACAGAAATAGGTTTTGTACTGGCAGTTCCAGCCCTCACATGGAACTTCACAATGATTCACTTTTAGAAGCAGAGTCACAAGGATGAGTGTCTGATTCAAATATGGACCCCCTTTGACTAACTGTTGATACTGCTCTCTTAGGTTGGTCTGAGTCCCAGTGCTCCTTTTGGAATGTACAATAGTCAGTTGATTTGTTCTGAGCTGGTTGTTTGAGTTTTATTTTATTTTGACGTTACAATATTTGGATAAGAATTTGTTAATTTTTATTTGTTTTTGCCATATTTGGCCAGATCATTCTTTTATATTTGTTTTCTCATCATGGGACAGAACATTCTTTTATTGGCTAACATTTGAGTTTTCTATTGATATTTGTTTTAATATCTAAATCTATTTTCCTTTCTAGGTCATCTTCTAATTGTTTACACTTTTGCTCTTTTATATTAGAAATTTTGTGAGAACCTTATGATAAATATGCCCAAGATAACAGGCACTTGATCTATCTAGGTCAACTTGATGAAATGTTTTGGGGTTCAGAGTAAACTCCCCATTATATAAAATTGCCTCATTGAGACAGCCATTATAATATATGGGATGAGGTGGCATACGTTCCTAGGTGGGAAGACCTTTATTAGCTCATCTGGTATGACAAAACAAGGATTGGTACTTTTCTTTATCTTTCTCACATTTCCATAAATTTTGATGTACTTGTAACAGGAGTGGGAAGTATCTTCAGAGCATATCCTGAACAAAAGTTGTCCTCATCAGTAGCATGAAATATTGATTTAAGAAACAAATCCCAAGATGTAACATAGTGATTTTGATCTTCAGAATAGTCAAGAAAAGAAAGAAAAACCATATGATAGGAAGCAGAAAGTCACGAAAAAATTAAATGTTTAGGGAAAAAATTTCACTTGTTATTCTAGTATATTTTCATGTGTGATAAATATGATAACATACTAAGTTTCATATTTTCAAAATGGAAGAAAGTATAGTGTTCTCATATTGGTTGTTGTTCTTTTTTGAACACTAAAGCAGAAATTCTGGGTAATATGTTTAATACTACGTTTGACTATTTTGTTTGAAATTTAAAACACCTATGCAAAGAAATTATGAAATTGTTAACTTGAGAGAGATTACCAAGCTAGTTTTGAAAAGTTTTACTAGTTATTAAAGACAAAAATCTAATTATATTTTTAAAATATTATGTCAAGACCAAATAATAATTCATTAACTCTAGCTTACTTGCCCTCTGTCCATATTATCTTTAATATTCTGAACAGGAGAATATTTTATTGGAAGACAATATTGTTAAGGCTTGTTTTATGATAAGCCTAGAAAAAGGAAATGATGCAATAATCCTGCATTATCAATATTCACTAAAAATAGGAAAAATCCCCAAAAGAAAAGCAAACAAAAGAATAAAACCAGAACTAAAACACTGATTATAGCATTTACATTTTCAGTCCTCAGGATTTCTAAAACATTTCATATCTCCATCTTGACTTACAACGTATGATTTCTTTTTTTAAATACTGGGTTTTACTCTGACAATTATATAACACATTATGTAGAATCTATGTACACTAGGCTGGTCTTGAACTACACATATCTGACTGCTACTGCATTCCAAGCCCTAGGATGAAAGGCTTGTGTGGCCACACCAACCAAAGTAAAATTCTCTGAGTTTTATATTCAAATTCCCTTTGTAAAGCAATTCTGTTGATTAATTCTTAAGAAATAGAAATACTTCAAATTAAGTTTGTATAATATGATCTGCCTTTCAATTTTTTTGCTTTGTCTGTGCTCTTCTTGAACTTCAAAAATAAAAAAAGTATATTTCTACTTTTTTGTTAAAAGTAGACACTGACTAAAAAGGGCTGTGTCTTGTGTGTCATTTTAATAGTTTTCATGCACCTATTAAAGTGTTATTGCATTATTTTTTCTAATTGTAAGCCTGTGTCTGTGATTTAGTATTCAAGATTGCTACATTAAAGTTATCACAGCTAAAGTATATATATACAAGAAGTTATTGCCATATTTTTCATAATATAAGAAAATAGTCTAAAATTATAAAGTTTACATAAACATAAAATTTCTACAGTAAGTTTCAGAATCTAACCCAATAAGCAAGATATCTTAATGTGCTCCATTCTGTTATAAATGTAATCACATTTCATTCAAGTGTTTAATTTATTTTATTGTAAAAATAATATATTATTTTTGTTAAAACACTGACATAAACATGAAAATAAACAGATATATTCATATAAGTTAACAAAAATATATTGTTTTGTTTTCAGAGCATGGTGGGAATATTTATTTGCTAAAATTTGGGATTTTTGATTAACATTCTTGAAATAAACCAATATTCCCTTCTCTGGTCTCTCAGTCTGACTGAACTATACATTAAGTGAGAGCAAAACATATTAAATAATCATATATGTTAGATAGATATTATGTGCTGTTTTCACAATAAAGTCTCTGACCATAAAAGAATAAGTGGTCACAAAATTGAAATTATTTAATTATTCTAATCTCCCTTACTTTTTGTACGACAGGAGACTTTAGAATATTTCTGGTTTTAGCTGTCCCAAGAGCCTAAGTTCAACAATGATTACAATTATCTAACTTTAAAAGCATGTAATGGAGAGGAGAAAGTGATGAGTTCTCTTCAATGTGGCCATAATTTAGGGAACAGGTGGAAGGACTAGTAACACTTAAGTTCATCTTCATGATACCGGCATTACATTTAACCAGTTAGAAATGATAAATTCAGACAATGGAATAAATATATTCAACAGTCTTTTAAAATATGTGGTCTTAAAGAAAAACACTTTTATTTTTTATTAAAAACTTAAATGATGTAATTATTCTGCTCAGGATTTACCTTCCCTCAACTCTTTTCAGAATGTACCTACCCAATTCCATCTTACTTTTTCTTGTTCTCTTTAGAAAACATAAAATAAAACAATTTTTTTAGAAAATAAAAAACACATAAAATCTCAAAATTGGCAATAATATATAAGCAAATAGCCAGTAGGACCAAAAGAAAGAAAGAAAGAAAGAAAGAAAGAAAGAAAGAAAGAAAGAAAGAAAGAAAGAAAGAAAGAAAGAAAGAAAGAGAAGAAAGAAGAGAAGAGAAGGAAGGAAGGAAGGAAGGAAGGAGGAGAGGAAGGAAGGAAGGAAGGAAGGAAGGAGAGAAAAACAGAAGGAACGGAAGGAAGATAGGAAGGAAGGATGGAAGGAAGGAAGGAAGGAAGGAAGGAAGGAAGGAAGGAAGGAAGAAGAAAAGAAGGAACAATGGAAGAAATTAAAGAAAGAATGAAAGTCAAAACAAATCACTCTGAGACAAAAGGTTGACAAAAATACCTTTGAATTCATCTTCTGCTGGCCATTTACTCCTGGGTGTGTGTCTTACCCTTAAGTGTGGTTAATACATCCACTGAGATTCCATTGTGCAAAACTATTTTTCTCTTTGCATGCAGCTATTCATTGAGATAGCTTCTAAGTGAGGGATAGGGCCAGTGTGTAGTTCCTGCTCTCAATTCTTGGCCTTCCATTGGGTTGAATTTTTTCAGACCCTGCACATGCTACCACAGTCTCTCTGCGATCATATGTGTATCTATTCTGTCATATCTGAAAGACACTGCTTCCTTGGAGCCACCAATTGCTTCAGGTTCTTACAACCTTTTTGCCTTCTGTTTGCATAGCTTTCACAACTCTGAGGGGAGAGGCTTTGATTAAGACAGCCCTTGTATTTTTATTATTTTTTATTTTATTTATTATTATTATTATTATCATCATTATTATATTGTATTGCTATTTGAGTTTTGGTTTTCTAGGATATTCCAAAGAAAGATCCTTACTGTTTAAGAAGTCCATACTGTGTCTCACAATAGGATTTTTCATGATTCAGAATGAGGATTTATAGTCAGGAACAATTGTCCTATCATGGAAGACTGTTTATGTTTGGATTGTTTTTGTCTTGTTTGTGTTTTTTGGTTGGCTGGGCTTTCTAATTAATTTTGTGGAGCAAATCTCCAACAAACAGTCTCCAATAACTTTGGTTTTTCTCCCACAATTATATATCCAAGAAAAATCTTTCAAGAAGCATAGAAATTACAATTTATCTAAGTTTTATTTTGGTTGTAGCAAACGATTGTGAAAAAAATCAGTGTGTTCCTCAATATTTTTATATGAAAAAATATTTTATGTAGTGCAAATGAAGAAAACAAATTATTTCCAAGAACCTACATACATTTGTAACTAAGCAACTTGTTATAGATTAATGAGATTGACGAGGGTTAAGAAAGCATGTTAATTTTCTCAGCCAGTTTTTCTTTACCAGCAGGCAGCAATTTGTAGTTACAAAGAAAGGATCAGTTATTTTATTATTTATCCTAAAAAGTAATCTTATAAAAATTAAAAATATCACAAATTTAAAATTTATATAAAAAAAAACAATTATTTCCACTTAAAATACTCATGGTACACATCTATTCATTATCATTTTTTATTACATCATACCAGGAAGCTGAAGGCAAAATGGGTACAAAAAATTATCACCTTGATCAGCAGTTCAGCCTTATCAAAAATCATGTTAGCAAATGCTAGTTAAGCTGACATTGTTCTTGTCCCTTGACCTTAAAATCTCAAATAAAGTTATTAAATTTTTATAGTTTCAAATAGTTTTCTGAGATTTTCTACAACAGAGCCACCAACAAAAACATCTTAACCTAAATTTACTAACAATCTATCTTCCCAAATTCTAAGTGTGATGTCATTGCTAACAATCTACATCTGCAAATTCTTTCCAAGGGTGGTGACAGAATCGTTAACCTGCACCAGCAGCAATGTATGAAATAGACCAAGCATTATTATTGCTGAGTACCAGTTATACTGCCCTGTGAGGACCTGGGAGCTCTTTTTATAGTTTTTATATAACTCAGATTAGAAGAGACTCCAGACAAGTAAGCAGAGAAAAACTCAACATCATGAAGTTCTGAGGACACATAGTCCTCAGGTCTCTATCTTTCCAAGGTGCACACATTGTGGTTGTGCTAACCAAGGGGATGAATCCCATGAGTTCTAAAGCACTTCTGCTGTTCCTCTTGCATGGCCTTCAACACTTGATATTAGTGTGCATCTGAAATCACTACATATGTAAAAAGAGACGCAAGGCAGAGACAGAAGAATCCTTGGAGATTCTTGCCTAATGTGTAGCATGGCATAAAAATGAGACCCTGATCAAGATGATGGAGCTCAAATACTAAAACTTTATCAGGTTGTTCTCTGGAATCATTGGACCATGGCAAGTGTATACAAGTACACACAAAGATACACATACATATGTGGTACCCAGTTCTACCTCTCCTTTCTGGGTATCCAGGTGCCCTCAGTACACTATAACTAGAAGAGGACAGGCAGAGTGGTTCTAGGGCCTGCTCTCTTCTGGGGTGTCAGGATGACACCCAGCTTAAAAGAACAGGTCGAAATTCTGAATTGGTGAGGTGTCAGGTGACAGAGTAAGTGTGTGTATATGTGTATGTGTTTGGGGGACGCTACTATGAGAATCTTAGTGTTATGCCTCTTTTAAGTGAATGCCTTCTCTGACGATCTTTTAAGAAGCAGCTCTCTGAGTATTCATATTTTGTTACTGGGCATGGCTAGGAACACATGATACTTAATTTGTTCAAACAAAGGGTTAATATTTTTGGGGAAAGCTGTGAGAATATCCAGGTAGGAAAAGGTCACTGGCTAAAGGCTAAGGCTTCTGAGATGCCTCATTAGCACCAGGTATTGGGGACATAACTGACTGACCACTGGTTGGAGATCACCTGGTTAGGTACTGTAATGCAGGCACAGAAACACAGGGAAGAATCTAGTTCCAATACCTGGGGTCTCAAGTTTTAAGACTTCCAGGGTTTGGACATGCTCTACTTTACCGGTTCTCTATCAGTTTGTCTGGAGGCACGGTTTACATGCCCCACATATGCACAAAATTTACAAATATACATATATTGCAAAAAAGCACATGAATACACATAATCTACTGAAAATTTCACTGAAGTCTTTATTTCTTCATTAGAAGACAACTTTGCTATTAGCTATTTCTAAATCTGAATAAGAAAAAAATCATGAATATTTATAAAATAATTGCTTGACATATGAGAGTAATGTATAAATCTGTATAATGATTTGAAAGATTATTTAAAATGAAAAAATTTAAAAAAATAAGGAAAACTTATGGAATATTTCCAATGCATGTTTCTAGGAAACAAATATCTAAATGAATAAAATATAAAACTTGGTGATTTCATAAAAGACATAAAGTCAAAAATTCTGAAAAATAAAAGATGTTATCACCATTTCCAATTTCAAGCTGTTCTATGAAGATATAGTAATGAAAACGGGATAGTATTTGCACAAAAAAATACACATGTTGATATATGTTATTGAATGGAAGACAGACATAAACACACATGCCTATGGAAACATAAGGATTGATATAAACTATACAAACACATATCAGAAAAAAGACTCTATCTTTAACTGTGGTGTGGTCGAAACTGAGAGATTTCAGGTAAAAGAATACAGATAGATCAATATTATCCCTCTGTACCAAACTCAAATGCAAAGGAATCAAAGATCTGAAAATAATAACAGCTCCTCTGACTCTGATAAAAGAGGAAGTGGGGAATTTCCTTGAAGTCCTTGTTACAGGAGAAGACTTTCTGAAAGAAACTCCATTAAGGCAGGCACTAAGACCAAAATTAATAAATAAGAATACATGAAATGGAAATTTGTCTTCATGGCACATAAAACTGTCCTTCAGGCAAAGAAGCCACTACAGAAAAGGAAAAGATGTTTAACAACAGCTGTTACTACACATCTGTCAGAGAGCCAATATCCAAAATTTATAAAGAATTCAAAGATCTAAATAAAAACAAAAAAACAAGTAACTCTTTTTTTAAAAAAGTTAGTATGTCTTAATAGTTCTTAATAGAGAAAACTCAAATAGCTAAGAAACACTTAAAGAAATGTTCATCACCCATCACCATCAGGGAAATGCAAATCAAAACTACTTTGAACTTTTATCTTACACCTGTCAGAATGGCTATGATCAATAATATAAGTGACAGCTCATGCTGGAAAGAATATAAAGTATAAAGACTCATTCACTGCTTGTGGGAGTACTATGTTGTACAGATACTATGGAAACCAGTGTAGCAGCTCCTTAGGATAATGAGAGAATATATACATACTACAATATGAAGAACCACACAGTGTAAATATAAAGTAAGGGAATAGAGGACAGACATAAATCTTCTTATGAAAGGGGACTAAAATACATAATATGGATGGATATTGAGAGTAGCTGGCACGACAAGGTAAGGTGAGTGCAGAAGTAGGTGAGGGAAGGAAAGTGGGAGAACAGCTAAAATTAGGAAACATTTGAGAAGCAATCTGGGAGTTTGAATACATTTGATCATAATAGACTCATGTGTTTGAAAGCTTAGACCATAGGGAATGGCAGTAACAGGACAGGACCTAGAGTGAGTATGTTACTGTGGGGCAGGCTTTGAGGATTCATTTGCTTAAACTATTTCCAGTGTGAAACAGTCTTCCTGTGGATAAAGATGGAGAACTCTCAGTTTCTCCAGGCATGTAGGCCTGCCTGCTGCCATGTTTTCTGACATGATGGTAATAGACTAAGCATCTAAAACTAAGACAACCACAGTTAAATGGTTTTTTTTTTTCTTTTAAAAGCTGTATTGGTTATTGTGTCTCTTCACAGCAATAAAACTCTAAATAAGACAAGCAGTATAGAAACATAATACTGTTTGAATCATATATATTTCCAAATATATATATATATATATATATATATATATATATATATATATAATTCAGTATTGGCCAAAGGAATTCCTCCAGGTATCACAAAACAACACAGTCTTTTTTCAAGACAATAGGATACACTCCACAAAATAACAGTGAGCCATAATTGGTTAAGAATATTTACCTACAAAATCCTTGAACAAGAGAAGACACACTTATGCCCACATAAAGGCTCTATCCTATTATTCTACTGTCTTTAGTAAAGAAAGGTACTCTGTATGCTCCAGAAGGAAAATATAAACAACAAACGGCACAATCTTGGTCAGCCACATATTCTAGGGCAATTATGCCACAAAGCTTGTGAAAATTACCAACAAATAAGTGATTAAAAACTGCATGGTATGGGTACACAGACAGGCAGGAAGATCATTGGAATAGAAGTGAAGACTAAGAAAGGAACCACAACCTATGGTCACTTGATCTTTGACAAAGAGCTAAAACTGTCCAGTGGAACAGCATTTTCAACAAATGGTACTGGTTCAACTGGGGTCAGCATGTAGAAGAAAGCAAATCAATCCATTCTTATCTCCTTGTACAAACTCAAACCAATGTATCAAGGACCCCAAAAAAAACCAGATACACTGAAACTAATAGAAGAGAAGGTGGGGAAGAACCTTGAATACCTGGGCACAGGGGAAAAGTTCTGAACAGAACACCAATGGCTTATGCTCTAAGATCAAGAATTGACAAATGGGACCTCATAAAATTGCAAAGATTCTGTAAGGCAAAGGAAACTGTCAATAGGACAACATGGCAACTAACAGATTGGAAAAGACCTTTATCAATAACACATATGATAGAGAGCTAATATCCAATATATACAAAGAACTAAAGAAATTATACTCCAGACAACCAAATAACCCTATTAAAAATGGGGTATAGATCTCAACAAAGAATTTTCAGCTGAGGAAAATCAAATGTCTGAGAAGCACCAAAAAAAAAAAAAAAAAAAAGTTCAAAATCCTTAGTCATGGGGAAATGCAAATAAAAACACTCACACCAGTCAGAATAGCTAAGATCAAAAACCCATTGATAGCAGATGCTGGAGAGGATGTGGAGAAAGAGGAACACTCCTCCATTGTTGGTGGGATTACAAGCTGTACAACCACTCTGTAAATCAATCTGGCGGTTCCTCAGAAAATTGGACCATAGCATTACCTGAGGACCCAGCTATATCACTCATGGGCATATACCCAGAAGATGCTTAACATATAACAAGGATAATGCTCCACTATGTTCATAGCAGCCTTATTTATAATAGCCAGAAGCTGGAAAGAACCCAGATGTCCTTCAACAGAGGAATGGATACAGAAAATGTGGCACATTTACACAATGGAGTATTACTCAGCCATTAAAAACAATGAATTCATGAAATTTTTAGTCAAATGGATGGAACTAGAAAATATCATCCTAAGTGAGGTAACCTAATCACAAAAGAACACACATGATATTAACTCACTGATAATTGGATATTAGTCCAAAGCTCTCAAACCAAGATACAATTTACAGACCACAAGAATCTTATGAAGAAGGAGGAACGAAGTGTGGATGCTTGGTTCTTCTTTAAAGTAGTAACAAACTACTCATGGGAGTAAATATGGAGACAAATAATGGGAAAGAAGCTGAAGGAGGGGTCATATGGAGACTTTTCCACCTGGTAATCATCCCATGTCGTCACCAAAGGTAGATGCTGATGTGGATGCAGGAGTGCATGCTGACAGGAGCCTGATATAGCTGTCTCCTTAGAGGTCTGCAAGAGCTCTGACATATACAGAGGTGGATGCTCACAGCTAAACATTGAACTGATCATGGGGTTCCCAATGGAGGAGTAAAGAGAGAGACTGAAGGAGCTTAAAGCGTTTGAGGCCCCACAGGTAGAGCAACAATACCAACCAGTCAGAGCTCCCAAGTTATAAACACCAGCCTGGAAGTGCATAGGGAGGGACTCATGCCTCCAGCTGTATATGTAAGGGAGGATGGCCTTGTCGGGCATAGGAGGGAAAGGAGTTCCTTGGTCCTGTGAAGGCTGGATGCCCCAGTGTGGGGGAATTCAAGGACAGGGAGATGGGAGTAGTTGGATGGGGGTGGGGGGCACATCCTTATAGAAGCAGGAGAAGAGGGGAATGGGATAGGAGGTTCCAGGTTGGGGGTGAAATGGGGAAAGGGGATAACATCTGAAATGAAAGTAAAATATCAAATAAAAAATAAAGACAAAAATACTGATTTGACTTAAGGCCTATATTTTTAGATGGAATCCCTAAACTATTTTGGTTTGATAATCAAGAACTAGAGATTAGGTAATTCAGGTGTCAAAGCTAAAACTGGTGATTTTTTTAAAAAAACAATTATCAATAAAATAACTTCTAATAGTGTTCTGCTATACTCAAGGTCTTATTCAGTCATTAAGGAAAGTTCTTCTTATAGACGATTGCAACAAATATAAAGATTCACAACCAGATATTACAGAGACAGAAAAAAGACTTTGGAACATTCATCCCCAAATGAATTTTTCTATCAATTTGTTCCCTCAGATTTCAAGGAACCCCTCAGAAAAGGAGGGCAAGAAGTGTAAGAACCAGAGAGAATTTAGAACACCTTGAAAAAAAAAGATATTCTAAATCAATATAAGCAAAATTCCTATGAACTCAAGGAGACTAAACCAGAAAGCACAGTGCCTAAATGGATCCGTTACCATATCCTCTGATTATATATTACTACTAGCAATTTTCTGGCATTACTGAATGTGTCAACAGGTAGGCCTCCAATTCTCATGCCTTCTCTTTGGACTTTTTCTTTGTGTTGAGTTATCTTGTCCAACTTAGATATGGTAGTTTTTGTTCTATGATATATATTATATTTTTGAAATATTTTATGTATGAAAATAATCTGTTTTGAATAAAATGGGGGCCCTGCAAATCAAAAATTTTTTAGCTGTTTTTTTTTAATGACAAAATCCAAACAAAACAACTCAAACAACCTCCTATGCTACACAATTTGAAAGGATAATCACTCGAATATTTGTTTTACCTCAAACTTGTGTTATTTCTGAGAACACATTCATGTGAACTTTAAAAAAGATGGCAGTTTCATGTTGCTATAACCTGTTTACATAGTTTCCATCATGTATAATTATAAAATTCCTTGTTACATATGCTTGTTTTATAATCATATAAACTATATGAAAGAATTTTCACAATAGAACATATAATCTGTGGCAATAAAGATCTATGTTCTTGAGCAATATAAGTTTACTTAGCTGAAGAATAAGCTGTCTTATGCCTCTTATAAAATGAGAACTGTATTATATAAATGTTCTAATACAGTCTCAGAAAATAAACCTATAATCCTGTACTTGATGTTGACTAGACACAATAGTTATTTAGTGTCATGTCAGGGTAGAGTATCCAAATGTAACAAATAATCATGTTTTTGAATGTAATATGCTGTGACCATGCCATGAGCATGGTGAGGCAGAAATCATATCAGTTTCTTGATTGCAACTAAATAAGTCATGGGTCTTTGATGATGGATGATAATAATGAATTGTTAACTCTCCAGTAATTGTAGCTAGAAAAGTGGTCATCAGATCCCTTGCTGAGATTCTATCCCCAGTTCATTGTTCATCTAAGCTGCATATTGTCTTTGGAAGGGTTGCTAGAGTGCATTTGAGATGAGAATGTAAACAAATGTGAGACTCAGCAAATCAGCTTTCATAGATAATCACATCTGGTGTCTTGAATATGCTTGACACAGAGAGTGGCACTATTTGGATATGTGACCTTGTTGTAGTAGGTATGCCCTTGTTGGAGATATTGTGTCATTATGGAGGTGAGCTTTGAGAACTTCCTTCTACTTGCCTAGAACACACTCTCCTGGCTGACTTCAGATCAAGATGTAGAACTTTCAGTTCCTTCTCCATCACCATGCCTGCTTGAATGCTGCCATGCTTCATGCCATGATGACAGTGGACAAAACTAAGCCAGCCACAATTATAGGTTGTCCTTTTTAAGAGTTGCCTTGGTCATGGTATCTCTGAAGGTAAGCTCAGTAGAATAGCTGATGCACTGAGCTATTCTTAGAAGTATTTTATCATTTGGGTCCTCTCAGAGGTAAGTAGATAGTTCTTCATGTGTCATCAGTTTTTGTTTATAAATACATATTTTCTTAGTGGATATACCATAAATATTCATTATATGTTGCTTTTTAGTACGATCTCAAGGAATTGAATTACCTACATTACCAACTGAAACAGTATAAACAGACTAATTTGTGTAGAAAATTTTAGACAAGTTAAATGAGGATTGTCTTCAAGCCCATTATTACATTCAGATATAGTCTTAAGTTTTCATTGCTGTGTTAATAAATGGACAAAAACACATTAGTTGGAGAAAGTACTTATTTTGCTGAAATCTAACACTAAGGGATATCAATGGAAGGATTGAGAGAAGGAACCTGGAGGCATAAAGTGAAGCAGAGACAATAGATGAATACTGCTTACAGACCCTCTCAGACCAGTTTCTTATGATCCTCAGGACCAGTTTCTAATAGGTAGCACCATTCCCAATGATCTGAACCCTCTCAAATCAATTATTAATCAAGAAGTCATATCTATCCTACATAATTACCAAAAGGTAATCCAACGGAAGCATTCTTTTCAATTGAGGTTCCTCTTTCCCAATACAGTTTTTCTCAAGTTGACAAACATGTCTCCCCCACCCCTCTCTCTCTCTCTCTCTCACACACACACACACACACACACACACACCACACAAAGTTAAGAGAAGAACACAAAGGAAAAAACCAAATTTTTCATAAATTATTATCTCAATATTTTCTGCAAACAACAAATCTGTGCATGATAAATTACCATTCAAATTCTCTTTCTGTATCATTTCACAAATGTGATTTAAAATTATCATATTTTTACTTAATCAAAGGAAACTAAAGCTGAAATCACATGTCAAATAATATGAGTAATATTAACCAAAAGATTTGGTCTTGTATACTAAACTAGTCTTACCCTTTGTGGTTGTTGTTTTTTCTTTTTTTTCTTTTTCAACCTACTTTCCATTTATTCTAGCAGCTGCTAACACCAAATGTTTTTCATGCTTTACATTTAAGGATGCATGATCCTATGCCTTCAATAAGATATGTTCAAGAAAATATACTACATCTTTTCTAAAAATATATATTAAACCACTCAAGCAAGAAATGAGATGGCTTTATGTCTCTTTTAGAGTTCACAACATCTCATGTTATGGTTACAGCACATAATTACATGTTTTCTATATGCCACTGATTATATCTACTATATTTTAGTATATCCTGAGCCAAGCATACAGACTTTGCTAAGTCTTGCATGACCATGGAAGGTATAGTGTGATATGGTTGTCACACCTAGAGCAAAGCCACCAGGGTATGGGTCTCCAAGAGTGTTGATAGTTGCTATGGGTATAAGGCTTGTTTGTGTTATAATGGACATAACTTATTTTGAAAAATGTTCTCCCTGCCAAGGTTAATGATTCCATGATAATTAGAATCAGCATGAGTCTAGGAAGAGAGGGTGTGTAGAACATTGTATTTTTAGGACAGCAGTTAAGGCTGTGGTAAAGAACTTTGAAAATATGAGTTCAAAATATATAATTTCTTAACTATGCACAACTGTAAGAATGCAATATGAATTACATGAGGGGCTTCATGAATATAAAGAAACAGATGCAACTACAGTATGAAACAGCTTCTCAGAAAGATACAAAGGCAGGCAGATACCTGAGTTCATGGTCAGCCTGGGACAAACAGAATCTCGGCCCAGGTGTGATGGGAGGGGTGATCTCAGAGCCATATTCCACTTAACTAGCTTATTGTCTGTGCTTTCAAAGGCAGGCAGATCTCTGTAATTTTTTGCAATGTTAAAAAAAATGTGCTTCGCCGTTAATCCCAGCACTTGGGAGGCAGAGGCAGGCGGATTTCTGAGTGCAAGGCCGGTCTGGTCTACAGAGTGAGTTCCAGGACAGCCAGGGCTATACAGAGAAACCCTGTCTCGAAAAAAAAAAATGTGCTTATATCAAAGGCAGGAAGATCTCTGAATTTATTTGCAATGTTAAGAAAAATGTGCTTATTATCTTTTCCTAGGAGTCAACAGGCTTAGGTCAAAAAAATGCTAATATGTAGAATAATCAAAAGGGAACCTGGCATGGATGATTGAATTGATGTGTAAATAAAAGACTGGGTTTTGCCTTGTGAGAGTTGCATTATCTAAACAAGCTGCCTGGAGATCTCCAGAGAGAGCTGTCTCAAGCAGAACACCAACTGCCAACTTTGAGTCATTCTTTTCACCATTCCTGAACAGTCATTCCTCAAAACCACTCTCCAAGGTAAGGCTGGTCCTTGGCACTATAACAACATAAATGTCTTGGGAAAATAAGGGGAATCTAATTTGTGACTACCAAGTTACTCCTTCCAGATGTATATGTGCAGATAAAGTAAGAGATTGCCCACACTTAAATACCCCCAAAGACATATCTTGTGACTTATTTCTTTGGAATGAGCTCCACAGGTCTTCCTGAGCTGTTATTTGCCCAAGCAACTCACTGTACTCACTAAATAGTGCTCTTGTCTGTTTTTTAAAGTTCAACTTACAACATGATACACCATAAATCTTCCTAATTGTGTTAAAGACCATCCATTTGAATGCCCATTGTGTGCTTGCTAGGGATATGAGAGCTAAATCAATTTGGGATTCATCCTTGCATAGAATCTGAGGCCCTCATGTCCATTCACCTTGCTGAAGATTATATGGTAGCTTTAATAGTACATGAAAGTTTTAATCATATTTGTGTGCCTTTGCCAAACCCTGCAACTTTGTACTCTTAACACAAAAACAGAACACTTATTTTTATGAGTTCAATTATGTTCCAGTGAGTGATGTTGCCATGAGCTTCAGGCAACTGACAAGGTCTTTTAAGTAATCTGGAGCTTACAGACATTACTGAAAAATTGATTATAAATGAAAAATGGTTATAGGCAAACCTAGACAATATGGTTCACCACAAGCCCCTAAACACTACCATTATGCTCAAAGATTTTAAGAATACACTTACGTTCAATATGTCCCCATGAGAATGTCCACCACTCCAATAACATATACTCATCAAGTTTTATTTTCCTTCTATATCATACTATCTAACATTCAACAGAGGCACAATAAAAGACACACTGAAATTTCTACATATATGCTCATATACTCACACAGACATGTAATTAAAGTATGCATGCAAAACATTTCCTTCCATTGAAAAATTTCAAAAATAAATACTGTGGAGGCATGAGAAAGGCTTCCTAATATCAAGTCCAGCATTAAATTTCATGTTTTGTGGTTGGCAAACATTTAAAGATATAATAAAGAGGGAGAATCAAAGGTATAGACAACCAACTTCACTCTCTAAAGTATTCAAAACATCAATTCTAGAGAAAAAGAGAACATAAGAAAGGGAATTCATGGTGGTATGTTATTAATAAATTTATTTCTCTAACAAATCAGTCATGAAACCTCAGGAGTATAATGCAAATGTCATTTCTTCACAGATGTGACAAGATGTTAAATGCCAAAAATTGTCAAGGCTGTCAATGACCTGCTTTGACACTCAAGGGGTAAACCAACGCAGTGAGATGTGGCATCAGTGATTGGATCGGTGTTGAAAACAACTGATAGGAGTCACCACCAAGAGGGCTGACAGGTGTCAATCCAGGTAAAATCTGACAGGAGCTGCTGCCTACAACCAGAGATTAGAGAAACGACTTAGCAGAATTTTCTCTGAGTGAACAAAACTTGATTCACTGGGGCTGGCACTCTCTCTGGCCAATGAAAAACTAAACTCTTTTAGCTCTTAGCAGCATGAGTGAAAGAAAAGGAAAGAGAAAATTCACACACACAAATGAACATGTAGAGACATACACACATACAGAAAGGATGAAGCAAAAGGGAGACTATAATAACTTCATACATACAAATACATATATACATTCATACTACATACATACACACAGGCAGACAAATGGACAGTCAAACAGACAGATGTATACATATTCACACATTGAATGGAAGGAGTGAGCTTCAAGCAAGCAGGATCTAAGCATTTTACAATACACATATATACGCATATATACATATACACATATACACACATACCTGGAGGTTGGAGGGAACAAAGTTCCCACACATATCATATAAGCTTTACATATATACATACATTCAGATTTGATGGTTGGAACAAAGTTTCAAATCTGATTTTCTCCATAGTTTATATATTTCACCCAACATCTTTCAAGCAGCATAAAATTACAATGATTATGTTCCAGTTCTTTTTCTTGTGAATGACTATAAAAACAGTATGTTTCTCAAAGTCTTATAAAAAACAAACATTATGTAGTACAGGTAAAGAAAACAAAGTATTCCCAAGAACCCAAGCACATTCTTAACTCAGTATCTTGTTATAGATTAACAAAATGTGAGCAAGCAAGGTAGTTTTCTCAGCTAGTTTCCTTTACTTGTAGGCAGGAATTTTCAGTTACAAAGAATGGGTTAATCATTTCATTATTTATCTTTAAAAGCAATCTTAGAAGAATCTCAAAAGAATCACAAATTTAAATTTTATATAAAAATCATTCATATCTATTTTAATCCTCAGAATGCATATCTAATCAGCATTATTTATTAAGTCATATCAGGAGGCTGATGGTAAAAAGTGGATATAAGAAATCAATTATAACCAGTCCAGCCTCAGTGAGAGTCATGTCAGCCAGTGCTGCCATTGTTCTTGTTCCCTGATCTTGAAATGTCCTTAGTTCAAGTATTAAGAGTATGGCTTTCTGAACTTCAAATTGTTCTCTAAGATTTTCTATATTAGAGTGAGTAGCAAAAACACCTTAACCTAGCTTCACTAGCTATTTTATTTTTCAAAATGCTTTCAAAAGGTGGTGGTCATTGCTGACCATCTAAAATTCTAAGTTCTTACCTGGGATGGTGATTGAATCATGAATCTGCTCCTGCATCAATGCCTGAAGGAGATCAAGGATTATTACTACTGTGAGTTCCAAAGATACTGTCCAGTGAGGAGCTGGAAGCCTCCTTAGAGTTTTCATACAATTCTTAGATTAAAAGGGATGTGAAGGCAACAGCAGAGTAAAACCCCATAATAGCATGAAGTCCTCAGAACTTGCAGTTCTTTGGGCTCAGCATGTCTGAGGGAAATTCAAAATGGCTCTGCTAACCAATGGGATGCATTCCATAGTCTTTAATGCTGTTTGTCCTTCCTCTTCCATGGCCCTTGGCAGTTATATTTCCCAGAAAACCAAATATAACCTGATTAGAGATGCTTAGAAGCAGAATAATTGTTGCAGGAGGTGGGAGTCAGGGTGGGGGTATGGTGGAGGGTCAAGGTGGGTGTGACAGTGTTAACTAAGCACAATCTATTACATTTCCAAATGGGTAAAAGTTTTTACTACAGTTTCCCCTATAAGTAAGGTTGAGAGAAAATGCTAGTTGATATATTTGAACTCACAGAAATGAAATCATGACCTAACTCTTGATTTGTGTCCCCACAGATACAAATGCCCAGCAGGAATACTGGGAACAAACTCCAGTTTGTTTTCACTATTCATCTTGTCATTTTTGACCAAAAATTTAACTTCACAATCAAATTTTATATGCTAATACCCTTTATGTAGCTTTGTCTTAATTATTTAATATAATAAATTAGTCTATATAATCAAGTACTACTTTATAACAGTTAAAAACTTGCATTTTTATGTGAAAATTTATCCTTTTAGAGATTAATTTTAAAAACTTTAGAGTAACATTAAACTATTATAATACAAATTATTAAACATGAATACACAGGTGCTAATATTTAAGTTAGTTGGAGTTTATTTCTGAGTCATAATGGTACATATATTTCTACTTTATTTTTCATAATGTTGTAGAAATTGAAGCTCTTAATAAAACCATAATCTGAGGTCTGGGGCACTGTAATGTATAAAGTAAGACAACTTCCATAATTTCCCTTAAGTACATTGTTGCCCACATGAAAGTATTGTTCAGATCATTCCTGTCTCAAACTCATATAGATGTATATTTAATAGGTAGCACAATCCAGTAATAAAATACTGTATTTTATGCAATGTGTATTGTTCAAAAAACATCCTTTAAAGGCACTTTCAATCCATCTGGGATTTAATTCATTGTTATAATTTCATGTTGATGATTTCCTGATATACCTCCAATGTACCATTCTATTTTTTATTTTCTAGATTTTCTCACACATATTTTTAATTTTCATTTGTCTACAAAAAATCTGGATTATTTAAAACCATCAATTCAATATGATATCCAAATAGAGATGAAAGAGGAGGCTATTAATTTGGGATATAACCATTATAGATAATCTCCAGAACTAAAATTTCAGAAGCACAAGTAGAAAATGTACCTTAGTGGTAGAATGTTTGCTTAGCACCTGTGAGCCCTTAACTTCAGTGCCCCATATGGAAAAAAAGCAAAGACAGGAAAGCTGATGAAAAACATTAAGCCGCTAAATAGTTAAACCAGAGGAACATGCACACATCCATTTGTAGTGACAAGAAGAAAATTTTCTAAAGAATGTATCTCAGCTACTCACTGTAGTTGACAAACCACGTGTAGTGGAGTATAAATCATAAATATTGGATATCCTAGTTTCATATTTCATAGTAAAATAAAATGGGTGGGAGAGGGAGCACCCTCATAGAAGCAGGGGGAGCAGGTATTGGATGGGGTTCTAGAAGGGAACCGAGAAAGAGGATAAAATTTGAAATCTGTGTGTATATGTAATGTATGTTGTGTTAATATATATATATATATATATATATATATATTATAAAAAGAACTCAGTGACTGTCTCTAAGAGAGACACCCCCATGCTCTCAGGTGTCTTTCTTTGTGAATGCCTATTTTCTCTTAATCATTATCCTTAAAACTATATTTTAATATCTTTAATATCACCAACTCTGCATTAAAGTTTAAAGGAAAAAGAGAAAAGTAATGTATTATAATTCTCTGCAAATGCTTTCGGTGTGTGCTTTGTTACTTCAATGAGAAATTAAGTTGGTGCCTTTTACTCTTGGAATGTTATTCGTGGCTACCTGTAGATCTCACACTCAGTAGAATTACAAAACTATGATTAAAGTTCTTAATACATACTCTGATTTAGTATAAAATAGCTTGAAGATATATTTTGACCTGCATCTTATTTTATTAAGTTTTGATGATTTCAACTCTTCTTTGGATAAGGAAATACACAAACTCATATTTATTTAAGTGACAAGAAAGAATTGTACATGGATCTTATCTTCACCAGACAGGGTCTTGCAAAGTTGGTATGTGAGTTACAAGGTTGCATGGAAGAAATATGAATTTAAAAACAAATGGATAATTAAATCCATGACAAATTTGGAGGGAAGAGTTACTTGGTAATTTGAATCAGAATAACCCCCATAGACTCTTATATTTAAATATTCTATCCCTAGTGCTAGGACTATTTGGAAATGATTAGATACTATACCCTTGCTGAAAGATGCATTTCAGTTGGGAGTGGGAATTAAAAAGTTCATTCCATTCCTACTATAACTCTCTTACATGTTCTTATGGATCAGAATTAAGTTCTAAGCTACTTCTCCAGCACCATGCCTATCATTTTTGCTGCCATGCTTTCTGCCACTATGGTCATGGACTTACTTATAAAACTTTAAGCAAAATAAATTCCTTCATGATCATGTGTCTTAGCATAGCAATAGAAAAGTAACCAGATTGTAGTAGTTATTGAAGTTTGTTTAACCCCAACAAAGAAAAATGAATAAGTATTTTCTTACACCTTTCTATATGATACTACTAAAATCAACTTGAGGTGAATTCTAAAGACTATTCTGAGTTAAAGAAGTAATCCTGTTATAATAATGTTTTTGCTAATTTGGTGTGTCTTTGTTATTGTTTTCTGAAATCTCCAATTATTCATCCAGGTATTTACTGTAGCAGCACATCAAGAACAGATAAAATTTGAGTTTTGGCTCTAGCACATATGTAGCAGATATGCAGGTTGGTCTTATGTGGATACACCAACAACTGGAGCAATGGCTTACCCTGACTGTGTTACCTGACTGTGAATCCTGTTCTGCTAACTGGGCTGCCTTATTTGGCCTCAGAGAAAAAAAGATGTACTTACTCCTGCAGTGATTTGAGGTGGCAGGGTTGGTTGGTACCCAGTGAGGGAATCTCAGCCTTCTCAGAGGTGAAGAAAGCTGGGATGTGAGAAGAGGCTATATTAGGGGGCACTAGGAGGAGAGAAGAGGGTGTAATTGGGATGTAAAGTGAATAAATAGTTACTTTATTGCCTTGCTTGTTCTTTGACTATTTGTGTTTCTAGTCTTGCTTGTTCCTTGACTATTTGCATCTATTCCTCAACCTCGTTCCTCAACCTAGAACGGACCTTAATACTTGCATGTAATTAAAATGGTATAAATGCAAAAAGGAGGAAGGGTGTGGGATAGGGGGTTTTAGGGAGGGGAAATGGGGAAAGGGGATGACAACTGGAATGTAAATAAATAAAATATCCAATAAAAAGTGAATAAATAAATAAATGTGTAAAAAGATTTGAGTTTCCATGCTGTTACAGAGAAACCGTAATAACTGCATTCATTCATGGAAATTATATTATTCTTATCAAGATATATGAGTCAGATAGCTTCAATTCATTTTCAATGTTGTAAAATTAACCTGAATGTTGTTGGGCTTAATAACTGTTGTGGTCCAAGAGTCACCCACAGGCCACATAAATACAAAACACACAAAAAGCAGACAGTGATGGTTTATTGAATGCACATCCTAATACTGATTAATCAGGGCCATAGCTCAGAATTCAGTGGCTAAGCTATGACACCAAGCTCATTTCTCTGTCAGTTTAGAAAGGCTAAAACCAAAGAAACCACAATGAGCTCATACACAGGTGCAGGAAGTGCTGCCCCATGGTTGGCTCAGACTCAACCCATTTTAGACATACTTTGATGGATCCGAAGGCATGAAGCTTTGTGGATTCATTTAAGATTAACAAACCTAATACAGAACATAACAAGATATTTGATCAGCATGACCTCACTCTGAGTCAGGTTATTTTTCTACATTAATGTAGAACAACAATAGGAAATATCTGGGAATCATGGAACAAAATCGCTACAGCTATGCTGGGGAGGAAGGGTAAGATATCTGCAATACTACAGATGATTCTATAGACATAAAATTAAACTTAGCATAAAACTGGCTGTCAGTTTTTCCAATGAAAAGTGGTTCCCATCACTTTAAATATTTGAGAATGGGTTTCTTTTCCTAACTTCTTCACATGGTTTGAAGTCACGTGTCAGCTTTCTTAATAATCACTTTAGCAGTATTTCCTGTTCCTTCACAATCTTGCCTAATATATGTTAGTTAATAAACTACATTTTTAACAGATCAAATCATTCTTTACAGATGAGAATAAAGTGTATATTTGTGATAGCGTACTATGATATAGCTCAGGATGGCATGAGATTGGGATCCTGGAATTAGAGATGTAAAGCACCACATGAGACAAATGAGCTTCTGGCTTTCCCAAACAAGACTCTCACAGGCTCCTCGTATGTTTTTTTCTATTAAACATTCAAGCCATGTCCCCCTCACCACTTATCCTCAAATTTCACCTACTTCTTTCCTCTTAAGCATTCATCACTGTTATGAAGTGGAAGTTTATGGCTGTGTCATGTGATGCAGACTCAAGTGGTGTTTTGCTGAGTCAAGATGGATGGAAGATGTTTGAAGAGTGTATACATAGGACCCAATGGACAGTGACAGTGCAAGTACACAGCTAGCCTTGCAACATTTTGTCTCTGTCTTTGCTGATCCTTGCTTCACTGAAACAGGCATGGCAGAGAACTTCTCCTGGCAGCCCAGCTGGTCCTAGTTGCTCCTGCTGACTCATGTCAATTCAGCATGAGGCCTGGCTGTTTCTGCTTGATTATGCCACTAATGCTGATTTGTGTTTAGTATCCTGACACTACTGAAATGGACCGCTGGTACCCTGACAAATGGAAATTGGAATCACTCCAAAGAACTTCTTCTAAACAGGTCCACATCCCCTTGTCCTACTTACTATCTTTTCTCCCCTACTTTTGGACAGTGGGCTAGAGGTGAGTCAAAGCATTTGAGAACCCTTATTAAAAGTAGTTTTTGAAAATCTATGCTTACACTGTTATCTTTTAAAATAAAATAATGGTCCAGGAATGATACTTGTACATCTGGAATGTAAATAAATAAAATATCCAATAAAAAAGAAAATATCAATACAAAAGTTAAAAAAATAAATATTTTATCTATATACATAGGTAAAATTTCCTATGTGAAGAAAGAATAACAATACATTGATGTTGCTAAACATTTCCCCTTAAAATAATATATTAACCAATTGCATTTAGTTTAATTAACATCAAAATAGACAATATTTTTCATATGTTTAATAAGCAGAGTCTAAATATGGATTGGCTGAGCATAAATATATGCATGTGATATATATCAAATGTACCTTAAGTACTGTGGTTGTCACAGTCCTCAAGGCTTGTTTCTCAAATTATTTCTAATATTATGAAGCAAGGGGGAAGCCCTGTCAGTTTAGCTATGGAGTTCAAGCATGCTAATGAGTACATATTCTAGCATAAATATGGTTAGAAATGTACCGTGTCAAAGAGATTGATCTCCATAATAGTTAATGAATCTGAAATGAAGAATAGAAGATACCATGTCATAGAGCCAATTTTACTGCTTGGAATTACATTTGCCCTTGGCAAAGCAGCTTGTTTATTGGTGTTCATTATAACTGATACAGTATTGTAAACTACTTTCATCCAGAAATAAAGGTTATCACAGATCATAAGATAATACAGGCATGAGGAGTTTTCACAACAGTTCAGTATGCTTTTATTACTGATTATAATACAGCTATGCATGTGGTATAAGTATTAGCATTACAATCACATTACCAACACCTGAGTTGTAGTTTTAATGTCAAATAAAATTATATTTAGTCAAGCTTGGATAATGGTGCAACTAAAAATGGTATTGAAAAGTCAAAACTGAATGCATAGCAACATTTGAGAACTCATAGGACATATTTATTATTCATCCCAAGTACAATTACTCCATAATAGTCATAAAGATAAAATACAAATCCATGAAGTCTTTTAGGAAAGCTATGTTGCTATTGCAACCTCAAGTTATTAGAAAGAGTCTATGCTTCCTAAAGATTGGCCTAGAGGTAGAAGACTTCTATGATAAAGTATTAGATTGTTATAAAACATGAAATTAAAATGTATATCTAATTTCTATTCATTAAAGATGAATAGCACACATTAGTTTTTTTTTAAGTTTAATAACTTTTATTTTGAAGTCTTTTTGACATATACAAAGATTACAAAAACAGTACAGGGAAATCTCTTTCACTTTTCACATAATTTTTCTCAATCTTTAAGTTACCCAGAACTACTGTATAGTATCAAAATCAGGAAACTGACATTAGAACAAAATATGTATATAACTCTGTCATTTTATGATACAACTCGTATCAGGATCCAGGTCTGACCCACCACTATAATGATCTTCCTTTGTAGTTGCAAAGGAATCCTGGATCCCTGACTCTATTCTCTACGTTTCGCTATTTTGACAATTTATTTATTTTTTTAAAGCAGGTCTCACTATTTGTTCTGGCTGACCTGGAACTCACTATGTAGATCAGGTCAGCCTTGAATGCAAGAGAGTCAGTCTGGTTCTGCTCCTCAAGTGTTGGGGTTAATTTCAAGTGTCATCCTGCCAGACCAAGAATATTTTTTTTTAATTTTTTTGCATTTACACATGCACATATTATTATTATTACTTTTATTATTTTATTTATTTACAATCAAGGCATTGTCCCCCTCCAGTTCCCCCCTCCCACAGTTTCTCATGCTATTTCTCCTTCCATCTATCTCTCAGTGGATTCACCCCACACACACCAGGCCTCTTCTTTCCCTGGGGTCTCAAGTCCCTCCAGGATTAGGCATGTCTTCTCCCACTGAGGTCGGACCAGACATTACCCTACTATATATCTGATGAGGGCCTCCAACCAGCTCTTATATGCTGCCTGGTTGGTGGCCCAGTGTCTGGGAGCTCCCAAGGGTCTAGTTTAGTTGACACTACTGGTAAACTATGGGGTTATCCTCCCCTTTAGCTTCTTCAATCCTTCCCTTAATTCAGCCATAGGGTTCTCCAACTTCAGTCCTGTAGCTGGATATAATTATTTGTTTCTGTCTCACTCAGCTTCTGGTAGGGCCTCTAAGAGAACAGCAAGGTAAGGCTACTGTCTATAAGCACATCATAGCATCTGTAATAGTGTCAGACTTTGGTGCCCCCACCCCCAATGAAATGGATCCCAACTTGGGCCTGTGATTGGACAACCTTTCTTTCAGTTTCTTCTCCAATTTTGTTGTTACAGTTCTTTTAAATGGGAACAATTCAGGATCAGAAATTGACTGTGCGTTAGTAACCATGTCTGTCTCCTTGAGGCCCTGTCTATCTACTGGAGGTGGACTCTTCTAGTTTCCTTTTACCATTGTTGGGCATTTTGGCTAAGGTCATCCCCAATGAGTCCTTAGAGTCTCTCACCTCCAAGGTCTGTGGTACCCTTTAGAGAGTCTCCACCTCTCACTGCCCACCCCATGCTGTTTATCTCTTGGTCCGCTGGACTTTTCTCTTGTCTGCTCCCCATACCATTCCAGTTCCCATTTTTCCCTTTCCTTCCCCTCTCTCAACCATGTTCCTCCCTTCCTCTACCTCCTGTGATTATTTCCTTCCCCCTTTTAAGTGGAATTGAAGCATCTTCACTTGGGCCTTCCTTCTTGTTACATGTTTTACAGTCTGTAGGTTGTGTCCTAGGTATTCTGTACTTTTCGGCTAATACCCACTAATATATATATATATACATTAAAAATAGTGGATGTAGATATGGAAGCAGAAGGTAAATGACTGCCACATTTCTTATTGTAGGCAATGGACAGATGCTGTAATGTGTCTATAATGATGAAATTTAAGTTGTTAGGTATGTTTTAATAATGTTATGTGTAAAGGTCAGGAGGGGATAAGTGGTGGCTACACAGAGAAATTTCAAAGTTTTCAGTGAAGTTTACAGAAATAGAATAAGTTACTCAAAATATGATAAAGGAACCAACTGAAGAATGGATTCTTAGTGCGGATGTTAAAGGCAGCTCTGCAAAACCTAAGAACAGATACTTTTCAACAGGAATGCATGGAAATGAAGGTTCAAATGCCAACAATGGTAAGAGGAAGCTAAAGAGTCCACCTCCAGTAGATAGACAAGGCCTAAAGGAGACAGACACAGTTACTAACCCACAGTCAAATTTCTGACCCAGAATTGTTCGCATCTAAAAGAACTGTAGGGACAAAAATGGAAAAGAGACAAAAGAGAAGATTAGTAGACACTGGCATATTGATATGCTAGAAAGCATTTACAGGAAGTTCTGAAATATTTTCTACATTATCGTCTTTACAGTCTTGGAATATCTGTTCTAGCTAATTTCTTCAAAGTTAGTATACTGGTGTCTACCCTTATTTTGCATCCTGATCCCAGCAAGAAGCTCCTATTACATAAGGTTCAATAATTTTATCAGAGAAATCAAAATAGAAAATTCAAGGAAGTGTTGTTCTGTGAACCATGAAATGAAACAAAGTGTTTGAATGAATGATTTTTTTTCCTAGTCTTATACATCCACTGATTATGAGAGTGCTCATCACAACTACAAAGTTGAATATCAAATGTATAAGTTCCTTAACATGGAGGAATATGCTCATTATAGGTCAACTCTTCTTTGAGCAGTAGTATTGCTAGAGATTCAGTGCAAACAGAAAGTTGAAAGATATAGTTTGTAATGAAAAGGGAAACATGTGGGTAAATACTAATTGCTTTATAAAATAAAGAGAAAATTACTAGTGGCACAAGATTATCAAAGGAAATGCAGATATGAGAATAGCTGTGAGAGATGGGAACCATAATAAGGACTGGAACTTAGCTTAAACTATAACTCAGGGAAGTGCACACATGAGATTTTCTTTTGCTTTTTGTGAAGAAGTGGGTCATGACATTAGTTTAGGGTAGCACACCTTGAAGAGTAGACTAGATGAACTTGAAATAGTAGTTTCAAAAGAGAGAGTGTTCAATAGAGATATATTAATTAGTCAAAAAGATAACTTTGAATTCACATATCTTTGTGGTGTAAAATATATTTTATATATAAGAATGTTAATAGAACATATCCATGTTAAATAAAATTAACTGCTGAACAATTTATGTATATTATATCCCACAAGTAATTTTACAACTTACTTCATAATTACTTGGTTCATGCATGTGGAAATATATGATAAATTTTGACTAATATTTTATAAATTTTATATATTACAGTTTCTTCTTATATAGATTTGCATATTTTATCAACATGCTTTCTAATCTATATTATGTATGACTTCTGCAAATAAATTTCAGCTAAGATTAATTTTAAAAGTAGGAGAATGGGACTAACATATTAAAAACTAGTACAAAGCATCATGCATAATGCGACTGTCTCATGGCTTATGTCTGTTTCCAGGAAAGGTTCTTTCTCTACCTTATGTGACAGCTATACAAATAAAACCACAGATGCACTTTTGATGTATTTTCGATAGATCTACTGGAGAAGATTCTTAACTGCCAATATATTACCTAATTCAGTTTAAAGAAGCCAGATTGGTTGCTGCCCAAATTCTCAAATGGCAGGTAAGGATACTTCTTTAGAGGGAAAAACAATGAAGACAGGATGCATAAAATGAAAGGCTGCTAAGAACAGGTACCCTTGGTTGCCTGCTTTGTAATGCTGTAAGGGTGCTCTAGTTTCTTATTTCATTTTTAAATGAACATCTTTTCCTAGAGACTTCTTGGAAACATAAAATCCAGTGAAGGCATTAATTTTCTCTTCAAGAAAACAGCTAATAAATTACATATCAAAATTTTTATGGTAAAGTGGGTAAATTTATGCCCATTTTCTAAATTATATTAGGGTTATCTCTTCAAAGAAGGAATCACATAGCAATGGTAATGATATATTAATGTAAAGCTAGATCCTTTTGGTCAGGAGAATGGTCTCTCCAGCCCTTGGTGGAAACATGTATAATCTACTTAAAATACCCACCTAATCTATTTTAATTAAATGTTTTATCCAAGTGGTTTATAAAGTCATGCATCTTATGATCACCCCTAATGAAGGGCAGACACTTCTCCTCCTTCCAAGAAGACAAATCTACCTGTTAACCACACTATACAATATGCAGAAAGAATATGTATCCTTGGAATGTGATAAGTTTTGTTTTCTGTCACCTTACAAAGGTCATACTTCAACTGAACACTGACTGAGAAAGGATTAACCATTTCTGTCCTGTTTTGTTTTGTTTTGCTTTCTTTTTCTTAGCCATAGTCTATGCTTTTTCTGATACATTGGGCTCCCTTCTTTTCTAATGCTTTTCTGCTCTTCCTATGTACCTGAGATCATCTGCATTCAGATCTATGTTGTCAGCATATATGCAAATGAACATCACATGAAGTGGAGCTAACTAAATACTTTTCTATGACAAATAAGTACATTTTAAATCAAATCAGATATACCAAGAACAAATTTATCATTGAAATTATGTGTGCAAATGACATCGAATATATGATCAAGGTAGTACCATTAAGTGAATATAAAATAGGATAATATTAAAGAGTTGGTGACAATTGACTGTGGTGAACAAAGGAAGTCCCCAAAGATGACTCAAGATTACTAACATTCCTATATAGATATACAAGGATACTGGAATAAAATCTAAGTAATTAAGAAGGAAAGAGTACTTGAAACAGGTAAAAACCTTTAATAATTTAAAAATGAGTATAAAATTATTAACTAAAGAGGTTAACTGTATGTAGAGGCATATCACTGTAATCCAAATACTCTGGAGATTGATGATAGGTTCAAGTTTAACTACAACCTAGGTTGCATAACTAGATTATCTTAAAATGCAAATGGTCATGCCCTGAGAATGTGGCAATATATAGTGGTTTTTATACACTGAGCTTCAATTACGTTGGGGCAATGAGCTATTAGTATGATACAACTAATTGGTAAAATAAGGTTAGCAAAAATTAATCTTATCTAGATTCTATAAAGTTATTCACATGATGCAAGATTATTATTCTCAAAACAAGTGTGACTTCATATTGTTAGGAAATTCCTAGTTTGGTATCCAATAGATTTACAGGTATGTATACAATTTTTCAAAAGGAAAAAATGCATCAAAGCAATATACAGATAAATTGTAGGAACAATTGTAGCATAACAAAAATCAGAAGCACAGAAGTAAAAGGAAGAAAAGAAAAAGAGGAAGAGGAATAATAATAATAATGATATTTAGTCTTAGCAAAGGGAAATAAAATGTTCACATTGAAAAGATATAATCAAGAAGATAGAAACTAAAGAATGGAAAAATGTCAAATGGGTTTTGGTGAATATTTGTTAGTCCTGTAATTTTGTATATCAAATTATGAAAAGAAAAGATTAATAAGAATATAATTTATTTAATTTTTAATAAAATCATTTAAAATGATATATATTCCATATAGTCTTTGAGCTGTGAAAAATATATAAAGTTAATTTACTACCAAGGTTAATTATTTGTAAGTTGTAAATGCGACCCAAAAAAAAGACATCATAGTTGTTAAATTAAACCAGAGAGGTAAATTGGAACTTTCTTCATGACTTCTTCTACCTCCTACAAAATTTTGTATGATTAAGACTGTTATAATGCTCTACTATGTTCATAGCAGCCTTATTTATAATAGCCAGAAACTGAAAATAACCCAGATGTCCTTCAACAGAGGAATGGATACAGAAAATATAGTACATTTGCACAATGGAATACTATTCAGCTACTAGAAAGAATGAATTCATGAAATTCTTAGGCAAATGGATGGAATTAAAATTCACAGACCACATGAACTCAAGAAGAAGGAAGATCAAAGTGTGGATGTTTCAGTCCTTCTTAGAAGGAGGAACAAAACACTCAACAGGAGGAAACACGGAGACAAAGTGTGGAGCTGAGACTGAAGAAAAGGACATCCAGAGACTGCCTCATCTGGGAATCCATCTGATATACAGATACCGAACCCAGACATTATTATGGATGCCAAGAAGTGCTTGCTGACAGGAGCCTGATATAACTATCTCCTGAGAGACTCTGCCAGATCCTGACAAATACAGAAGTGGATGCTCACAGCTAACCATTGGACTGAGCACTAGGTCCCCAGTGGAGGAGTTAGAGAAAGGACTGAAGAGCTGAAGGGGTTTGCAACCCCATAGGAAGAACAACAATATCAACCAACCAGACTTCTCAGAGCTCCCAATGACTAAACCACCAACCAAAGACTACACTTGGAGTGATTCATGGCTCCAGCTGCATATGTTGCCGAGGTTGGCCTTGTCCGGCATCAATGGTAGGAGAGAACCTTGATCCTGTGAAAGCCTGATGTCCCAATGTATGGGGATGCCAATGCAGGGTGGTGTGAGTGGGTGGGTAAGTGAGGGAGCACCCTCATAGAAGCAAGGTGGAGGGGGATGGGCTAGGGGCGTTCCAGGGAGATACGGGGAAAGGGGATATCATTTGAAATGTAAATAAGTAAAATATCCAATAAAAAAGAAAAAATATTTAGATGCATTTTTCTGGCCCTAGATTAGACCCTAAATCTACTAATTGGTCTTCTTTCAAGAGAAAAAAGATGGAGACTGGAGACAGAGACTCAGAGGTGAAGACCACATGGAGGCAGAGATGTAGTGTCATTAACGCCAGTGGTTTAGGATTTATGGAGAGTCAACCAAAGTTGAGGAAGAATCAGGATGAGTCTCTCACAAAGCTCCAGAAGGAATCAATTTTGCCAATGCTTTTAGACTTGGAGTCTACACTACTGTGAGAGAACACATTTCTGCTGTTTGATGTTACCACATTTGTGGTAAATTTTTAGATTAGCAAGAGGAATGGAATACAATCATTTAAACTTGACAATAAAGTCATGGAAAGTAATTTTCCCCCCATTTTAGCAAGAAGAAAATGATAGTATACTTTATTAATGTTGCCTTCATCTCAAGTACAGAGCTGGGCCTAGTGTTTTATATATTGAAGGCCACATACATAACACCAAATAAGTTCCTACTATTTTTTCCTACTGAGAGATCTTGTTGTTGTTGTCCTGTAGAGCCACCAAAAATAACTAAAACACTTTGTTAAGAAATATGTACATATGTATATGGAAAAACAAGTGTAATGACTTCCCATTTTATTATTTATTCAGCTAAGATTTGTTTAATGTCTATTTTTAGTGTCTGAATATCGGGAATCCAAAGGGGTTGTTGTTTCTAGAGTATGCATTACTGGCAGGTGAGGAAAAACCAAGAAGCCAGCATTCTCAGCAGGCTCTCAGAGCCACATGTGTCAGCATTTTTGGACAGGAATAGACAAAAGATACTTTCCAGATACAGTTGTCTCAAAGGGGACAGTTGCTCAAATGGGAAATCAGTTTTCTCCAGTGGAGTGTCACATATTCAGCTACACCCCAGGGAAGGCCCTGTATGCAGGGGTACTTGACAAACATAAAACAGATTTCATGATTGTGTATGTTTTCGCCTTATGTTGTGACTAAACCAACAACCAAAGAGTACACATGAAGCAACCCATGGCTCCAACTGCATATATATCAGAGGATGGCCTTGTTGGGCATCAATGGGACAAGAGGTCCTTGGTCCCATGAAGGCTGGATGCCCCAATGTAGGGGAATGCCAGGGCAGGGAGGCGGGAGTGGGTGGATGACTGGGGAAGCACATCCTCATAGAAGCAGAGAATGTGGTATAGGGGGTTTCCAGAGGGAAAACAAGAAAGGGGAATAACATTTGAAATGCAAATAAATAAAATAACAAATAAAACAAACAAGTAAAAAAAAGACTGTGATAATAAACACAAAGTGAAATTGATTCTACTTCTTCTCATGACAATATCAGTTTTGTAAAATAGCCATATACACATAAGTTAAAGTAATAGTAATTACAGAGTATGAACTACAACACATAAAATAAATCATTGAAATATAAACATATTTAGTCCTCTCTTCCATCCACCCACTATGTCTACTTTGTGAGATTCATGCATCCTCCTTTTAGCTCCTATTGTTACTTAACTTCTTTGGATCTATATATTGAAGCATGTTTCTTTTTTACTTTATGGCTAATATCCACTTATAATTGTGTGCATATCATGTTTGTCTTTCTGGGACTGAGTTACATTATTCAGGATGATCTTTTCTAGTTCCATCCATTTGTGAGCAATACTCCCTTATTAAATATATCACATTTTACTTTTTTTTCATTACAAACATTATAATTTATTTAAAAGTAAAATATAAATAAAAACTTCACAGGAAAAACTAGACCCAAAGTCTATATGACCAAAAGAACTGTTTAGTTAAAATTGGTGTTCAAAATGGAAGCTATGAAAGCCTCATGTTAAATTTTACATTTTCAGTATTTAATATACTTGCTTATTACAATTTTAGATAATAAAGTTCATAAAAATTTTTGGCTCCAGCTACATTTTATTTATCCATTCTTTGGTGAATGGACATCTAGGTTGACTCTAGTTTTTGGTTATTATGAATAAAGCTGCTATGAACATAGTTGACTAAATGTCCTTGTGGTATGATGAAGCAACCTTTAGGAACATGGCCAAGAGATGTGTCTTAAGATAAAATGAATCAAAATAGCCATATTCTTTTTCTGTCTTTGAGACCTTTTCCTGCTATTTTTTCCATCAGAGGCCTGTCATTTTCTGAACAGAAATGGAGAAAGAGTGGATGAGGTTATGGGAAAACAGTGTTTTATAGGGGCAGGGACTAAGAGGAGTGGAGAGAAGGGAAACTGTAAAAGAGATATAAAACTTGATTAACAATATAAGGTCAAAATTAAAAAAGAAAAGAAACATGAACATAGACTGTAACCACAGACATCTGTCACTATGACATAGGATTCAGATCAAATTATGACTGAAAGAACTAACAATCAGCAATACTTTGATAATACTTTTGCATAAGTAATCATATAGTCTGTAATACACTGTAATTTTTTTAAATAGTATCCCATTCATGAAATTAATTTATAGTAATGTCTACCCAGCTAAACTAGACATATTTTTCAGTCATAATAGAGTAATTCTCTAACAACATTAAATCCGTGACACCTGAGAGAACTCAGACTTTACTCTGTCATTATTACTGACCTCTTCCTTCCCTAATGCTACTATGCGTTATTAATATAAAAAAATTAGAGTGAATAGAATGAATGGACAATTCAGTACCATCCAAAACTCAGAATTTGAGATTTCCAATGCAGAAGCCTTTCTAAAACTCTAATCCATTTACCCTAAGGAGTCAAATTGCCTCAATACTCAGTATTTAAGCTTCTTTGCTTACAGTTTGACAAACAGAAGAAATGAAGAACACTGAACATAAGTGATTCTATGTCAACACTGAGAGACAGGTGAGTATTACTGGAAAGAATGAATGAGAATTCCTCAGCAGGATCTTGTTATGCTCACATGAGAGATAATAGCTGGTTTCTCTATATTCTGTTTTGGTTTACAATGTGTATGCTTAATGACCTAGAGTCTTCTATGAAATAATGTAGGGTTCACATACTTAAAGCTATAAATTACTCATTATTGTATTAACACAAGCTATTATGCTTTATTAGGAAGGCTAAGATTATGGGGTATGTAACAAAAACAATTAGAGAGACTTACAGTGAATAAACCCTTCCACATTTGCAGGGAGACTCTCATGATTCTTGTACTTTTTATCTCTGCTATGTAGGAATAACAGCACTAAATATTTTATCTCTCTGTATAAACAAGGAAGTAAGCTGCAGACAAATATATAAATTAGAAGAAACACCTTGAATGGAGGCTGCCAATGACCAACATAAACTAAACACATCAATAATTAAGGTGGTTTCCTGGTTAGCATTATAATGTGTGTTATGTATATTATCCTTAAAGCTTCACTGTCATTGCTCCATTTTTTCCAAATATTTATTTTCCTTTCTGTTAAGGTTATGGATTTCCCAATAAAACTTCTTGCATGTAAGTTAAGTTAAAAGTTGGTAAAGCATTCTTCTATGCAAATGAATAAGTAAGAATCACATTGTTTTAAATCTTTTTTCTTTTATTATTATTATTAATCATTCCATTTGTTTACACCTCAAATGATATCCTACTTCCTGATAACCCCTCCACCAATGCCCCTTCCATGACATCCAACTTTCTGGTTACCCTCTGCCACCCCTCATCCCACATCTGCCCTCCCCATCCCTTTTGCCTGTATGAGAGTGTTCCCCCACCCACCTGATCCCTGCAGCATCCTCCTACTCTGGGGCATACTCTCCTATTGCTGTCATGCGAGGCCATTCTCTGCAACATATGTATCTGGAGCCATGGATCCCTCTAGGTACACTCCTTGGTTGGTGGTCTATTCTCTATGAGAACTGGCCAACCTATTCTGTTCTTCCAATGAGGTTGAAATCCCCTCAGCTCTTCCATTCTTTCTGCCAGCTCCCCATCAGGTTTCCTGAGTTCAGTCTGATGTTTGGCTTCAAGCATCTTCCTTATTTATAATAACCAGAGGCTGGAAACAACCCAGAGGTCCATATATACAGCTTTGTTTAGGCTGGGTCCTCATCTTAACCACAAAAGACAAGAGGAGAGATGGATAAGAAGGCTGGGATTATTTTTCTCATTTTTCAAGTAGAAACCTTTCATAGGAGTGCCACTACAAATTCCAACATCTGGAGGCTAAAATCTCCATTGTTCTTTCAGTTTTGAGGACTATCGGCATTATCTTATTGGCTGTGTATAAATTTAATCTCTCCCCCTCCCCCCTTCTCCTCCCTCCCCCCTCCCCCTCCCCCCTCTCCCTCTCTGTATCCCTCTCCATATCCCTCTCCCTCTCCCTCTCCCTCTCCGTATCCCTCTCCCTCTCCGTATCCCTCTCCCTATATTTCCCTCTCCCTCTTGCTGTCTCTATGCATTTATGTACATAAGTATGTATGTATGTAGGTAGGTAGGTAAGTAGGTAGGTAGGTAGGTATGTGTATACCTGTTGTTTCTTTTTCCTCTTCCTTCTCTTTGGCCTCTCTTCCCCCTCCCTCTTTCTCTCTATGAAAGAAAAAAAAAAACTAAATAAAGTCTGTTTTTGTTTTTTCTCTTCTTGGAGGGCTTGTATTTATAGGACAGGCAGTACAATGACTCAGTAACTCTGAAGTCTGGAAGGTTTCTTTCTGACTCCGAGGACTTGAGACTCACAGTGATTATGTAGTTTACAGGTTTTTAAATGCAGTCTTGTTTTCTATCACTTCCAGACACCTACATATCCTGTTATTGGTTGACTGCATTCTCCACTTTTTAATACACTCTAATTTCTATACTGTAGCTATTTGATAAATCTCTAATCTCTTTCTCCTGCATTGTGTTTCTTTCTTGGGTGCAAATGTGTTTGTGTGTGTGTCCGTGTGTACAAAAAAATATTGGAATCAGTATAGTACAAGGCATATAGATTTCTATTAAATAATATTGTAATATACCTTGTATAATATACATAAGAGACAGTATTATTCATTTCATTATGGTAACTATTTATTCTATATATGAATATCACATGATTTATTCTCATATAAAATACATATATACTGGAAATAATAAAAATATAAAGCTGAAGACCACATTTATAAGAAAATGAGATGCTACAAAAACAATTTTAAAATCAGTGGTACAGTCATAAAAAGTATTTTCTAATACCTCCTAAAATTCTGTCTGATTTTTGTAACACTTTTTAATTTTTTTTTTTTTTTTTAGGTTTTTCAAGACAGAGTTTCTCTGTGTAGCCCTGGTTGTCCTGGAACTCACTCTGTAGACCAGGCTGGCCTCAAATTAATTTTTTTAATAATTTACAAAATATAACTGTACTTGTATCATTTTACCCCATTGTATCACCACCTCAACTTCTCCTGTATTCCCCACTTACTCTCAAATTCCAAATTCCTTCATCACACCTTTCTCTTTCTCTCTGTGTCTCTCTCTATATCTATTTATAGATAGATATCTAATTTATGTCTATTTTATCTCTATCTCTATCCATATTTTTAGGCATACCTATATCTATATTTATATAACCTCTACATATCTCTATTTCTGTCTAAGAGATATTTATGTGGATTATTATATGGATTATTTAGATAGAAATTATGTGGATAATTTTATTGGGTGGATAATGTATTCTCATTAAGAATCCAACAGCTTAGTGTAATAATGTTATAAGTGAAGAAACATGGACATTGTTAAAGTATTCCAAAATCTATCATTTTAAGCACCTATTAATTTTTGCTGAAAGTCAGGAAATAGTGTTGGTGAAATGTCAAACTAATATAGAGACTTCAACCACAAGCATGATAACCATAGTGAATTCCTTGGCACCCCCTGCCACTAAATGAATAGAATTATTTTATAAAAAGTAAAAACGGAAATTAAAATAATATGGCTCAAGCATGTATTATTTGAAAAAATAGTGACAATTTTAAAAGAAACAAAATTAAAATGTGTATGATGAAAAATAGAAAATAACTTCTATGAAATCTATAAAAATGAAATTCTCAAGTCAATTTTATTACCACCACAGGCAACATACCTCATTTAAAAATTGTTTGTGCACTAACTCTAATCATTATATCTGCCTCTTTCTCTTGGATACTTGCAAAATTCAATCCGTCAATTTTGATTAACTTGTTGATTCAGATGATCTTCAAAAAAATATGAACAAACTAATAATGGAAGGCGAGCCAGAGCAATTTAGTGCTTCATATGGTGTTTATCATTTGGCGTGTTCCAATCACGAAAAGACTAAAGTCATGGAGTCTTAAACAGATGTCTTACTTGTATAGGTTCATTATGAATTGGCAGGCTTTGCATGCTGTACTCTGATATCTCTGCTCTTTAGTTATAGAGAAGGAGAAATGGGCCTCATAAAGGCCTAGGAGGAAAAAAAAATCTGTGCAGCTGCAATCCAGGTTGGAATTATTCTTAATATTCACAATTAATTTCTGGAACACAGATTGTACAAAACATTACCAGCTGCTCCAGTAACAAATGTGTGTTCACTTGAGCAACTACTGATTTTGGAAACTGTTTGACTCACACAGGTGTCCAAAGGTGAATCATCTTCTGTGTGCTTCTTTCTTTCCTCACTTGTCTTTTGATAACTGGTTTTAGCGAATGGATTGTAAATAAGACTTAATTCTGTAAAATGCAGACTGTTAAGATCCTCATGTTCCTGTTTTAAATTAAGGGTGTGTGTTGTTTAGTCCTATGTCAACTAGATCAAACTAGAGTCTTATGAGAAGAGGGACCCTCAATTGAGCAAACACCTCCGTAAGATCTGGCTGTAGACAAACCTGTAGAGCATTTTTTTTTAATTAATAATTTATTGGGAACGAACAGCTCAAGGGTCAGAATCAGCAGAGGGAAAACTGTGTTCCAAAGCCAGCCAAGGTTGTAAACGTGTTCATGTGTCAAGGTTTCCTATGTTGTAATGGTTTTCTAAGTAAAGGAGGTGACACATAAAAGTAAATTTTACTCAGGAGATGAAACTGTTGTCTCTGAAGTTTACTGCTAAATAAACTCATTTTTTTCTAGTTCTTTCTCAACTCTGGGTAACTGATTCAATCCAGCTTCTCTCACTTCTCACTGAATCTCACTACTAGTCTTCAAACTAACTTTGGCAGTCGGTTTTAACACTCTGTCTCCTTGTTCTCTGACTCTTCTGTCTTCACCTGCACCTACAACTGGTCTCTGTAAAACTGTCCCAATAAGACTGCCTCTTCCCCCTACTCTCTCTTTCTTTCTGTCTCTTTCTCTGTCTCTCTCCCCCCACTCCTGCATTGCTCCCTTAAGTCCCCCTCTTTCCTGTGCTGTTCTCCTAAGTAACCTCTTTCCTATCCTATTCTCAGGTTAGTTGGGCATATTCTCCCTCTGACACTTTGTCTAATCTTTCTCTAATTCCTCACTTCGAATACTCACTTTACCTGTCCCCCCACTAAGACATCACTTTCAAACATGGCTGCTTCTTTTTATAGACTAACCTTACCTGCATATCTTGGAATTAAAGGTATGGACTGAGGATATGTCTGTATTCCAACCAGAGGAATTAAAGGTGTGTCACAAAGCACCACAGCCCTAGAAAGGTGACAGCTCCATTTACATAGGCTTCAGTGACCTGCTCTATGTTCCATGAATTGTATGGGTATTATCAACAACAATAGGGCCCGACTGACAGTTTACAGAGAGAAACCATTGTCCTATTTCTGCTATTGGAAACCTTGTTTGGTTATAAATCATGGCCAATTGAGACACTCTATTTCCTATTATTAAGACATCTCTTAATGATCACCTTTATATACATTTCAGTATCACTTCTCAAATGATCCTCAGTTCTAGATATCTCTCTCAACATTCTCTCCCTTTACCCAGGGCCCTATCCTCTTCTCCACCTGGCCTTCCCCTTCATACCCACCAACAGTCTACCTGTAAAATCTATCCTGTTTCTTTTTCCTAGGGACATCCAAATGTGTACCCTTGCTGCTGGGTCTACAGATTGTAGCTGCATTATCAATTACTTAGTGGCTAGTGTCTAATTATACATATATATATATATATATATAATATATATATGTATCTCAGAATGAGTTTTCCTAGTTCAATATTTTATGATGCAAGTTTTTAACAGTGAGTATAATTATGTAAATGTATCACCTATTCCGCTCACCTTTCTGCCTGTTCAGTTTATGTTGCTTGTGCCCTCCACATATTACTTTGCCTGCCATTATTCCTTCATACCTCAAGTCATCATTTGCAGTGTTTTTCTCATGGTTGGTTTCATGTTATCCTTGTTCAATAGGATGCCTAGAAACTAAAATAGTCTGTATCTTTACAGTCTAATAAAATAGCCACCAACCATATACATTTGTCCGTAAGTTTAATATATTTTATAGGACTACAGAAGTAAAATTCCTAGTTTATTGCTTTTTATTATAAGTCAAGTAACTATATACATGTGTTTGCCTGATTTACAATTCAAATAGTACATTGTGATCATTACATTTAAATTAAAAATCTGTATGTCAAATAATTTTCTGGATAAATAGGATATTTTATATTATAGTATTTAGAATGTCATTATCTGGTTGTAGCTGTATAACATGGGAAAATAATAAATAAATAAAGATATAAATTATAAAAAGCACATAATCTAATGATGTTTATTGTTTTATGAATTTATTAACTTATATCTTATGCTTATACATTTATTTATTATGTGTGTATATATATTTTTGTGTACACTTTTTTTTTTACTCTTTTACTTTAATGCTTGCCACAGTTTGACAGTTGAACTTAAATGATTTAGAATAGAAAGAGATGGACAAAAAGAAACATAAAGAGAAAAATTCAACCATGCACTAACACTAGCCTCTGGGTAGGTCAGAGTGTCGTAAATCTCATCCTAACCCTTCAGCCCTTTTCCACTCATCCAGATCACCTAACTTTAAACAGTAAGGGGAACTCTGTGTCTCCTCTCATTATCTACTCTATGATTTTTGTATTGACTAATTGGCAAGGAAGTGAAGCAAATACATTATAGAATGATGTGATTTATAAATGCCAGAGTTCCATCAAAGGTCATCAGGAAAATTCAATTGCAATACAGAACCCTAAATATTTCAAAAATTTCTCATGTCTGGGAGTGCACATTTATGAAAAGTCTAAATTCACTCTTGCCTGCAGTAACTCTTTAACATCTCTTCCTAGAGCCATCATTATCAAAATGAAGCCTAGATCATAAATTTCTGTGTTGTTACTAGTATCTGACAGAAGTTTGTATGGTGCACTATCTAGTTTTGCATGCTCAGTAATACTTTCTTTGTGACATCTGCAACATTAGCGAATTCCTTCTCTAAGAGATAAAATTATGTTTCTGTGATCAGAATTATACTAAAAAAACTACTACCTTCCTCTGTTTGTAAATATCAACTGTGGTTAATCTTATGTCAAGTATTATTTTGCCTTTATTTGATTATAAAAGTATATGATTTACCTAGGATTTATTAATTAGTTCATAAAACACTACTTGAATCAAACATTGACCTGTCTTAACAATTTTACTCTCAGTATTTTATTCCCAAGATAAATTGATGTACAAATAGAGATACAGAAATGTACAAATCCCAAACTAATATATTCTAGTTTTGACAAAAGAAAAGTACTGAATTATAGGAAATATTGAAGAATTAGTTTTAGAACGGATATAAGAAAATATAAAAGACACAGAAGAAATATTATATTACACAATTTAAAAATAAATATATTGATTTCATTTGAACAAATATATCTAAGCCAACAACCACTAAAGAATGTTATTAAAATTGAATTAAACAAAAATAAAAGTATTAGGAATTTGATCAAAATTGAATGAGTATGTAAGCATTTACTTCAGATTACTAAAACATGGATACCTAAATACTACATAAGAATAACGACCCAATATAAAATAAGTACAATAAACTTAAAACCTTCTTCTTTGATTTTTCATTGAACTTATTAAACATAAATATCAAATTTCATTTTATTTGATCGTTATTTTATTTTATTTATTCACTTTATAGCCTCATCACTGCCATTCTCCTGATCACCCCTCTCAAAAACCTTCTGCTACTTCTGAGAGGGTGGAACTACTTCCTCTGAGTATCCCTCCTCAACCTGGTACTTGAAGTATCCATGAATCTAGGCATATTCTCTCACTGAGGCCAGACAAGGGAGCCCAGTTAGAAGAACATATCTCACAGACAGGCGCCAGCTTCTGGAATAGCCCCCAATCCAGTTGTTCAGGACCCAAATGAAGGTCAAGCTGCACATCTAGTACGTATGGACCTAGAATCAGCCCCTGTATACTCTTTGGTTGGTTCAGAATCTGAGAGTTGCAAGTGTCACAGTTAGATGGCTATTGGTCTTCCTGGGGAGTCCCTAGTCCCTTCAGGCCTCTCAGTCTTTCGCCCAACCCTTCCATAAGAATCCCCAAGACCCATCCACTGTTTGGCTGTGAATCTTTGCAGCTGCTTGGTAGAGACGCTCAGAGGACAGCCATGCTAGATTCCTGTCTGCAGGCATAACAGAGTACTATTAATAGTCTCAGGAACTAGTCCTTGTACATGGAAAGGATCTCTTCTTAGACCTGTTATTAGTTGGCTTTTCCTCAGTCTCATCTCCTTCCTCCATCCCTGCATTTATTGTAGACAGGACAAATTTTGGAAACAAACTTTTGTGGATAGGTTAGTGTCCCTGTCACTCCACTGGGGTTCCTGTCTAGTTGCAGGAGTTGGCCTTTTCTGGTTCCATATCCCAAATGCTGTCAGCAATAAAGTCATCCATACTGATTCTTGGGTACCTCGCGTCTTCCTGGCCTCTGCCATTTCCTCGAGATGCATCCATCTTCTGAACCCTGCCAGCTGCAGATTTTTCATTAATTCTCATGGCCATCATGCCATCTCTCCTGTCCCTCCCTACACATGATCTTTGACCCCAGAAATTCTCCTCTCCATTCCCTCTCCACTCTCTTCCCTCCCTCCATCTACCTCCTAAGACTATTTAATTACCTCCCCCTTCTAAGTGAAATTCAAGCATCCTCACCTGGGCCTTCCTTATGTTTTAGCTTCTTTGAGTCTGTGGATTGTAGCACAGGTAACCCGTACTTTATGGCTAATATCCACTTATTAGTGGCTACATACCGTGCATAGTGCATGTCATTTTGGGTTTGGGTTACCTCAGTCAGAATGATATACTCAAGTTCCATCCATTTGACTGAGAAATTCATGATGTCTTTATTTTTAATAGCTGAATAGTATTCCATTGTGTAGATGTACCACATTTTCTTTATCCATTCTTCAACTGAAGGACATATATGTTATTTCCACTTTCTGGCTATTATGAATAAAGCTGCTGTGAACATAGCTGTACAGGTATCCTTGTGGAATATTGCATCTTTTTGGAATATGCACAGGAGTTGGTATAGCTGAGTCTTGAGGTTGAACTATTCCCAGTTTTCTGAGAAACTGCCAAATTGATTTTCAAAGTGGTTGTACGTGTTTGCACTCCTACCAGAAATGAAGAAGTACTTGCCTTGCTCCACACTCTTGTCAGCATGTTGTAAAATAGAATGTCAGAGTTGTTTTGGTTTGCACTTCCCTGATAACTAAGGACTTAGAACATTTCTTTAAGTGCATATTGGCCATTCACGACTCCTCTGTTGAGAATCCTCTACCTTATTTTTTCAATTGGGTTTTTGTTGTTGTTGTTGTTTTATTTTGTTTATTTATTTATTTATCTATGTATTCATTTATTTTTGGAGTCTAACTTCTTCGTCAAGTCTTTGTATATTTTCGATATTAGCTTTCTATTGGATGTAAGGTTAATAAAGAATTTTTCCCTATCTGTAGATTCCCATTTTGTCCTATTGACAGTATCCGTTTCCTTACAGATACTTTTCAGTTTTATGACGTTTCATATATCAATTGTGGGTCATGGAGCCTGAGCCATCTGTGTTCTATCCAGGAAATTTTTTTCTATGCCAATCCTTGCTATTTCTCATGTTCTCTTCTATTAGATTCAATATATATATCTAGCTAGTGTTGAGGGCTTTGATCCACTTGGGTTTGAACTTTGTGCAGGGTGACTAATATGAATCAATTTGCATTCTTTTACATGCATACAACAAGGTAAACCAGCACCATTTCTTGAAGATACTTTCTTTTTTCACTTTTTGGTTTTAGGTTCTTTGTCAAAGATCAAGTGTCCATAGTTGTTTGAATTTATTTCTGTGTCTTCAATTCTATTCCATTGTTATACTTGTTTGTCTCTATATTAATACCATATAGTTTTTTAACACTATTACTCTGGAGTATAGCTTGTGGTCAAGAATGGTGATTTCCCCAGAAGTCCTTTTATTGTTGAGAATTATTATCGCTATCCAGGGTTTTCTGTTTTTCCACATGAAGTTGAGAATTACTGTTTCCATTTCTGTGAAGAAAATGGGATTGTCTTGGAATTCTGATGAGCAGTGCATTGAATCTATAGATTGCTTCTGGTAAGATTACCTTTTTGTCTGTGTTAATCCTACTTGTCTATGAGCATGGGAGACATTTCCAGCTTCTGAGATCTTCTTCGAATTCCTTCTTCAGGGACTAGAATTTCTTGTCATACAGATATAGAACTTGCTTGATAAGAAGTTGTATTCACTTGTTTTAGGGTGAAATATTCTGTAGATATCTGTTAAATCCATTGGTTTCATAACCTCTATTAGTTTCACTGTGTCTCTGTTTAGTTTCTATTTCAATGACCTGTCCATTATTGAGATTGGAGTGTTGAAGTCTCCCACTGTCATTGTGTGGGGTTCAATGTGTATTTTGAGCTTTAGTAATGTTTCTTTTATAGAAACATTTGTGATTTCTATATTGTTTCTACTTCTATATATATTTAAATTTGGTTTTGTCCTGGAATATTTTGGTTTCTCCATGTATGCTGATTGAGGGTTTTGTTGAGCATAATAGCTTGGGCTGGCATTTGTGTTCTCTTAGGGTTTGCATAAACACTGTCAAGTCTCTTATGGCTTTTTGTGTCTCTCTTAAGTCTAGTGTAATTCTGACATATCTACCTTTATATGTTACTTGGCCCTTTTCCCTTGCAGCTTTTAATATTTTTCTTTGTTCTATGCATTTAGTGTTTTGGTATTATAGAATGACAGGATTTTCTTTTCTGGTCCAATGTATTTGGTGTTTTATAGGCTTCTTCTACATTAATGGCCATCCTTTTCTTTAGGTTGCGGAAGTTTTCTTCTATGATTTTATTTAAAGACATTTTGGAGGCCTTTGAGTTGGGAGTCTTCACTATCTTCTATTTATATATTTCTTAGATTTGGGCTTTTCATTGCATCGTAGATTTCCTGGATGTTTTAGGTTAGGAGTATTTCATGTTTTGAATTTCCTTTGACCATTTTTTCAATACCTTCTACAATATCTTTTACACCTAAGAGTCTCTTTTCTATCTCTTATATTCTTTTGGTGATGTTTACATCTGTAAGTCCTGACTTCTTTCCTAGGTTTTCTATTTCCAGAGTTACCTATATTTGTGTTTTCTATATTGTTTCTACTTCTACTTTTGGGTCTTAAACCACTTTGTTCAATTCCTTCAATGTTTGATTGTGTTTTCCTGTATTTTTTTAAAGAGATTAATTTGTTTTAAGGCTTTCTACCTGTTTACCTGTGTTTTCCTGTATTTCCTTCAGTGGGTTATTTATGTTCTCCTTAAAAGACTTTATTATCTTCATGAGATAGGATTTTAGGCTGTCTTCCTGATTTCCCAGTGCATGCTGTGATGGGAGAACCAGGTTCCGATGATGCAAAACTATATTGACTGTAGGAAAAAACTGGCGCAGTGGCGGTGGAGTCCCGGGCCCACGCAGCGGCAGGACACAGGCCCAGGCAGCAGCCCGGGCCTGTGGGGTGGAGGCTGCCTGGAGGCTTCCAGGCAGCCTGTGTCACATACCGGAGAAAGGTCCCAGGTTCCAGGGGCTGGAGGCTTGGTGGCGGCGGCAGGCCCAGCAGGCCCCAATGACACAAGGAAGTCCTTGGTTCCAAAAGGGTTTATTGTCATGGCGGATGGTAGATGGATCTGGAAGTACCCCCCCAAACTCAGGGCAGACCCGAGTTAAGTAGGGAGGGAGGAAGGGGGAGGTTCTGGGGAGGAATGGTTAATTGGCTCCCCCTCTGACCTTCATTAGTATGTAAATCCCTAGGGCCTGAGGCCTGTAGTTACACCCTGTGCACTTTGGGGGGCTGTAATGACCTTCGTGACTGAACAATGTAGGTCTATGGAGATTAGACTGCTTGTTAGGACCCTGAGTTCTGGGGACTTGGCCGAACTCCTGCTGTTTCTCCCTTGGAGTCTCGGGGTTCTAGGCCCATGCCCAGCCAAGAACCAGAATACCCTTACGCAGTCCCACAATTGACTTCTGTTGCTTATGGTCTTATGCTTGCCTCTGGCCATCTGGTTATCTCTGGTGTTAACTGGCCTGGATGTCTCTGTCTGGAGCCAGCTTCCTTTGTCCCTTGGTTGCTGCAGGTCTCCCCAGAGGCTTGTGGCCCTGGCTGTAGTAGACCTCCTATGAGGCCTCCAGATTTTGGGGTCATCAGAGGGTTAGTCAAGTTGCTGTTCTGTTGCCCTGCATGGAGCTGTCTTCCCAGGAGGCCTTCAGACTGTGGAGTCTGTTGCTTTGTTTTCAGCAAAACTCCTGGGAGACCTTCAGACCTTGAGTTCAGTTGTCCTGCATGCAGAAAAACTCCTGGGAGGCCTTCATACTGCTGGGTCTTCAGAAGTGGAGACTAACTGGTGGTCTGCCATGGCAGCAGTAGCACGGGAGAAGGGTAGTGGAGTTCAGGGGTGGGGTGGGGGTAAGGCAGACTGATAGGTCTTGGAGTTTCCTGCTGATGAGTTTGTTTGGGAAGGTCCTTTACCTGTTGCCCTATGTGCAACAGAACTCCTGGAAGCCTTTAGACTGTGGTGTCTTCAGAGAAGCAGAGAAGCTGGTGATCTGCCCTGGTGGAGGGTGCAGGCCAGAAGGCATGTTGCTTGATTTCTAAGTGTAACTTTTCTGCAGCTTGAGCATCAGATGTCATGGATGACAGAGGTGCCAAGGATAATACTATTAATTCCTATGACCTATTTTTGTGTGAGAGGAGAGTATAAAGTAACATTAGATATAAAAGTAAATTAAGATATAATAAAATAACAAATATTTTATACTATATTTTATAATGCAGGCTTTATGTATAAAACCAAGACATGAGAAAAAATAGCCATGGAGCTGCATCATATAGTAATGTAAGCTTCTTTAAAATGGGAGAAATGTTATTCACTCATCGTGACACTTTCAGAGAAACAACGAATGCCCTGAATTTCCTAATAGACAGTTGTCTTTTAATATTTATGATCCTTGTTATAAGTTACCTAGAATTCACAAGAAAGGAAGTAGGTACCATTATGCCCTATGAGCTTTTTTAGGGTATATATAATCCTAAAGTGGCTATTGATGGATATAATGATCACATCTTCTGCCCTTCATGGAAATGTAATTTTGCGATAGAAAAGGAGATGAGTACTTATAATTGCAAAGCAAAAAGTAAAGAGAGGTGATTTAGAGAATATGCTGGACAATGATTCATCTTTTAATTGCAGAAATATCTATGTCTAGCCTATTCATGTTCTTATAGAAAATGAAATTAGACCTGATTATCCTGTCCTAGAATTGTAATAACTACATGCATAGCTGAATGAAATCTTAGAAACTATCTACTTCTAATTTTATCCACATTTTCTTGATGAATAATATGCTGTTGTATTTTTTATAGAGACACATTGTTTTCAATACTTATAAATCTGTGATTGAATGATAATATGCTAATGTCAGGAAGTATATTCCTTTATTTTTCATTTGAGAAATTTCAAAAAAATAAGCATTAAGTAAGTTTTAATGCTGTGTATAGGAAGGTTGAAAATTTATCATTTTTTAAAGATAATTTTTAATATGCATATATTTTTAATGAATTCAGTATTTTCATTCCGCTCTATTTTTCATAAATAAAATGGTGTCCACTAGTGTGTATGTGTGTGTGTGTGTATATGTTTGCATGTATGTGTGTATGTGTGTATGTATGTGTGTGTGTGTGTGTGTGTGTGTGGTGTGTGTGTGTGTGGTGTGTGTGTGATATGCTTCAATTATTAAGCAAACATTTCTAAAATGAAAGCAATACGGACTAGTATAAATAAAAGCAATCAAATCAAAACAAAACAAAATAAGAACAACAAAATAAATAAAGATGAAGCACCAAAGTAAAAGCAGAACTGTGTATAAACATTTATGAAGTTATGACACCACTGATTGTCTTGCAGTGAATGGCTTGCAAGTCTTTTAGATGTGAGTGTATCTGACCTAGAATCAAGAATTTTTAACACACCAAGTGAATGATGAAAAATTATTTCAGGCTATCTGGAACAATTTCAATATCACCTTTTCTCACAACTTCAATCCTAATTACTAGTCTTCTTCTCATTCATGAATATTGTTAGCATTCTGTTTAAGCTCCGCCCTACAGTTACCTGGCAACAGCCAGGTATGCTCTGTCCCACAGTTACCTGGCAACACCTAAGTATGCCAGACTCACTATAAAAGGAGCTCCTTGCCCCTTCTGCTCTCTCTTGTTCCTTTCTTGCTCTCTCTCTCTCTCTCTCTCTCTCTCTCTCTCTCTCTCTCTCTCTCTCTCTTCTCTGCCACCACTACCCTTTTGACTCCCCTCCCCTTGCCCTTAATAAACTCTATTCTATACTATACCATCTTGCAGCTGGTCCCTCCAGGGGAAGGGATGCCTCAGCATGAGCCTGCCAAGGTACCTTCTTCCCCCACACCTCACCATACATCCATAAACATACCTCTCCTATTTATCTTTTTATAAACACATCATATACTACTTCATTACTCAGTTTGAGCCTGAAGTTCAATTTTTATACATTCTTGGTGGTATTATTGTACAGTGACTATGACAGGAAGCTCACCAAGACTTGATGCTTAGGTTTCTCTTGGTTAACTATTTCTTTTATTTCTATTTTGCAATGCCATGATTATCTTTGCATAATGCCCTTTGATCTTTTCTTTGCACACAACTATCTGAAATCTCCTTTGTTCCTGAAACAATTTGTAAATGATTTGGCTATAAATTCATATATTTGTACAAAGCTAGGTTTTTCTTTTCTGTAAACACTTAGAAAGATTTATTTTGGTCATGCTGTCCTTTGTTAGACTTTCAGGCCTGATTCTCCCAGTCTTTCTACTCCTAAATTATATAGCACATAATACTTAACCTTTATCACATAAAATGTAATATGTGTGTGTAAACACATCTGAAATATAAGGATCTGCTTTATTGACTTACATATCTCATTTAGTATATTTAATCTCACAGCAATTTCATTCATGCTCAAATAATTAAGCTAAAAACTGGATTGAACTTATAATATATATTACTTTTATTTAGAAAACTTTTGCTGTATACTTTGAATGCTAAATGGGAACTTTAGTATTTAAGATTCTGAAGCTTCCAAAGTAGAGAATACTAGATAAGGAGAACTTGAAAAAATTTGCAACTAGAAAGAAAATCACGTATAAAGATTCCTTCTTTCAACAGATTTACAGTCTAATTTAAGTAGGTCGATCCTCCATTACTTTTCAACTCTAAATCAGAAAGTCTACCTTTTTTTTTTTTCAATTTGAGCACGTCTATATCTTTCAAGGTAATGAACTATATAGTTACAACTAGTCTGCAATGCAAAAGAGACAGACTTTCCAAATCACTGGGTCTGTTTGGGTAACATAAGTCAATTTAATTTGTGTAAAGTAGATCTCCTTATCAGGGGTTTTGGCTGCAAGTCTTTTAATTTCCCTGTAGGTTTTTAACTCCATGATGATTTTTTGTAATTAAGAGTTATGCCTCTGATGACATGAAGCTTACTAGGCAAAGTGTCCCTGCTGCACTGCTGACAGCAAGCTAAGAGCTCTCTCTGAAAGGCTGGCAGCATTTCTCAGAATTAAGAGCAGAGGAGGCAAAGCTTTCCTTTAAAGTAAATATTCCATGTTCTTCAACCTATAATTCACCCATTTCATGAGCAAAAGTTTGTGCTTGACAGACTCAATAAATAATTTTATGTTGTTGGAGATATTTGGATATGCTAGTATACTATAAAATTTACCAGTACAGATAAAGGCAGGAAGTTTTTAGTTGCTACTGGTTCAAGAAATGACTTTCATAGGTAAAAGATTATAGATTTTTTTTTTTACTCCAACAAACTAGCCAATAGTAGAGTACCCTGAAGTAACTAGAAAATTAATCTGGCATAAGGCACTCAGTACTGCTATGACTTCTAAAGGGATGACTGGTACATATTAGTACAACACATTTGAATTTATGACACATAATTGCAGTTCTCTGATGAGGAGAAATTGTAAGAAGTGACCTCAATATGATACCATAAAAGGATTACTCAGCCTTTGCCCTCTCAGGAAAAAAAAAATGATGTAGCAATGTCTCAGGATGAAAGTAATTCTCTGGAAGAGAAATCAAAAAGTCACTTTAATCCAGTGGAGCATCTATGACAAACTTACTATATCAAAATTATAGGAAGCATTCTACTAGCATTAAGCTTGACTAAAGCTTGGAACCTAGAATGAAGAGGGATCTGCCAAAATATAGTTCATCTATTCTAGTTTCATAGAGGGAGAACAGAATTATGCTTCTTGTCGCCTACATACCAAGGACTCAAATACTGAGATGAGACTAGAGGGATTTGATCTAGAGGAGCAGAAGGGGAGGGTAGACCAGTCTTTATCTTACTTGTTGCTCTGGCAAGAGATATTAGAAGATATGTGAAAGGGCTGGGACTGAGACAGGGCAACAAGAAGGGAAGGAAGGTTAGAAAAGAAAGATCTGTGGGAACCATAGGAGATATAAGTAGAGTGGCTCTGTAAAAATGGCAGCTTCTTTAACAAATGGTGCTGGTCACACTAGGTAGCAGCATATACAAGAATGAAAATATATAAATACTTATCAGCCTGGACAAAATACAAGGAGAAATGGATCAAAGACCTTAACATAAAACCAGACATTCTGACTTAGATAGAACAGAGAGTGGGGGATAGGTGTAAAATCATTGGCACAGGAGAGGACTTCCTGAACAGAACACCCACTGATATCTGAAGTGCTAAGTTCATCAACTAATAAATGAAGTTTCATGAAATTGAAAAGCTTCGTTTAGATTAGAGTGACCATCATTTATATAAAGCAGCAACATACAGAATTGGAAAGACTTTTCCTTTAAGTCTACAATGGATAGAGGACTAAGAGCAAAAAGATATAAATAAGTCAAGAAACTAGATATCAAAAACCCAAATAATCCATTTTAAAAATGGAGTACAGATCTAAACAGATAATCTCAGTAAAAGAAACTCAAATGGCTGAGAAACAAATCAATGGCCAACATTCTTAGTCATCAGGAAAATGAAAATCAAAACTACTTTGAGATTTCATCTTATACCTGTCAGACATTTGTGATTAATAGCACAAATGACAGCACATGCTGGCAAAAAAATGGATTATGGAGAACATTTCTTTATTGCTGGTGAGAGTGCAACTTGTATAGCCAGTATGGAGATCAATATGGTGTTTCCTCAAAGTTCGGGAAATGGACTACCTCAAGATTCACCTATACCATGCTTGGGCATATACTCAAAGAATGTTTCATATCCTACACAAAGGACACTTGCTCAGCCGTGTTTATCACTGTTCTATTCAAAATAGCCAGAATGTAGAAATATCCTACATGTCCCTCAACAGGACAAAATATGAACAAAGAAAATGTACATTTACACAGTGGACTATTAATCAGCTGTTAAAAAAAATGGTATCAGAAAATTTATGGGCAAATGGATGAAACAGCAACAACAAAACTTATCCTGAGTGACATAATCCAGGCTCAAAAAATGTGGTATGCATTCACGCATATGTAGATATTTGTTATTTCATAAATGGTAACCAATGCATAGACACAGAGGGGTTAGTTGTAGAAGAAGGAACTAGGGTAAACACACAAATGTCACTAGGAAGGAGAAATAAAATAGTTCTTTATAGGTAGATTAGAAGAAAGAGGGAAGAAAGTGATGGAGGTAGGGAGTAGGAAGGGAGATAAGGTCAAGTGAGGTAACATGGGGAGAGACTGATGGAAATGAGAGGCAACTGATGGTCTGTATGAAAACATAGTGTATGAGAAACATCCTAAAAAATATGATGGCGATTCTAATGAGGTCTGCTAATAATGGGGAAACTGAGACTCATCTGGTAATCTCTTATAGCCAGGTGAGGCTTCCATCAGCTGGAGTGGGTTTCACTCAATTGAGTTGTTGTCTTAGGTGGTCCCATAAAAATACCCCAAGAACGCAGACTGTTGGTAAGACAATTAAGTGCTCTCTACAAACTGACATCAGGGTCCCATTGCTTAGGAATATACCCACGTAACTCATTTAAGGTGTAGAAATCAAGATGGTGACTTCATGGAACCTTCATCCCTATGTTCTAATATGTTTGGTAGAGGAAGTTTCTCTGCAGGCTAACAAAAGAGAAAAATTTTGAACTACAATCTGTCCTGCATGGAAATTATGCTAAGACAATGAACTTCTGGGAGTAGCTAGCGAATATCCGGTTTGACATAGGCCCACTCTAGGAAGCAAAAACAATGTCTGAGGCTGCTTGAGTGACTAAAGACTAAATGGTCCACTGAGCTACTGTAAAAACAAAGAATTACTGGTTTAAAAATAATAAATATCAGTTTAATGGTTAGCTGTGAGCATCTGCCTCTGAGTATGTCAGACTCTTGCAGACTTCTAAGGAGACAGCTATATCAGGCTCCTGTCAGCATGTACATCCTGACATCCACATCAACGTCTACCTTTGGTGACTGCACATAGGATGGATATCCAGGTGGAATGGTCTGTAGACAGCCCCTCCTTCAGTTTCTGTCCTGCACTGTGTCTCCATATTTGCTCCCTTGAGTATTTATGGGGTTCCCAATGGAGAAGATAGAGTGAAGGCTGAAGGAATTGAGAGGATTCACAACACCATGAGGAAAGCAACAATCCCAACCAACCAGAGCCCCCAGGGTCTAAACCACCAGCCTGAGAGCGCTTAAGGAGGGACCCATGACTCCAGCTATTATGCAAGGGAGCTATATATAAATGGGAGAAGAGATCCTTGTTCCCATGAAGGCTGGACGTCGTGGGTGGGGGGGATATTCGAGGGTGGGGAGGTGAGGTACATGGGAGGGTGGGTGGGGGTACACCAAAGTGGAGGCAGGAGGAGAGGGGAAGGGATAGTGAGTTCCTGGGAGGGAGGGGGAAATGGGGTAAGGAGAGAACATCTGAAATGTAAATAAATTTTCCAATAAAAAAAAAGAAAAAGAAAAAAAAGTATAAAAAAATAATAACTATCAATAAAATGACTTCTAATGATATTCTGCTATACTCATAGAGCAGAGCTTTACTCAGTCATCATCAAACGGTCTTTCTCCTTCGGGAGATGGGAAAGATACAGAGAAATCATGGAGAGAAAAGGGAGTGTGTCTTTGGAACAAACAGCTTTAAATGAGATATCTCTATTGAATTCTTTCTCTCTGAGTTCAGAAAACCCCACAAAAGAGGAGGCAGAAAGAGTATGGGAGCCAGAAGGGATGTAGGACACCAGGAGAACAAAATCCTCTGAATTAACTGAGAAAGGCTCATATGAATTCTCAGAGACTAAGAAACAAGCACAAATACAACATACATCTGCACCAGGTCCTTTGTACATCTATTAAAGCTTCACCTTAGCATTTTTCTGAAAGCCCTTGAGTGCATGGATGATTGGGTCTCTGATTCTTGTGTTACTCTTGTGGCAACCCTTTTGTTGAGTTGCGTGATACAGCTTTGATGCAATGGTTTCTATTTTATCTTATTATATTACATTTAGTTATACCTCTTGCTATCTCCTAGAAGCTTGTTCTTTTCTTCTGAGAGATAGAAAAGGAGTGGATCCATAGAACAAATAATGTGAGGAAGAACTGGGAGAAGTAATGTGAAGAGAAATTGTAAACACGTAACTTCTTGCATTCAGAGTAGAAAAATGCTCAGCCTAAAATAGTCAGAAAATAAGAAAATTCCAAATATAAATAAATCAAACAGGGGAAATAAAAATAACAGAAACTTGACAAATGTAGATTTTGTTTTTGAAATATATAATCAAAAAAATTTTAACTAGGCCAGTTAATAAAATTATATACTCAAGTTGAAATCATAAAATGGGATAGATTATAATCTAATTCTCTTAAATTAAAATGACTTCAATTGTAGTGGTCTGAATAGAAATGACCCCTGTTAGACTTTGGATAGTGTTTGAATGTTTGATCCATAGGGAGTGGTACTATTAGAAGGTGTGGCCTTGTTGGAGTAGTTATGGCCTTATTGGAAGAAAGGTGTCACTGTAGCTGCAGGCTTGAGATCTCAGATGCTCATGCTCAGTTACTCACAGTTCTTTTTCTGCTACCAGTGGCTCAAGATGTAGAAATCTCAACTCTTTCTCCAATACCATGTTTGCTTGTGTGCCACCATAATTCCCACCATGATGGGAATTAAAAGTTTGTAAAATGTAAATTAGTCTATAATAGAAAAGACTGCATATTTCCAAACACATTTAATGAAACAGGCATCACATAAATTGTTTTTAATGTATATGAAGGATAGATCAATAGAAAAGAAAGACTAACTCTCATGATGAACACAAATGTAAAACTGCTCAAATGTTACTAGCAAAATCAATTCGATACCATATTAAAAAGATCTCTCCCCATGACTAGTGGGAGGTATCCCTGTAGAACAAAGTTATTCAATATGTAGAAGTATTTTAAAGAGATATAGCATGATAATATATTAGATAATTTTTAGACAGGTGATCACTATATGTTTTTCACAATGGTTTTCCATCAGAACATATGTGTTTTAGCTACTACAGATAAATTAAAGTCAAATGAGAAATGAAAATACTCGATGGATGTCAAATACTGGGCACATAGATGTAGCCAATTTTATCCCTGTAGGCCTCGTACCACCAGAAGAGATGTTGAAGTATGACGGGACACAGAATCACCATTAAGATTTAAGTGAAACTCACAGCAGCACTCACACTAATTTCTGGTTGAAATGTTGATAACATGCTAGAGTGAAGTGCTAAAATCCTTTGCTAAAGTGATGGAAAGTGACCCATAAAGATGTTACTGCTAGTGGAACTGCACTGTTCCAAGCTGTGAAAGGCACCCTGCCACCAACTTGGCTTACTGTCAAGCCATTGCATGTACCTCTCCAGTAGTTCAGTAAAAGTTGATAGTATTGATACTGCTCTTGAAGGCTGAGGAAAGACTGGCATTCTAGACCCTGGCATGGTCCTCATCTTTGTTATAGACAATATCACAATCAAAATAAATTCTCCTGAAAGGCACTGTGATATTATGATTGAAGTTCTTCCAGGGGACATTTTGGGCCTCCATGTCAGCAGTATGTCTGTCAAAGATGTTCACTGATGCAGTATTACTGCTGCCAGTAAAGATGACCCATCAATGGGAGCAGCTGGCTTCTCTGCTTAGGTGATTATCCTGAACCACTGAAACTAAATCAGTGCTGGCCATGCTTCTGTGCTGGACCTCACTCAGTTCAAATAGCTTTTGAGTGTGCTGAGCTGAAAGGAAAGATTGATCACTGTCCTAGTCAGAAGCTGGAAGATAGCCCTGAATTCTAGAAATTTCTTGGTGCTGCCTTGCTTGATGTAGTTCCAGAGAAGCTCAAGTGTACTGAGAGCTTCTCTGACTATGTTCCTTAAGGTTATTTTACTGTTTATGATGAGCAATACATAGTTTTTTACAGGTGTCATCAAAATTATGGACAAAAAGAAAAATAGAGCTAGAAAGCACACCGAATCTGTCACGAAGATCTGAAGATTGAAGGAATATTAGTCTAAAACCTGTCATTACTGTTCTAATTGATGGTGAAAATGGTCTCAGAACTCTCTGGCTCAATAGGCAACATAGTTTAGTGGTAGAGGATGAATGAATGGTAGGAATACATAATGAATTCTTGAGAGGAAAATTTTGATGGACCTCTGGGTGAGTGTGTGTGTGAAAGATTGAACCAAATATTTGTCACAGAATTAAATTATTAAAACAAAGATGCCTCTATCTTACAATTGCCATGATGAAATGGCATGACCAAAATCAACTTAGGGAGAAAGAGCTTATTTGGCTTACATTTCCATGTCACTGTTCATCATGGAAGAAGGTTAGGACAGGAGCTTAAATAGAGCAAGGAGCTGAAAGCACAAGCAAATGCAAAGTCTCAGAAGGTGCTACTTACTGGCTTGTTTCCCAGGGCTTACTCACCCTGCTTTCTTATAGACCCAGAACCATCAGCCCGATGATTGCGTTACCTACAATATACCACCTCTATTTAAGAAAATCCTCAACAGGCTTTCTTACAAACAGATTTTATGGAGGGATGTTTAAAATTGTAATTCCCTTCTTGGAGATGATTAAATATGTGTGAAGTTGATATTAAACTATCCATCACAATTGACCCCTTGTCATCTTGAGGCACAAGCATATCACTATCAAGCTACAGTCCTTTATTTTTCTTGTTAATTCTCCAAATTGCACATTAATATCAATATCACATGATAAGATATTTTACAATCATAAAATTCCAATAGTTTTATGAATAAAATCACTTTAAAAAATCAATTTCTTTAAAAATACAAAATGACTTTTAAAACATGAAATATCTTTTAAATGCAGTCTTTCAACTGTAGGCTCCTGTAAAGTTACAAGTAAGTTTAATGCATCCTTAGTACAAAAGGAAAGTACCCAGGAACAGTCCCAATCATACAAAAGAAAAACCCACTTGAACTGTGTGATTATCTCAAAGTCCAATGCCTGGAATCCACTCCCAATATTCTAGACTCTCCCAAAGCCACTTCTTTGACACTACCCTGCAACACACACATATTGTCTTTCAGGATCTATCAGGCTTCACTGCCCAACTGTTGTCTTTCTTACTGGTTGTCCCGTGGTACTGGCAACTCCAGATTGTCAGTACCTCTGCTGTATTTGGGCTGCACTTCCATCTGTTAACTCTCCTGGTCTCTCTCTTTGGCACCAAGCTTCACTTCCTCAATCCTAGGGCTTTGACTCCTTTTGAGGCCTTAGTTTATCCAATGTCTTCTCCCGATCACTAATAGTATCAAAGCTCAGCTCCTACTCTTGACCCCTCATGCCTTTAAAAACTAATACTACTGGGAGACTTACACGTTACCAAGTTTGAATGGCTGTGCAAGTTAAAATTTTGACTGTCCTTGGAACATATGGCTTCTATGTTCTGACTCTGAGGAAACTTCCCAGTAGACTTTGGTCTCTGCTTAATCACCACTAATCCTTAGCTTCAGCTGATCAACATCAATTGCCTCAGTAATGCAAAGTTTCATTTCAGTGGTGCTAATCTCTTGTTAATCACAGATGATGCTCCAGTGGCAGCTAATCAGAAACCATAGATTCTCACCTTAAAATAGCAAACTCTAATTGAGTCTTTAGGTGATTGTCATACTTCCCTCTGGAATTTCATCATCCAGGTTTCCATCCTCTTTTGGTCCCAACATTCTTTTCTTTCAAGCTACCACTGAAAATGTCACTTAACTTTAAATATTCTATGGCTTTTCTAGCCTAATGGTCCAAAAGCCTTCTATAATCATCCCCAAAGCAACATTGTTATGTCTGTCATAAAAACATTCCCTACATGTACGAATTTTCCTTAGAGTACCAATCGTAACTGCAAGCACCTTGAGCAGGAAGAATACATTTGCCTTATGATTCCACATCACTGCAATCCATTGAATAAAGTCAATGAATTCAAATGAATAAATACAAGAATTCAGTCGGGGAAAGAAAGCTGATACATCAGCAACAGAGGAATGCTACTCACTGGCTTTCTCCTCATGGCTTGTTCAACCTACCTTCTAATGCCCAGGAGTGGTACCATCCACCATGTACATGTTGAGGAATCCTTTTCCTGTGACTCATGCTTTATGAAGCTACTATTTCAAATATATTTCAGAATTAATTGATGATAATAATTATATATAAATGTGTATAATATTTAATAATCATTAAAGTCATGTTATAGAGGCATTGGAGTTTATCACATTTTTAAGTGATTTCATAAGTTTGCTAAATTTCCAAAACTATAGCTAATTTCCAAAAATTTTAATAAAATACATTTTCAAAAATATGGCTAAAATAATGAACAGGTTGTTAACCTTGGAGGTATGCTATTTTATTATTAGCCTTCACTGTTAGGACATGACATATTCTATTAATAAAATGGTTCAGAAAAATTGGATAAACAAATTAAAAATTCTGGTTTGTTTTTCTCCTCATTTTAACTATCAAAGATCAAATGCATATCCTAAAACAATGCATGAGCCACTGAAGAGTCATAGCTCTCCAAATAAAGGCTATTTAAAGCCAATTTTTCTAATCAAATATTTTAGGAAAATTATCATGTTCTTCACCAAAAATGTATAGTTTTATACATATAAATTGTATTTATTTTGCTTCTTGGTAATTTCAGAGTAACTTGAACAAGATTCACAACTGGTGCCATTTTTTTTTTTTTTTTACTATATTTGATTATCAGCAATCCAGTTTCCAGAAAAAGAATAAACAGAAGGATCATCTTCAAGATTACATAGAGACTTGAAGAAATATATTTTGTTTGCTTTTTATGAAAAAGTGTTTGTCTTCACTACATGAATCAAGTCAACATACTTTGTAAATTGGACTGGCCTGTTTCCCAGATAATCTTAAAGCAGGGGTAAAATCATGGTTAATGAAATAAATGAAATTAAAGGAGGACTTAACTATTCTAAAATATTGAAAGATTTTTATTATAGATATAAGCGAGAAAGCAAGCAAAGAAAAGATTCCAAGCTGAACATGGGCAGCAGACTAAGCCAGATCATGAGAGGAGGCATGGTGGGAGACAGCAATAGAGAAGTTGTAGAACAGGCCAGGAGGCTAAGAGACCAGCATAACAAAAATGGCTGGATTATGTGGACAAACTGAGCAAGGGGCAGTAAAAGCCTAACCCTTAGGAATGAGAAGTTTCTGGTAGGGGCGGGGTGAGAAGTGCTGGGAGGAGCCACAGGTGCTGAGTGATGTTGGGATAACTGGGAGAAGCCACAGGCATTGAGGGATGCTCTGATATATTGTCAACTCAGTCTTTTGTCCTGGGTTTCTGTGACCTGATAGATGGCAATTTCCATGTTTGTCTAAACTACAAAGGATTGTCAAGTATTTACTATCTCGCAAAATAGGACAAAAACATATGAGACTAAAATAAAAATGGATTGCTAGATTAACAGATGTACATATGCTAGAAATGACTAATCAACATATCTGCAATTCAGTTTATTTTAATTTGGAATATTTATTACATATTTTTTACATATCCCAAACTATGTACAACTTAATAAAATATATTTATTTATTAGAGAATTTATTATTATAATATTAATAAATTCAACATTGATTATTATATTAATAAATTTAGTATTATTGGATTTATTAAAGAAATTAAACTAATAGATGAAAACTAATTATGAATGCCAAATCATTAAGCTAAACAAAGACAACACTAATTGACATGACAAAATGGACATGGGGAAAGAATCTACAACTTCAGCTCCATACAAAGAACCATCAACAACTAAGAAATGGCGAGAGTGGAAAAACTAGACTCCCCAAGGAAGAGCACACCAATTGCTAATTTAGTACCCAATGATCAGTTGTGAAAAGAACATACATCTAATATTATTCAGACTGAGCATAATATATTTAGAAATATTAATTATAAATTATTATTTTCAAGTAATGAAAGGATGAGACCATGAATTGAAAGAGAGCAAGAAAGCATATATATTAACACTTGAGATAGGATAGTGAAAGGAGAATTGATGTACTAATATTATAATCTCAAAAAAGTTTTTAAAAATTGACATAAACTTAATATGAAGTCATTAAGTAGGCAAAATTTTAATATAATAAAGGTATTCAATGTATTCATTATTGTTACTGAGACAACTGACTGATTTATATAAAATGAAGCTTATGAATTGCTTGGGTTCAAACTGTGTTTCAATATGTAGCAAAGATTTGGGGGCTATAAAACACTCAGAGGTTAATAGCTTTGGCTGCCTGGGTTCAATTCCCAGCCACTCACCAGGTATATCTGTAATTCAAGTTCAACAGATCCAAAACACTTTTCTGGTCTTCCACAACACTACACACATATAGTATGCATATAAAACATACAGTATAATCCCACACATGTAAAATTAAGTGATAATTTTTAAAATCAAAGATGTGAATTATATATAAAAATAAACTATAAATCTAGGTGTAATGGCATAAGCCTATAATCGTATCTCTCAAGAGACAGAGACAGGACTCCTACAATTTCAAGGCCATCCAGGAATACACAGTATCTTCTAGGCAGCCAAGAATTAGTAGAACATGTAAAATAAGGAATAAAATAATTATAAGTATTTTGTTTTATGATATATGAGTGTGGCATGCATTTATGAACACTAAATATGTTACAGAAGCCTTAAAACAAGTAACAAATTTGTCTATGACTCAATTACATGTCTAGATATTAAATAATCATCTAAAACTGGGTATTTTAAAAATATAACTTGAAATTTTGATGTTATAGTAACATCTACCCTTTAAAGTGGGTAATTATAAACAAGAAAAATGCAACATAAAAGGTAGAGATTTTAAACTAATAAAACAAAGGAATGGATTTTTCTTACCAGTCGGTTCTACAAGAAACAGGAGAAAATATTCTAGACACAAATAGACAATTGAGATGCCAAATCTCCATTTAGTATTTTATTGTATTTTATTTTTTTTTGTATTGTATTGTAGGATATAAAACTAGCCCCCTCTTTGGAATTTCACGGTGACCCCTGAGAAAGTCACCATCCCACCCTCTATTTTTTTGTTTGTACCAAAAAGTAAACAACCAGGAATTGATTTAACCTCATTAAAAAAAAAAATTACACTTTAAAAATTGGGATGAGTTAGGATTACCACCACCTGTTAAAAATGTCCTTAGAGTTATTAAAAAACTCACATTTACAAATTAGTTGATAAATGTTACCCTCCAGATTGTACAGAAGTGGAGGCAGGGACTTAATGGATGCTTATTTGGACTTAGTTTGTTTTTGTTTGTTTTGTTTTGTTTTTCTTTTTCAGAGTCTGGACTCTGGTTTTCCATTACTCTATTTTCTGCAGGCTGACCTGTAGATTGCTGGTCAGCCACTTTAGAGTGTTGTGTCTGCCCTTTCCTGCTCTATCCACTTTTGTTTGCACCCTTCTGTCTCAAGATTTATCTTTTCTCACAGCCTTTCATGGTTTCTCAAACACCTTGGGAGGAGAGCCTTGGCCCATAACCTCTCAGAGCAGAGCTTGGGTTCCACCTTATCTTTTCAGGGAAATCCATTCTATTAAGGAAGGACTAACTGAGTCAGTGCAGCTCAGGGAGAGGTTCAGCATTACACACATCTCCTACCCATCACTGTCAAGACACCCAAGAGGAAGGTTAGCACTGCAGATGGAGTTTGAAGGTTGGAGCAAGAAGAACACTCCTCCATTGCTGCTATGATTGCAAACTTGCACAACTTTGGAAATTGATATTGCAGTTTCTCAAAAAAAAAAAAATGGGAAAACTATTACCTCCAGACCAAGCTATGTTACCACTCCATATATGTAAAGGTGCTATATCATACCACAAGAACACTTTCTCAACTGTGTTCATAGCAGATTCACTGATAATAGCCAGAAACAGGGAAAACCTAGATGTCCTTCAACCAAAGAATGGATAAAAAAAAATGATAGATTTATGCAGTGGAGCCTTCCTCAGCTCTTAATAAAAATATAACATGAAATTTGCTGACAAATGGATGGAGCTATGTACAGTCATCCTGATTGAGACAACTCAGACCAAGAAACACAAACTTGGTATGTACAAATTTATATGTGGATATTACCCATAAAGTAAATGGCTACAATCCACAGACCCATAGAAGCTACATAAATAGAAAGGCTCAAGATATGATACATGGATCTCTATGTGAAGGGGAAATTAAATAGACATGGTGGGTAAACAAGGGAGGGAGGTAGTCTGGAGGGATATGTAGGAATGGAAAAAGGAGAAATTAGGTGAGCAGACAACAGTGGTATAGAGTACAAGGAGAAACAAATGGATTCAGAGGCATCTCTAGGATGAACTAGAAAACTAGTGCAATGGAAACTCCCAGGAAGAGTGAGCCTAGCTAAGACTCCTAGAAATGTGGGATGCAGCCTGAACTAGCCATCTCCTGTAACAAGATGAGAACTCCAGTGGTTGGACTGGGGCACCAAGGCAACCACAATACCTTCAATATACAATAATTTTTCTCTGCAAGTTGTGCTACGGTAAAGGTGGAACAGAAATTGTGCAAGTGGACAACCAATTACTGCTCCAGCTTGAGACCCATGGCACAAGAGCAAGCCCATCCCTGACACAGCCTGGAGGGCCAGGACCAAGAGTCTGCATAGCTCAGAGTCATAAGAAACAAAACAGTTTTCAATGGTATTTTGCTGTGCTCCTATATTGGTGCCTAGGCCAATTTTCATCAGATAGGTTTCACCCAGGAGTTGATTGAAACAGATGCAGAGACCCACATCAAACATTTGGCAGAGCTTAGAAAACCCTGAGGAAGAGGGAGAAGAAGGATTGTAGGAGCACCAAAGTAGTCAAGTTCACCCAAATAATCAGTTTACCTGAGATCGAAGGTGCTGAACCAAGGAGATTGAGGTAAGAGAACAAACGTGGGATTGACCAAGCCCTCTGCACATATGTTAAAGTTGTACAGCTTGGTCTTTGTAATGGACACTGATCAGGAATAGGGGCTTCCTCTGATTTTGTTGCCTGCCTTTGGAACCTTCTACTTCTCCTGGGTTGCCTTTTTTAACTTTAACAGGGAATAGGGCTAGTCTTACTGCACTTAATATACATGGGTGGTTGATATCCATGCTGGGTAGCCCTTTTATCAATAGAAACAGAGTAGGAATGGCTGGGGCCATTGCTGAGGAGGGCTGGAAGGATATTTTATATATATATATATATATATATATATATCATATTAATACTAGAATTAATAATGCAATATGTATAAATGCATATATTTTAAAATCATACCTATGTTGTGTTTTTAAATGTTCATGATGGAGGGTTGTTTATTTGCCTGCTCATATTTTAGCCATATTCTTATTAAAATATTGATACAAAATAATATAATATCAAAAAATTGTTCCAGGTCTTTCATTTGATTTTATATTTTCATAATTCTATAATACTTGATATTATATTACTAATGATACGATACATCTCTTCCCATTATTTAACTCATCCTTAATAATTTAAGTTTCTAAAATGTACTTCTTTCTTCATATTGATATTTTGTATCTCTTAACCAGTTTGCCATCCATTCTTTCTTGTGTTTTAAGTGTATTTTTACAGAGGGTAGGAAGATTGTGCAGTGGTTAAGAATACCTACTGCTCAGCAGAAGAGCTAAGTTTGGTCCCAACACTCACAGTGGACAATTTCATAACCACCTATAATTCCAACTCCCTAGAATATGAAGCACCAAGACTTATGGGTATATAACCACAAACATATACATATATAGCATAATTTAATACACACACACACACACACACACACAACACACACACATATATAATATATATATATAACTTTAAATTTAAAAGAAAATTTCATTATTATTGTACTATTACTATAAGGAATAAGATTATTTGAACAATTGATATGTATTCAGAATATCATATATTGAAAATTAATAGGTGAGCAAGATAAATATTTTGTGCTGCTTACTTTGATCCCTCATATACTGTATTCCCAAAAAAGATGTTGAAAATATTAATGGAAGATATAGCTTTATATTTAAATTACTAAATTTCTAATGGTGCTATTTATCAGAATAACTTGGCTCTAGAGTGGACAAAAGTTTCTCAGTTACATGGTATTTTGGATTTCTATTTAATGCTTTCTTCTATACAAGGTAACAACAGCCCTGCATCAGTGGCTCTACTAGAATATCTTTATTTATTTCAACAAATTTTTAGTTTATACTGAGTCAGAATCCTAAAAAATCTGCTAGAGTGACAGGAAAACAGAAAATTGAGGAGGCCCAAATCATCAGTGACTCCTAAACCATCTGTGATCTGATAGTGGAAATTTGTTTACACATTTTGGGTGTGAAATTTTAACTCAGGCAAAAGCTGCTGTACGTTTGAACTGTCCTTTCATTTGACCTCCAGGATTTCATTAAGATTGTATAATAGATGTTTCCTTATCCTTTTAATTAAAATTGGAATTTTAATTAGAAGATACTGATACTGACAAATACTTTGTTTCACTATTACATACAGATAGTTTACTTCAAGTTCTTCTTCAGACTACAAATACATGATGTGTATGTGAAATCCATGTCAATTCTATCAGGTTTGCTATTTTTAATATGTCTTCTTGTGAAAACAATGAAAGTACAATATGGTACAGATACCCAACTATTTCATCAGATTTTCCATGTGAGCAATGGTTTTAAGATATTCAATAATAATTAAAATAATAAATCATGAATATATAGATACAAATGTAAGTATGAAAGTAATTTTTAATGCAACTGTATGGCAATGTTATAAAGAATTATGCACTTAAAAATTAACATAAAATAAGCAAAAGAAAAAATTTGCAGGGAATTAAGGAATGATCTTATAGGATCATTTGAGCTCAAGTAGGATTATGAAGAAAACCCACATTTTGAAAAATATCTGAAAAGAGCATGTCAGATAACAATTTGGCCAAATGACAAGCCTAAAATAAAATCAGACAACAACAACAACAACAGCAGCAGCAGCAGCAAAAAAGGGCACAGGGAAAGAAGTTTGTCACCTGGGAAGAAAAGGGTCACATGGCAAAACCTTGCTTACATACATTTGGCTATAACATGTGGTTTGCATTTCATTCACATAGGTAAGTAGTTTTTGAAATTTTGTATTGCTACTTTATGGTTTTAACTACTGCCTTCTTACTCCTTCTTATACTGTATCCAACCAGTCTGTCATTTCTCTATTCTTTTTTTCCCTGAACAATGTATCCTTTTTAAATATTTTTCTTTCTTTTCTTATTTTTTATTTTTCAGTGCTTAAAAGAAATTTAAATTTAAAGGTATTTCATCACATTCTTCCCCTTCTCCAGGTTTCTTCATATCTGCTCATCCTCCCTACCTACCCACATTTTTCTTTTTTGTAAAACCAAAAATCCAAAATAAAAACAAAATGCCTAAACTTAGAAAACAAAATAAATTATCCAAATGATATAAAACAAAACACCAAACTGACTAAATAAAAGCACACACACACACACACACACACACACACACAAACACGTGCACATGCACCCTACCACCACAACCTCCACCACTACCACCAACAAATACCCATAAAGTCTATTTTTTGCTGTTTAACTATTTGTAAACATGAGCTCTGCTCTGGTGTCATTAGTATACCTATTGCATTTCAATAGCATGAATGGAAATCAATTGGAATAACTTGATTTTCTCTCTCTCAGAAGGTATAAAGAACAGTTCTATTGCTAACATTTACCCTAGTGGCTAGGAATTCATTCATTCATTCACTCTGTTCCATCCATTCATTAAACCATCCATCCATCCATTTATCCATTCATTCCTTTAAAAAATAACAAAATAAAATGTAGTAAAATAAAACTAAAACTATCACATCAAAGTCAGATAAGACAGACCAACAGAAAATGACAGAAGAAAAAGACAGCATGAGAAAGCACAAGAGTCAGCATCCACCCCTTTGTGTGCTCAGAAATCCTGTAAAAACACTAAACTGGAAGTCTTACTATATACACAGAGTACCTGGTGCTAACCTGTGCAGGTCCTTTTCCTGCTTTTTTACTCTACATGAGTTCATGTGGACTTTGATTGTTTTGATTTGGAGGAGCTTATTTTCTTGGTGTCCTTCATCAACTCTTTTACGTTCTATCTGCCTCTGCTTCTTCCATTAGGTTCTCTGAGCTCTGAGAAGAGGGATTTTATGCAAACATCCCATTTAGGGCTTAGTGTTCAAGGGTCTCTCACTTTCTACATATGTCCGGCAGTGGGGCTCTAACTTTTGCATCTGTTGTAGGAAGCTTCTCTGATGATAGTTAAACTAGGTACTGATCTGAGTATAGCAGAATATTAATCACACATCTGATAGAAGATTAATATCCAAAATGTGTAAGGAACTATAGAAACTAGATATCAAGAAAACAGGTAATCCAGTTGAAAGGTTAGAGACAGACATAAAGAAAAATCAATAGAGGAAACTGAAATGACTGAGAAAGAAAGAAATGTTCATTAGCCTTAGTCATCAGGGTAATAAAAATCAAAAATACTTTTAGATTACATCTTACTCCTATGAAGATAGTTAAGATAAATGAAACAAGTGAAAACTCATGCAGGTGGGGATATGAAAAAAGAACTCCCATAGACCGCTGGTAGGAATGACAACTCATACAACTACTAAAGAAATTACCGTGTATGTCCTCAGAAATATGGAATACATCTTCCTTAAGATCCAGCTATAACACTCTTTTGGGCATATAGTCAAACAGTCCTTCAGCCTACCACAAAGCCCAACCAAGTTCATTGATGCTCTATTCATAAGAGCCAAAACCTGGAAACAACCTTAATGTCCTTCAAAGAATAGGTGTGAGAAAACAGGCACAGCGGTGGAGTCCCAGGGCCCACAAGGTGAGGCCCGCTGTGGCAGGCCCGGCCTACTCGACAGAGGCCGGACCTGCGAGGTGGAGGCTGCCTGAGTCTTCCAGGCAGCCTGTGTCTCCTACCGGAGAAAGGTCCCAGGTTCTATGGCTGGAGGCTTCGCAGCAGCAGGCCCGCAGGCCCCATGATACGAGGAAGTCTTGGTTCCAAAAGGGTTATTGTCATGGCGGATGTATATGGATCTGGATGTACCCCCCAAACTCAGGCAGACCTGAGTTAAGTAGGAGGGAAAAGGGGAGTTCTGGGGGCATGCTTAATTGGCTCACCCTCTGACCTTCATTAGTATGTAAATCTCTAGGGCCTGAGGCCTGTAGTTACACCTCTACCTGTGCACTTTGGGAGGGGCTGTAATGGCCTATGTGACTGAACAATGTAGGTCTATGGAGATTGGACTGCTTGTTAGGACTCTGAGTTCTGGGGACTTGGCCGAACTCCTGCCGTTTCTCCCTTGGAGTCTCGGGGTTCTAGGCCCACGCCCAGCCAAGAACCAGAATACCCTTACGCAGTCCCACAAGATGGGTCAAGAAAATGAGATACATTTTCACAATTATTATTTGAATATTAAAAATGACCGTGAATTTTTCTGGGAATTGAGTAGATAAAAAAATAATGAGTGAGGTATCCATATTCCATAAATACAAATATGGTATGCATTTACTTAAATGTAAATGTCAGCTATTAAATTGATAATGGCCAATCTACAGCCTATAGAACTACCAAGGGTAGGTATAGAGTAAGACAGATTTTATTAGGAAACGGAAATAGAATAAATATGTACGTATGGTTAAGTGGTCTGGAAAAGGGAGATCAAGTGTAGATGGGGAGTGGAGAGGGACTACAGGGAGGAAATTCATGTAAAACTAATGAGCATTTGAGGGGTAGTATGGAAACTTAATACACTAGAAATTATGAAAAATATATACATTTATGAAGATGATCTAAATGAAAACACCAAGTAATGGGGGGGGGGGAAACAGTGCCAAATGGGCATCTTTACTCAAACTTAACCTTCAGGTATGGAGAGTGGGTTACATGTAATTGAGTTGAACCCAAGAGTGTCCCCATTGGAATCCCCAAACAACCCATGCCTTTGCCAAGACTAGGGATTATTTCCCACAAACTGACAAGGCCTCATTGTGGAAGACAATGCTTACACAACTAATTGAAAATAGAACTGTTGGGTTGTTGCTTACTTAGAGGCATCATCTCTACATTATAGCATCTGTGTTAAAAGAACTACTTAGAAAACTGCCAGAAAAGAAATAAAATCACCAAGCCAGCCCCAAACGCTTATCTACAATGGCTACAGCGGTACATTACCTGTTTTATACGCTAAGGCAATGGTGATTTAAAGCTTGTGGTAGTAACTAACCATTATCTAATCTTACTGAAGGCCCTCTATACAAGATGAAACCCAGAGTTGACACTGTTTGGGTGACACAAGCTCAGGGTCCTAAGGCAAAGCCACATACTACTGTTCTGAACAAAAGAAAAAAATTTATCTTTTATTTATCATTGATTTTAGATTTTTCTGTCATTCCAGATATTATGTTGTGAATTTGTTACTTTTATTCACATTTCTTGTTTCCATTGTCTAACAAGTTTTGGGTAATCTTGAAGGAATCATCATCACCTTGTTTAATAGATTTCTGGGAATTAGTGCTTTGAGGCAGCAGGTTGTTCTTTCCCTCACTATGTTCTTCTGTGTTGGCAAATAGATCACCATCTTCCTAAGACTTTCACACTTTAAATCTACAAGCACTAAGTGGATGGAATATTTATTCTCAGATATGTAAGATGGTTTATCTATGAATTGAAAGATAATTACAGAATATTATATATAATAAGTCACCAAATGTTCTTCCATGGGTAATTGATTTCATTTTAACTTATTTTTCTTTATATATTTTATTTATATTTTTATCACTACATTTTCAAATTTATTAATATTTACTTGTCAGTCTATAACTAGTCGATTATCTATTCTTTTGACAATCATAGCTGTGGTGGTTTCTATCTCAGTAATTTTTTTTTCATTCTACATGTTTGATTTGTGTCTTTTGTATTCTTAAAAAGTTTTGCACATATGTGGTAAAGTTATGAATACAATGAAGTTTCAACATTATCTCACATCCTAATTCTCCTCAGTTCTTTTTGTGATTCCACTTGAACATTGCTTCTCTTTTCCTGTTATTTTGCAAGGCAGGTAATTGTATTATTAGATGTGAATTTGATTGTGTGCTTGTTGATGACTTCATATTGCCACAAATACATAAGCATAGGAAGGTAATTGTCATGGACCTTTTGAGTTTTACGTGTGGATAAATATATTCAATACTAAAAGTGCAATAATATACAATGTGAGGCCTCAGAGCTTCCATTCTTGAATGTCATATCTAGCTGTATATAGGTTTATAAAATTTAATAAGCTTTAATCTAGTTAATTTTTGTGTGTGATATTTAATTTTTTGTGAGTACTTCTATAATGAAGTTTATTATCAAACAAAACAAAACCTAGAATATTCTAGAATGGTTTGTCATGGGAAGTAACAAAATTATTAGAACTACTTTTGCTCTGAGAATATTTTTGTTTTCGTTCAAAGGAGGCAATATGCTGTTTTATAAAACCATTCATGTCAACATTTTGTTAATTCTTCCCATGTCCTATCAATAATAATAACTTACAATCTGGTAAAAAAAAAAAAAAAAAAAAAAAAAAAAAAAAAAAAAAGCACAATGGCCTCTCTGTTGTTCTCAGTTCAGTGTGTTCTTTCATCATTTGCAATGTTTCTTCACAGTCATTGGTATTCAGCTGAGTTCTTGAAGGAGAGTCTTTACACATCTCTGGGGATTTGCTCCTCACCAGTCTTTCATTTGTGTTCCCCAGTCCGGGAAACTTTTGGCCTCTCACTCTCCCAAGACTCTAATTTGTCTCCTTAACTCAGAATATAATGGACTGCACCTGTAATTTCTCTTCAGAATGTAGTCTGGGAATTCTTTGAAGTTAAATAGTTAGGACAATCAGGTTTTTAGACTGTTTTTCATTTTTCAAGGGCTAATTCCTTTCAAAGCCCTGAATCTTACCTACTAGTGTTCTATTTATTTTACCACTAATTTAACTGGTTTCAACAAAGTAAGTACTCTTGTTTCTACAACTTCATATTGACTGAAAATAGGATTTATATATTTTTTTCCTGCTTATAGGTTTATTTACTACTTGTGGATAATGGAATGACTTATGAATTCAAAGTGTCTACTAGGTAAAAGTTATTTTATATATTCACCATAAATTAGAATGGATTTATAACTTCTTGTCACTATAAGCACATTGAACACTAATATTTTACAATAACATTTTAATTGAAAAATTTATAAATACAATATGTTTTTATATCAAATCTACCAGCATTTCGTAACAAAAACCTTGACCAAGATAACTTAGAGGAAAAAAATCTTTATTTGAGTATTATTTAAGAATTCAGAACCTAAGACACTATTGGAGTCTAGGTATAGAGAGTAATTATGGGAATGCTATGATACTTTTGGTACCTGAAAACTTGCCCCCAGTGATAGAACATCCTCTTCCTTCTCAAACAATTCTATCACCTTGGGACCTAGTATTCAAATATATGACCATATGGTACCAATTATCATTCAAACCATCACATCTTCATATCCCTCCCTCATTCAATGTCTTCTCTATCTTGCCACCATTGTCCCTCCTCATGTTATGTGTTCTGTTATATTTTTCAAAGAACTGAGCTCATTTAGGTTTTCCTCTATATACCTGGGTGGAAGATCATCACTAGGGTATACATTAGCTTACAGGGGCTGCATTCCTTAAATAAATTAATTATACTGTTCTAGTAACAATTTGTTGGACCCAACTTCTTAACTATGGGATGGAGTTGATGAACCTCTTCTCCACCCATGCTAGTAATTTTGGTTTGATGAACTTCAGGTCTTATGCATACAGTCACAGCTACTGTGCATTTATAAGTTCAATTGCCCTGTCATGTCCAGCAAATAATATGCTACTGCAGATATCAACTGTTTGTGGTTCTTATAATCTTCTCTACTCTTCTTCAGAAATGATTCTGAATATTTGGGGGAAAGATATAGTGACACAGATATTCAAAGTTTTAGTTAGTGTTTTATTACTTTGGAGAGACGACACCATGACCAAGGCAACTCTTATAAAATAAAATATTTAATTGAGGCTGGCTTACAGTTTCAGAGGTTCAGTCCATTATCATCATGGCAGATAGCAAGGAAGACATGGTGCTGTGTTGGGAGCGACTCCTAGCAGAAAGCGGCTATCATCTTTGCAGCCATCTCAGGCCATATACCCTGACAAGAGACTTGTTTTGAACAGCCTACAACAGCTGAGCACACTCTGATAAACATCTTATTTTGCTCACATATCTTGTTTTTTTGTGTTTAATGCCCCCAGCTGCAAGGCACACGTGGTAAAGTGTTTTCAGTTGCATTCCCTGCTTGTGCTTATATATACACCTATGATTTCATTTCAATAAATGGGACTTGAACACACACCCTGTCTTGTCTACATTCTTCGCATCTCTTGCCCCTCCATCCCCACTCTGTCTCTTGCTAGACCTGACCCATAGACCAGCGCAGCAGCTCAGGCCAGGACATAGTGGACATGAGGCAGAACTGGTCGTTACAGTGTTGAAGGAGCTAAGCGTTCTAAATCTTGATAGGCAGCATCAGAAAATGTGTGTCACATTGGGCGTGGCTTGTAGCTTGAGCATATAAGACCCCAAGCTTGCCCTCACACTGACACTTTTCCTCCAACAAGGTTAACCTATTCCAATAAAGCCACATCTCCTAATAGTGCCATTCCCTATGGGCCAAATATATTGAAAGCACCACATCCTGTTTAGAGATGAGGATTCCACATTCTCTTCCTCTCTGCACATTGACCAGTTTTAGGTCTCTGTAGTAATTTCTGTCTATATGCTTATTTATATGTAATATAATTAATATATGATATAATAAATACAATATATAACATATGTGTATATTAGTTTTAATTAACTTCATATATTCACACTTAGTTGCATATCAATGTAAGATTTTGGCTAAGAGACTGAAGATTATGTACAACATTTATCCTTTCTGTCACAGAGTCCAGATTTCACAGCTTTTCTTGAATCTAAAATTAAATAGGTAGATGAATTTCCTTAAATGAGATTTAAAAAGTAATTCATGTGTGTTCACTTCTATAAATAATTATATATATATATATCTTTATTTCCTTGCATCACCTTCCAGATCTTCCCCATATCATTACATTCCCACCTTCATGTTCTCTTTATTTTTCATTCTTGAAAATCCAATTAAGCAAAAAGAAGTGTCAAAACAACCGAAATATAAACTGCACTATCCAATAAATACTTAGTACTATTTTCATATCAATTATCATTTGTATTGGCTTTTTGATATGTATGACTGTCACATAGAAGAAAATATTTCATACAAATTTCATGAAGGATAAATAACAGTAAGTTCAACAAATAAAATAAATGAAAAAAGTGGTATTATTAGAATTTAATACTTGTTGCCAAGTCAGGTAGAAAAGCATTTACAAATCCTTATGTTGAAATGTGAGTCATTTTTGTTGTCTTGTTTTATTATCTTCTCTTTGTCAAGATCTCAGACGGCAGCCTTGGTTGACCTAAAACTCACTGTTTCCCATCCTGACTTGAAACTTGTGGTATTTCTCTTGCTTCATCTTCTAAAGTATGAGGATTAGAGATTCCATCTACAACACTCAGAAACAATAAATTGAGCCAGTGAGCTGTTCAAGTAAATAATGCAAGAATTGTTGACAAAATAAATGGTCCCCTGTCACTGTTGGAATGAAGAATAAATCTTGGATGCTTTAATGTAAAATGCCCACTTATATGAAATGTTTATAGTATATACTTGTCCTACTCTGACCTTGAAATTCAGTTCTGAGTAAACTTTTGTTATGTAGTACTCACCCATAACCATATCCTCTCTACCTCTATCATTGTCTTCTACAAGGCAAGCTTTGAATCTCTACTATCTTTCTTATGTAAATTCAATTGAATTTGCAGGTGCTGTTTCCTTTCAAAATTAGTTTGCATATTAAATGTAGCATATAAAATGAAGGCCCACAAACTTTAGCAGCTTTGGTTTTAATAGGAAGCTGTAGAATAAAGAGAATTGGATATTCAGGGTAATTCACAGACAATTGAAACAATTAATGGGAAATACTCTAGCACACCCTTTGTTTCAATCTAGACAACTAGAGAAAGCAGATGTTACCCAAACATGTTTCTTTAGTTGATTCATTTGATTTGCAAAATATCTGAACAAGAAAAGAAAAAGTTCCATCCTTGCTGGAAGTATTTTTGTGTGACAAAGAATGTGTATTTCTCCTGAAATTTACTTATAGATGAATTGCCCTTAGAGGTTACCGTTTTTTTTTTTTTTTTGATGAGTGTGTATTAGCATGGTATAGGCAAGTACTAGACAAAATAAAATATAGGAATTACCATTTTTTAAATTAATCATTTTATTCATTTACATTTCTTATTTATTATTATATTTTTTCTTTTTTGTTTTACACTCCAGAATTTATTCCCTTCCTGGTTTATTCTGACTGTTCCACATCCCCATACCTCCTACCCCTCCACACCCCAACTCCCCTACCCCTGTCTCCATGAGGAAGTTCTCTCGGTCCCCTGACCCTACAAGACCTCTAAACTCCCTGGGGCCTCCAGTCTCTTAAGGGTTAGGTGCATCTTCTCTGCTGAACCCAATTCCAGTAGTCCTCTGCTGCAATGTGTTGGGGGCTTCATATCAGCTGTTGTATGCTACCTGGTTGGTGGTCCAGTATTGGAGAGATCTTGGGGGTCCAGGTTAAATGAGACTGCTGGTCCTCCTACAGGGTCAACCTCTTCCTCAGCTTCTTCCAGCTTTCCCCTAATTCAACCACAGGAGTCAGTGCTTCTGTCCATTGGTTGGGTGCAAATATCTGTATCTGACTTTTTCAGCTGCTTGTTGGGTCTTTCGGAGGGCAGTCCCGATTAAGTCTGTTTTTGTGAGCACTGCATAGCGTCAGTAATAGTGTTAGGCCTTGGGGCCTCCCCTTGAGCTGGATCTCGCTTTGGGCCTGTCACTGGACCTCTTTTCCTCAAGTTTCTCTCCATCTCCATTCTTCTAGTTCTTTCAGTCAGGAACAATTATGAATCAGTTTTGACTGCGAGATAGCAACCCCATCCCTCACTCTATGCCCAATCTTTGGCTGGTATGTACTCACTAATAAGTGGATATTAGCCACAAAAACAAACAAACAAAAATGTACAGAATACCCAAGATACAATTCAGAGAATTCACAAACGTCAACAAGCTGAAGGGCCCAAGTGACATGCCTCAGTCCCACTTGGGAGGGAGAAGAAAGTAACCACAAGGGAGCAAGGCACTAGGAGGAAAGGGCAGGGAAAGGGAGGAGGGGGAACATGATCTGATATTTGGGTGTAGAAAAAGGACTGAAGCCCTGAGGCCAGCAGAAAGAATGGAAACAGGCAACCTCAGGAGGTAGGAGTTTGGAGGGGGGTAGGGTGGCATACGAGAATGTACCAGAGACCTGGGAGGTGAGAGACTCCGAGGAGTCAAAGGGAGAGACCCTAGATGAAATGCTCTACAATGGGGAGAGGGAACTTGTAGAACTCACCTCCAGCAGAGGACTTTACCTTTTAAGTAGAGATCATTTGAATAGACACAGCATAAGCCAGCTCAATTTTAAACATTGGAGGAATAAAGTAAGAGTTCTACTTACTTCTATGTAGGAACCTAAGTTACTTAGTCATGAATATTGTTACATCTGCTGGTAGATTAACTTTGCTATAGTGGATGGTACTACACCATTACTATATTGAACTTGGTAGAGTTACTAATTTCTTTAAGAGTACATAAGGTGAGGAGTATTGTTGAAGTGCATTTTGGGAGCATTGGAGTAGGAACTGTGGGTGAATATGATAATAAAATTTTGTGTTTGTTCAACATTTTCAGGGAATTAGTACAATTGAAATATTAGTTGAAAATTTACATCAAATAGTACTTACTTCCCACTTTAAAGTCCTTATATGATCCTCTAGCTAAGCACTAACATGTACAAACTTTGCAAGCCATGCCAGACACTTCATATGAAAGTATATTGAAAATTAGTGAATTGCTTAGATCCATCAAAGAATTGATAGTTCAGGATCCCCAAGACTCAAATCTGGAAAGGCAGTAAAATTTAAAAAAAAAATGTTATAATCATGCATGTTACAAAACTATTTATTTATTACTTGAGGTAAAATAAAATTTCAAAGGGAAGAAAACATTGTAGAGAAGGTAGTAGCTGGCAATCACTGACATTCCAGAAGTTAACCTCAAAGAACTCATCCTTCACTGAATACTGGAAAAAACGAAAACAAAGTAAAAACAACAATGAAACACTGTTGCACCGAAGGGGAAAATTAATTATGGTGAAATATGCTCAAAGTTTTCTACATATGGTAAACATAATTTCCATATAAAACTAAAACAACAAAAAATAAATAACCCAAACAAACAATACTTATTGTCTTCTTAGTCCGTTTAATGAAAGTTTCTTGAGCATCAGGTTTTTCAGCCTTCACCTATCACCAGAGAGGTAAAGAGATACTGTGTTGTTAAGGTTATAGCTGAGAAGCACTAAAGGTTATATCAATAGAATTATATAACACAGTGCTTCTCAACCAGTTGATAACTTTACTAATCTCCTGTAAGGTTCAATTAGATTATAGTTAGGTATATGCTGAAGAACAATGAGAAGACGACTATAACTAAATTGGAATTCTTAGGAAAACCCTTGAGAAGATCTAATTCACTATAGATGCTTCAATCTATGTAACAAAACAGGTATGTTTGCATGTATTAAAGTAAACTCATAGTCATCAATAATGTGTTGGTATCACATTATAGAAAGTAAGTTAATAAAACACTTCCCTTAGATGTCAGTTAAACACAAGTTAGCTAGGATTTGAATTTTCTATTTCTATCTCCCTTTATTTCTCATCATGACTGCCTATTTTATGAGCTTAATTCTGTGCATCCCTGAATGTTGTCTTAGAAAACTGGGCTTGTGATTGTTTGTCAGTTCTTATGTATGTGAGGTTCTGTCCCTAACAGCTATGATCTTTTATTTATTATATACAACAGATAGTATCAGATGGAGAAAAGAATGAGATAAACTTTACAGAAATCTTTGAAAGAAATTTACATGCGATTAAATCACTAGAATTTACTCAATTGTATTCACATTGGTCCAGACATAAAGTGGTACTACAAACACTACTATTTATCAAGGAATATCTGCATGCTGCTTTCAACATATTGGTGGATAGTCATTTATAATGTTTCTTTCAATCTGCTGTTTGTTGTTTTCACCAAAGGATTCCAGCAGACATACAGATCTACATTACTCATGGGTAAAAGGCATGGAAGAGTATGAAATTTGAGATAGCAGTTATGCATAAGCTTAGTTTGTACAAGTTGATTAAGTGGGAAATTCAAAGCAAATAAAGTTAGTTGTTACATTGCCCTCTTAAAGTCAAGTTAAACAAAAGGTTGAGCATAGAATATGTTAAAAGTCATAAGTCATATGGTGTCGGGAGCCAAACCTAGAAAAACTATCTGCTATTCCAAGAGAACCTCAGGAAATCACCTGCTGTTCTGGAAAGATTAGTCAGTACAAGGTTAAGAAAGGACGGTTCTCAGGTATCAGGTCTCAGGAACTTAAAGAACGTCTGGCATTTCCTGGGAGCTGGTTATGACAGTAGGATGGTCTAGGGCAATAAGGATATGACAGTAGGATGGTCTAGGAAATAAGCATTCAATAGTGGGATAGCCCTAAGCAATGACCCCCACACTGTTCCTTGTTCCCCTTCCTCCCTTGCATAGAGTATATCTTGTAAGCCGCTTCCGCAATAAAGTGAGACCTTGACAAGGCTACATTTTGCTTGGTCCCATTCTTTCTCTCACCCATGTTCCTTTTCAGGTGAGGTCCCTCTCAACCCCCACGAATAACTGGACCCGCAGGTTGGGTCAATATAGGACCTCAACAAGTATTAACATTGGCTGTGATGTCCAGCAAATGTTGAACCTCTAAACATATAAGAGAAATTCTTAACACAGTATTTTATCAGTACAAAACTCAAACAAAGTAGCAGAAAAACAAATAGATGAGTGAATTTAGATATGTCTGACTCCCACAGGTACAATATATATTAATCAAAGCAAAAGACCAAAGGAAATTAACCTAGTGTATTAGCTAAATGCCCATATATTTTGAGTTCCCATTATCAATATAGCCTGAATTGTTAAAAAAAAAAAAAAAAAAATCTACAAAGCTAGTAAAAAGAGATATTGATTATATCTGATTAAAATGATGTATATATATATATATATATATATATATACCATATTTAATAATTTATCAATTAATGGACATCAAAAGAGATAGGATTTTCTTGCAAACCTAACAAATCAGGGGTAAAAATGGATTGTGAAACTCACTGAAAATGCCATGGTCAGAAGAATAATGTCAGGGAAGAAAGAAATCTGGCTGAAACATCTTAGCTGTTTGTTAGCACAAACTTTTAGAGTCTCCCACTGGGCAACTTATGTTAGACATATATAATATATATATACAGGGAAGCACAATTTAGGAAATACATTTTTTGGTATAACAATCCTATGTGTACAACAAGGCATAATTACATTGAAATTCTTTGCAAAGTGTATGCCACTTCTTCCAAGATGATAGGTTCTAGAAACAGATTACATGTATTATCTTAAGGGCCTTTGAAAAGATCTAGTATGGTCTTGTTCATGGTCATACAGATAGCATAGAAATTATTTCGGCTAATATCCACCACCAAGGATACTATGTCGGGCTTGGGGGAGCCACTAAACATACAGATAATGAAAAAGTTGAGGCTAAGCACTGCAAGGGAATATAAATAAAAGTTAAAAATATCTCTCTGGGTTCTCTGAGGGACAAGCCTGACTGCATAGGGGTTGATGTCAAAAGTATCCTCTCTCCAGGAAAAAGACATTGGGATAGGTATGGTCCTCATGCCTCACTGGACAACAACAGGAGGACTGGAGCCATTACAAGGTCCCCTTCGATTATTGGAGGTCAGGCCTCTATTCTCGCCTTTGCAAGATTAGAATCGCCAAAGCCCTTCTATACTTAGAGAAGGGAGGAGATGTCAGGGGCAGCCCTGCTTATACACTGAAGGCCTAAAATCAGCCATAGGCCTAAAATCAGCAATAAGCATGACATACATACATGCTAACACAATGTCTTAGGTCTCTGTGGAAAAACACTGAAACAGAAGTCTATAAGGTATTGTAAACAGGCAGCTTCTGTGGAAATTTACCAGACTGAGTAGTCATAGACCTTATAAATAGGCAGCCTCGCAGACAGTACCAACTTAGATAAGGACAAGTGAATCATAGGCAGAGTCATAGTGACCTGTCTCCTGAACCTTTACCAGCTGATACCCTGTTCTGGATGGTATTTGTACTCCCCTGAACACCTATGCTCCAGAGCCATTCCCTTCCCCACATCCTGCCATTTTGTGTTTATAACCCCTGTGTGAGTAAGTAAATTATGATGTGATTTAAACAATTAAATTAAAAATAAAATGAGAAAAAGAAAAAAAAAAAAAGAAAAAGTCACCTAAACAATTATCAATCTCTGTTTCTGCCTATAGAAGAAGCCTGGCCCTTCAAATAGTACAGATCATAAGATCATTAACCATCTCTGTTCCCAGGATTCTGTGTGAAAAAATAGGCTACACATCTCTACCAGCATGTGTTGTTATTATTTTCTTGTTGAAAAACATATCAAAGAGGTTGGGGTAGATTTGTAAGTATTATTAATAAAATATTAATAATAAAGTATTGTAAAGTAGTATTAATTTTAATTTCTCAAACTAGAAAGGACATGGAATATATTTTATAAAAATACTCATTAGCTACTTCGCTTTGTTCACTCCTCTGTGAACTATATTCTTCTTTTTTTTTTTTGGTAATAATATAAGAATATTCTTAGTTTGTTATTTTGTTAATTAAAAATTTTTAATTGTAATGAGTGCATAATGGGAAAGATTGGGGTAGAGGTAGGGTTTAGAAAAACAATTATCAAAATTTTATTGTATGGAAAAATAATTTTTAATTAAAAATTCTAACAAAAATAGCATTGAGAAAGCAAAGTTGGCAGCCAATGATTAATTTACATTGAAAAGCATAGAATGTAATATTTAGTTTGTCATAATATTTTTTTTAATATTTACACATTTTAATCAAAATTTTTAAATGGGTACTATACATTAAGAAATTAAATATTAGTGGACTATTAACATTTGTTACTGTAAACATTGTATAATATATAACACATTGACTTTAAAATTTTTAATAAGATATATAGTCTATTAATTGAAACATCATATTTGCTGATAAACATCCTCGTAGTTTTACTGTATTCTCAATTATTAACATAGATTCTATTAAAATATAAGACAGTTTAATTAAAACTTTTCCACTAGCTAGTATAAGAAAATGTAGATTCTGGTTTGAGATCTTGCAAAATAGGTAAATTTTGTGATTTCATCATTTTGTTAAGTAAAAATCTCATGTACAGATTTACAAACTCAATATTTTGAAGTCCTTTCAGCATCATGCATACACTCAGTTATTCATTTCACATCACAATGTTACTGAATTGCTTTACACAGACTCCATCGGTGAGCAATGATTTTCTGCTTACTTTTGTAGTAGACAAAATCCTATTCTCTAATGTAAGTCTCTGTTTTTCTATGTGGAAATGTACCATCATATGTCTACCCCATCCTTCTCTAAACAAAGACTTCTCAATTCAAATCCATGGTCTTTTACCAATACTTTTTGAAAAGATCAGCTAAGCTCTCTTCTTTCTCCCTGTACCTCCCTCTGTTTTGAATGTTATGGCATTACCTTTGTTTTGGCTTTTCTCTCATACTCATTTCTCATTAATTTTATTACAGCAAATTCTGTAGTATCTTTAATTCTTTGGCTTCATCTTCTTAAAACAACTCAAGTCGGGCAGTGGTGGCGCATGCCTTTAATCCCAGCACTTGGAGGCAGAGGCAGGAGGATTTCTGAGTTCGAGGCCAGCCTGGTCTACAGAGTAAGTTTCAGGACAGCCAGGGCTACACAGAGAAACCCTGTCTCGAAAAAACCAAAAAAAAAAAAAAAAAAAAAAAAAAAATCTCGAAATACTAAATTGATCATGTCATAATTTCGCCTCCACTGTGGTTCATATCTTTGCTTTTCCATGGGATTGTTCTTCTAGTAGAGGGCATAGTTGTTTTCTGTTTCACTATTGTTTGTTTGTTTGTTTATTGCCATCACAATGACTCTAAGATATTGCATATTGTATACAGCAAGTACAGTTACGTAAGCCCAAAATGCAAGCTCCATCAGGATTGCAAGGCATATTATCTATCAGAATAAGGCCCAATGCTTGTCTGAGATGCTTATTTCAAATTCTTCTACTAAAGGATTCTTATTTAGCGGTCTGGGCTAGGGCCAGAATTTATTTTTTATAAGCAGATGCTGTTCTTGCCTTCAGAAACTAGATTACTTTTGTATTTTTAACTGTGACTAAATTTTGGATAAATATAATTTTAACACTTTAAAGTAAATGTTTGTAAATCCACGTTTTCTTTTATAAATATTTATATTTGTATTTTGCGAAACTGTCTTTCTTTTCTCATATTAAAATGACTTTGTTTTTCAGCTTTTAAATATTTTGTCATTATTTTTCCTTTGTTTTGTTTTTCTATCAGAGACATCACTATTTATTACATTAGTTGCATATAGAATCTTATAACATTGTAATTTAAAATCTTATTACCTTATGTGCTATAACTTGTCCCCCAATAATGTAAAAATTAACTTAAGGCTAATTGACCACAGACTTAGCAAATGATGTTAAAAGTGATAATGGTGAAAATTCTTCTTATTGGACTGTTCTCAGAATTTTATTTCTGCTTTAAGTAATGTATCTATATTATATTTTATTAAGTTATATAAGTAATCATATTATATAATTTCTCTTTTAAATGTACATATTATTTTATTTAGTATTACCTGGAGCATATTTATACAGAACACACTATTTTAAGAAATGCATAGTTTATATGAATTTTTAAAATATCAGTTAATCTTGCTATGCTGGTAATTGTTGTGGCTGGACAGGATTACATAATTTTTTCCCTCCATTGGTCAAACACATAATATTTTCTATAACAATAAAAGTCAGACTATAGGAAAGAGACATTCAAGTTAGTGTCATCTCAAGTCTTAAGAGTCTCTTGTCCTAAGTGTGTGATTTCTTCATTAATAAAGACCAACCCTCCACCCTTGAAAGGCAAGCAAGGGCTACATGGATTACGTCAATTATATTGGTGTTGGTATCATATAAACTACCTTGACTAATCATCTGAAATGAGGTATTTTGTGCCTGGTTACGTGTTAGCCTGTTGTTCTTGCTGGGAGCATTATTAGCTCAGTTAGCTAAACTTAAGATGTAGGCTCTGAGCCGGGCAGTGGTGTCGCACGCCTTTAATCCCAGCACTTGGGAGGCAGAGGCAGGCGGATTTCTGAGTTCGAGGCCAGCCTGGTCTACAGAGTGAGTTCCAGGACAGCCCGGGCTACACAGAGAAACCCTGTCTCGAACCCCCCCCCCCCAAAAAAAAAGATGTAGGCTCTGTGTGTGTGTGTATATGTGTGTGTGTGTGTTGTTAATAATTTAGGTAATACAAACTAATTTCATTGCCTGAGGCTTCATCAAACAACATTGATGCCATTTGCCTCCGAACTCCCTTTTGCTGTATTGACTTCTCTCTCTTGCACAAGATATCATATATGGAAATCTCAATAAGTGAAAGGGAAATATGTTGTATTGCATACTGATTGTCAATTTGACAGAAACTAAAGTCTACTAAGAAGAGTGAACCTCAACTGAGAGAATACATTCATTAAACTGACTAATCTTGATTGATGATTGATATGAAAAGACCCAGACTATATGGTGTCTTGCTATCTCTGGGCAGGTGCCCCTTAGCAGTAAATAATGTAATCTAAGCAAGCCATGGAGAACAAGCAGGTAATTAACAACTGTCCATGGTTTCTGCTTTAGTTACTTCCTTTAGGCTCCTGCTTGGTTTGTCTCAATGGAATTTGGCCTGCAAAATATAAATAAAGTCAATCCTTTCCTACTCAAATTGCCTTAGGTCAGAGTTTATCACATCAACAGAAACACAAAGTAGTCCATGTATGGAAATAACTATCTTAAAGAGAACAGTGTTTTAACTAGTTTTTTAAATTCCAGACCTGTGCACATAAAGACTTTTCAACTTGTATGAGGATGCTGTGTCTGTGATTTTTAATTATTGATAAAACATCTTCAATTAACTCAATTGACATTCTTGAATATAGAAAGATTTACTCAAGAAGAAAAGATTCTGAGACCAGAATACCAGAAAAGAAATCAGACAAATATATCGCAATGTAATTCTTTTCATTAAGGCAGTTTTAAGAGGATGATCTGTTGGGAAAGATAATTGCTCTTCAATGTTTTGAAAATATTGGAAATATTTTATTTTCTTGTAATATTTATGCATATTTTAAAAGTCTTATAGGATTTTCTTTCATATGTCATAATATGTAACATAGCACATTTATTGCATTTATTTTTTGAATATTTTACTTGAATTAATTTGACCAATCACTTAAAAGGAGGTATTATGCACACGCAAAGTAAATATGCTCAAATACTTCTCTTACACTTTGAAACAGATAATACAGAATTGCAATTTATCTTTCTTCTGTTGTGCCACAGAGTATCAGAATTTTCTTTCCCTCCAAATTGTACATCATAACTACTGATTAACCTTGTCTCTCCTTCTGAAATGCTAAGGAAAATATAATAGCTAAATCTGGTGGAGTTGAACATAAAACATATTGTAAAATAAAGGATCTTTTCTGCTGTTGTGTGGAAGTTGAGAATAGACAAACCATTTTAAAACAAAGTGTTAGCCTAAATATTTCGGGTTATTCAGTCTAAGTCTCTGTGGCATATTGTTTTGGTGGTTCTTACTGTTTTGTTTTAGTAAAAAGAGAAAAATATTTTAGTAAAGTTTTGACTAAAGTTCATACAGTAGTGTTTCTCATTACCTGTTCTCAGTGTTCCAGTCTATTAGGAAGAAAGAATTTGGAATACTTAGATGTATGTGGTACAAACTTTTCATTTCACAAGCTTCCTACAGAGTAGTTAAAACTGAGGATATATTTAGGAAAGACAGTGTGAGATAGTAGGAAATACACATTTGCCAAGCTGAGCTTGGAATAAATACAGTTTAAGATTTAGCTCTAGTTCACAATTCTTAGTTCCAGAATTCACATATGCTCTCAGGCAGTTCATGAGGAAATTGGCTAAGCCTTGTTACAGATCTTTCCAGAAGGTTTCAAAGTCACTCAGTGGTCACATCATAAAAGGGGGAACAAGCAGATGGAGAAAAACATGAATTGTTTCTAAGACAGGGAAAATTCTAAAGGTAAGATAGAATCTGTCAGGAAAACATTATACATGACTAGATTGAGAGAAAACAGGACTGAATGTAATCTATCATACATCTACCAGTGCCCAGCAGGATGAAGAGTAACAAACAGAAAAGCATCTTTGCTAAAAAGCTTTTGAATAATAAGACTAGCATCAAATATACTCTACCCCAGCTTAGCCAAATCCAGAAAAGCAATCTAATATGAATCAAATACCAAATGATATTTTTTCAAATCACGTTATAAGTTCATACAACACTGCTACTCCATACTTTATTCAACAGGGCATACTATTTCCAGTAGTTAGATGCCTGCCACATTGTGTGACACATTCTTGCTATCTGTTACAGCAATTTTCTAACTAGATTTAGGAACTAAAGGGTGTATCCAAGCATGGCGGCACATGCCTTTAATCCTACCACTCAGGAGACAGAACATAAATAAGTACATCTCTATAAGTTTGAGGTTAGTCTGTTTTATAGTGTTTTGGAAACAGCTGAGGCTAAATAGTGAGACCCTGTACCCCGACAAACAACAACAACAACAAATAATAATAATAATAATAAATGTTGAAAGTAAATAAGGCAGGTGATAATGGTGCACACCTTTAATCCCAGTACTTGGGTGGTGGGTTGCTGAGTCCTGTGTAGTCTAGTCTACAGAGAGAGTGTCAGGATAACCAAGGCTACACAGAGAAACTCTACCTCAAAAGAGAAAAAAAAATAAGTAAATAATATTACAATATAATTGGCATTTCTGTCTCAGTTCAATCTAGGATGGGGCTGGGGAATGAGTAAATGTTTGAGCCTGAGATCAAAATTAAGACAGAACAAAGCAATCTTCTATTCTTCCATTAATAAAATAATAAGGATCAGATGGGAGTAAAAAAGTACCCACAGCTAGTCAAAGAATTTAAAAAAAAAAAAGTACATGAGGGGGCTGGAGAGATGGCTCAGCGGTTAAGAACACTGACTCTTCTTCTTCTAAAGGTCCTGAGTTCAATTCCCAGCAACTGCATTGTGGCTCACAACCATCTGTAATGGAATCTGATGCCCTCTTCTGGTGTGTCTGAAGAGAGGAACTGTGTACTCACATACATAAAATAAATAAATCTTTAAAAAAAAGAAAAAAAAAAAAAAAGGAATCCAGACAGTGAGGTTTAATTTTGAAATATCACTGATAGGTAGTACCTAGAAAAGAGACATTTAATTTGATCTTATTATGGCAAAGATGATTTCTTTTGAGGTATTTAAAGCAACAAACTAAAACTATTAAGACAATTATGTTTTACTATAAACTGTGAAATAAGGTCCAGTAGGGATTTTCTTGTATGATTCTTCTTGGGGCAGAGAGAGGGGAAGAGTGTCTGTGGGAGTAGACTTGGTCTTACTAGATATTTGGGGTTATTGTATAATAATAAAACATTTGCCTGCCTTAAGTCTAAGTCACTTACCTGATGTAGCAAATCTGCCTATCTGAGTTCCTCTGAGGTGAGAAACTGTTTAGTACCTCATCATAAAACAGCAAGGCTTAAGTGAAAAGATTTTGTTGGTGCTCCTTTCTCTGGTGATTCATCCTGAAACTTCTCTGGATAAACTGGTTAGCATTTTGTGAAGCAGAGAGTAAGGGAAGGAAAAGAATTAAGATGCTGTATTCAGGCAAATATGCATGGGCACATACATATGCATTCAAAATTCTTATACCCATACTATGACTGGGTCATCTGTCACAATCAACTCCACAAGTATTCATGCATGCTTATACATATACACACAAACATATAGACAAACAAACATTTACATGTGGATGGATTTACATATGTATGTATATATGTGTGCATGGATAGATTGATAGGTGGATGAATTTATGGGGCAAAGCTCCCCAAGCCAAACCATTAAATCAACAACCAACAACCAAGAATCCACAACTTTATTTCATTACTCTGTTTTTTTTTAATACCTTCTTAGTCAAAAAGGTCTTTAGAAAATTAACTCAGATAAAATTAGCTTTTGGTGCTCCTTGACAGGAATCTGACATTGGCCAAGGACAAGGAAATGGGTTCCAGAAAGGAATCTGACGTTAGGGTAGAACAAAGAAGTAAGTTCTGGCAGGAATCTAAATCTTGAACTAGAACAAAGAAGTAGGCTTCAGTCATGAAACTGACTTTGGGCTAGTACTGAGAAGTAGACTCAGATATTTTGGTCATCCTGATAAGCCCTTAGAAACACCATGATCACAGGACTTTGTTTATTGCCTTGCTTATTCTTTAACTAATTGGGTTTATTGTCTTACTTGTTCCATGACTATTTGAATCTATTGTATTGCTAGTTCCTCAGTTTAGACCTGACCTTCATACTTGCATGTAATTAAAATGGTATAAAAGCAAATTGGGAATAAAGAAAAAAAAGAATAAGAGTTACACAAGGATGTTGATATTAAGTTCAAAGCAGTGTTTAATTATAATATATTCATTAAAATTTAAAAGCAACAGTTTTTACATTATCTTGCCTTATCACAGTGCACACCTGTGACTTTATCATTGTAGTTAAATGTTTTTTCTTGAACACAAAACTGTCCCAAATATATTTCTCTTTTATTCTGATTATGAAAGTTTATTATATTTATTATACAACCTTTACTTACTATTCTGAGGAGTGGGTACATTCTATTCTTGGTTCTAACTTTTTTACATCTTTCTAGCAAATAAAACTTTCTAAAAATTTTTGAAGTAAATCAGGGATTCTATAGAATCATTATCTGTCTATATAGCATCACTGCAAGATAATATATCTTCATTGTTCTGCAGAGATCTTCTCAAAATGTGGGCTAATACCTAGTGATAGTTATATAATCAATAATAACACAAGAAACATATTAATAGACTGAATCTTTTATAAAATCAATTTCTCCTGGGTCTTACCTATTGGAACAAACCCTTTCTGGAGTTTATTCCAAGGTAGAATTATCTCAGAAAGATCACTTGATAGTTATTAGTTTTTCCTATGATGACTACTGACAGAAATAAAACGGTTGGGGTTTAAAAATAGAAAAATCGGGTTCAAAAGAGGGATTTTACTTTGGTTTTCTGTAATGGTCTACATTTGCTTCAATGATAGGTTTATTTGATAAGGCAAAGAGAAACATTTATAACACTATTTAAAGTGCAATATTTGAGAGAGAGAAAGAGAGAGAGAGAGAGAGACTTGCTCATTTACTCATACCAGAAAATGAATTAGATGTGGCCAGTTAGCTTGGCCAGAGAGGCTCTAAGAACATTAATACTAGTTCACTAGCCTCCAAAATATTTCTAAGGAAAAGGCAAATCTCTCCAATAAACATGTTAATTGTTAGAAGACCACTTGGGTCTAAAGTGGCAATGTCAGGTAGGCAAAAGAAGGCAATTAGGTACACTGAATGAGAGTGGAGTCAGGAAAGATGAATGAATTTAGAAAGCTTCTTGCAAATTTTTTACTTCTATTTTTTGTTGTGTCTTATATATAACTTTGGTGAAATAGGAATAGAGTGTCTTCTTGTAAATATCTTAACACTATATTCCCATATCATTTATATTATTTTGGTGAAACATGGTTAGAGTGACTCCCTCTATAATTAGGAATTTGCCTCAGAAGGCTAGAAGAAAAAATTATGGGAATTGGTTTCCTTCTTCCACCATGAGGGTTCTACAGACTGTACTCAGGTCATCAGGCTGCGTGACATGTGCCTTTCTTTACTGAACCATTTTACCAGGCAAAAAATTTGACTTTTTGTATTGTAACGTTAATGAGAAGGAAACATTTATGATGCAAGGGCTTTCTGACTTTTTAACTTTTTAAACTTCTCTATGTATGCTCGAAATGACTTATTGAAATCTGTGAAGATGTGAGAATGATAAATGAAAATCTGATTGGTATTCTGTCAAGGTAACTCACATGAGAGATGAGACTCACATGAGCTGAAGCTGACTACCAAAAGGAAGACTGACTACTATAGACTTGAATGTTTAAAAACAAATCAATATATGTGTGTCCTGCGTGAGAAAGTTCTTACATTCTATAAAGTCTCTCAGAATGAATTAACTAATTGTCTCCCTGGATTACATATTTTCTTATGAATTTTGATCAGTGAAAATTATCTTCTAAATTTACAATCAACAGAGTGAAGCAATGAGTGAGATTAGAATCCCTTAGATAATAATACAAATTCAAAAGGAAAAAAAAAGTCAAGATATATTGAGGAGTTCATCAGAGTACGTACATTCTACCAATTCCCCATTTTTCATTTAATATTCATATTAATCTTTTTAATACAGTATGAAGAAATATTAAATGGGTGTTTCTGATCCCTAACAATTCTTCAAATTCTTCTATAGAAACTCATAAATTGTTCATTAAACGGAGAGAAAAGATAAAATAAGATTCATAATTTTCTTTATATGCATATGTTCTTGACAAATATTTCATCAGATACCTGAATGTTTTATTTCAAATATACACACACACACAAACACACACACACACATACATACACACACACACACACCACATTTCTCATTTCTTTTCCTTTTTATCACCATTCTCAAGGTTATCTTACTCCCAGAACAATGGTAGAACAAGCCACTTTGTTGGCAAATTCAATCCTTCTTCTCTTCTCGAAGGCACTGAAGTTTTTTTTTCCCCCAAGAGATAAGTGCTAGACCAAGCATAAACAAGATTTTCTTCTTCAAAAGATGCCCATTATTTGTTATTTTAAAAACCAACTAAAGCTCCAGTGCTGCAGTGATGCAGAAAACATTTGTCAGTCATCTGTGGAAATCGCTTATCTGTAGTTTCCTGTCTATACTTTAAAAATCATGTTTGCAACCCTAATCCAGTGGAACTGCTCCTTCCAGAGCCCTGCTGGGCACACAGCCTTTTCCAACAGAAAACTTTCTGTAAACAGAGAAACATGTATTTTCATTTTGAGATTTATTTTCCTTAAGGAACTTTCTCTAGATTGAAAATTGTGTTATCATCTATTCAAAATTGTCTTGTAGAGTAATATACATGTTTTTTCCCTTTAATTTCACCCTCGTGTAAGGTTTGTTTTCGGACTAGCCTATAGGTATTCTGGCTAATAACATATCTCCTCACACATGCTGAAATAGTTTAGCTCGAATTTGAGTGTCTATGTAGGATTAGCCTCAGTGTAAGTCTTTTATTGATAAATAATCCTTGCTTATATTAGGTGTTTGTACATGTAAGTCATGTAGAAACACTAGGTTTCAGGACTATAAGAAAATAATACTTCACAGTTTAACCAAGGACCTCCAGAAGCCAAGAAACATTTTCAGATTATTTTTCTATTCTACTAAGATAGAGACTTCACAGAGATAATGATCTGGAGATGTGCTTAAGTCATCCATTGTGGATAGGCGATTTCTTTCTGGTTGTTGATAAAGTTTAATTCATGTTATAAAAGTTTCTTACAAATTGCTAACATTGTATTATATAACAAGATGAGACAGGTAGGAGATATAAGCCCTTATAGTCTTCTAAATCTGGAGGTGACTGATATGAGGAAAAAAATAAAATATCTTTATTTTAACAAATATTAATAATCTGACATTACATTAGACATCATGGGAATGAGTGACAGTCAGGCCAAGGTGTGGATTCTCCTTTGGTGTATGTAAGCTTTGAAGCCTGACATCCTTTCAGATGGAGGACTGTCATGTTGCACCTCATAGCAGAAAGCAAGTAATATATCACTGTGCTAATAATCTCACATAAATTTACTTACATTAAAAGAATCATTTCTTAAAATTGGTAAAAGTTTCAAAATAAGACAGAAATATTAAACAAGGTTTGTTTTTTTTTGTTTCATTACAGTTACTATTGTACATGAAAATGGCATTGTTGATTTTCAGAAATTGAGAATAGTATTTTGAATTGATGACACTTTTGCTCTATATTGACTTTAATGTTTCCCTTTAGATGCAAAGCAATGTAAGGTTTTCTCACATCTGCCTATCTTGACACTGTTCTTAAAAAGGAATTGAGCAATTTCACAAATATAAATCAATATATATTGGGCATTGATACTCCATGGGTCACACTCTTCAACCTGCTTGAGAACTGAGAGTTTCATTCAATTTACAAAAAAAAAAAAAAAAAAAAAAAGGTCTTACATATTTAATTTTTAAATATTATTTTAATACATAGTAAAATAGAAACAAATTATCTACTAGCATATTAGGTTGATATAGAGTTTTTACAAAAGGCTTTGAACAAGTAGCTAAATAATTAGCAAGCTAAATATCAAATATAAATTACAAATTATCTTGTGTAAATGTAGTTAGTTATTGTATAATAAATTGTTAAGCCTGCGAACACACATTGAAATCAGGCCTTGAGGATGAGTAAAAGTTTAAGCTATGCATAAGAGACTAAGACTAATTTGAGTAAAAAGGACAGGCCTAAATGAAGGGAGTGGTCAGACAGTGCAAAGAGGATCAGAGAAATACAGGAGCCCGCAGGAGTTAAAACTGCCAGTGAATGGCTGGCTCTGGAGAGTAGAAAGAAGAGGCAGTGAGTAGTCAGGTAATAGAAGTGTGTTTTCTGAGAGTATGGAAATTACAGAGTCAGGCTTTCATTCTTTTCTTGGCAGCATGATGGAATCGGTATTAGGAATTATTATGTAACTCTTATTAGCCAATATTGCTTGTTCAATTTGTTTAACAAACAACTGATGACTATCTGATAAATAGCATTTTGATTTTTATGCCTTTGTAGCTAAAGGCAGTTATTTTTGCTATGGAAAAGTGCCCATTAACTTTATTTCTTTTTAAAATCATTTGTAGATATTTAATTATTCAGATAATTTCATTAGAGTTTCCCTGAGGACTGGAACATGAAAATTCAGTATAGAGTATACATATTTTTTTTTTTAAAAGCATTGCCTTTATAGAATGTGACTGCAGTCTAATACTATACTTGTGATGTTTGATATTGTCAACTTGTTAAGAAATGTTCAGGAGGCAAGCACTGGATAGATTATCTAGATTTGGTTAACTAGGATTGAAGATACATCTTAACAGGCATGGGCCACTGCATGGGCTCAGGTCCTAGCACACATTAAAAAGAGAAAGCTACTTTGGGTGAAAATTTTCTGTCCCCTGCTTCCTGACTATGGACACTTTGGCATTAACATTTTCAAGCTCCCATTGTTTGCCTTCCACTCCATTATATTTGCACCTGAACAAGACTTGTCTTTATTTATTGAGTTGTTTTTGCCAGATACTTATTTTTAATCACAACAACCAAAAAAAGTGACTACCATTCTAAAGATCAACAGGCATCTCAACAAAAATTTGGATTTGTAACACATTATTGATCATTTAATGTTATTTACTTAATTGAAAAATGTTACACTAATCCAGTTTTGTCCCAGAATATTAGCTTTGTACATCATTATATCATTAAAATAAGTATTAAAAGCAAAAATTGTAAGACTTTTGTGTCTAATGTAGATTTCAGGTCTCAGTTTGAATTTAATTAAGAGAACTCATGTTCAGGCACATCCCGAGGGCACATTCTTAGAGGAATTGATGGATTAACATCAAGGAGGAAGGAGAGGCTGATTAAAATCCTCAGACACGAGGAGGACCCACCTGAGGTGAAGAACCGCTAGAGCCATAGACAGACAAGAGGGTCCTTGCCCTCATTCCAAGACCATCAGTTTAAAAGTCACACGTTCTGCCAATCATATTGTGCCTAGCACTGTTTCTCTGTCTACTCCCTAGACTGTAAAAGCATTCTAAGCTCGAACTCTGGGTTCTATCTCTTGCTTGCTCGAGGACACAGTATACTGGGACATACCTCATGCTGGTTGCATCAAGATGGTGTCTCATGAGTCACTGAGTAGTCGTAATCTCTTGAGTGGGGGTCTCCCCTATCTGGGGGCCTTTCAAGAATAAGGTAGACACTGACATATGAATAAGGTTAAAATTATTAAACTGGTATTAAACTGGTATTATTAAAATACATTTGTGTTTACAGTGGTAATCTTAGCAAGATAAATCAAAAAATTTCCAACTGTTAATTAAGAATTAAATATTTAAAACAGAAGTAGCAAGAATAACACACAGTATTTCAAGAAAATACATTATATTTTGAGCAAGATTTGGTTAAAATATTCTCTGAAATTTTCCATAATGAATCTGATAAATATCATACTTGAAAGAAAAATTTGGTTAATGTTAGTATTCTGTCTAAACTCCACCTCCATAGTTATCTGGAGAGAGCCAGATATGCTCCTCCCCACAGTTACCTGGCAATAGCCAGGTAGGCCTGCCCACTATAAAAGGGGGCATCTTGCCTCCTCCTCCTCTCTCTTACCCTCTTGTTCTCCAGCCCTCTTGCCTTTAGCTCCTCTCTGTCCCCTCTCCCCAACTCATTCCATTCCCCCTCTCTCCATGTGGTCATGGCCGGCCTCCACTTCTCTCTTCTGCTCTTCCTCTCTCTCTCTCTCTTCTCCTCTACTACCCTCCTGGCTCCCCTCCTCAAGCCCTGAATAAACTCTATTCTATGCTATACCATCATGTGGCTGGTCCCTCAGGAGGAAGAGATACCTTGGCATGGGCCCGCTAAGACACCCCTTCCATCATTTCAGTTAGCTCTCAGTAAATTTGAATCTAATAATCAGGTGTTTTCTGAATTGACGTAGTATAATAAAATGTTATAAAATTAACCAGAGGAAATATATCATATACCCTTAGTATAAATCTCTCTTCTGCTGCCTTGGAACTCACTCTGTATACCAGGCTGGCCTCGAACTCAGAAATCCACCTGCCTCTGCCTCCAAATGCTGGGATTAAAGAAGTGCACCACCATTGCCCGGGTAATTCTCTCTTAAATAGATTGTTTTCAACATAAATTTTAATGAATAGTAATATGTCATAATTTTGCAACATTTCATGATGCCAGATTTTAAGAGTCAGGAAAATTGAAAAGCAGGGATAACAGTGTAAGGTTTAGAAGGGAAGGAATATCTGGAGAGACAGAAGAAAATGAAGAAAAGGACCACAGCATACAAAACCTTTTCGATTAATCATTAAATCAATTGTCCAGCCTTCATGGGACCAAGGATCTCTTCTCTCATCTATGCAACAAGGCATCCTCCCCTACATATACAGCTGGAGTCATGGGTCCTTCCCTATGTGCTCCCAGCTGGTGGTTTAGACCCTGGGATCTCCGGTTGGTTGGGATTGTTGTTGTCCTATGGGCCTCAAACTCCTTCAGCTCCTTCAGTCTTCTCTCTAGCTCTCCATAGGGAACCCTTCATCAGTTCAACGTTTAGCTGTGAGAATCTGCCTCTGTATATTTCAGGTTCTGGCAGACCTCTAAGGAGACAGCTATATAATGCTCCTGTTAGCATGCACTTCCAGACATCCACATCAGCGTCTACCTTTGGTGACTGCACATGGGATGGATACCCAGGTGGAATGGTCTCTAGATAGCCTCTCCTTCCATTTCTGTCCCACACTTTGTCTCCATATTTGCTCCCATGAGTATTTTATTACTCCTAAGAAGGACCAAAGCACCCTCACTTGGTTTTCCTTCTTCATGAGCTTCATGTGATCTGTGAGTTGAATCTTGGGTATTTCAAGCTTCTGGGCTAATATCCAATTATCAGTGAGTGAATATCATGGGTATTCTTTTGTGATTGGGTTACCTCACTCAGGATGATGTTTTCTAGTTCCATCCATTTACCTAAGAATTTCTCAAATTCATTGTTTTTAATAGCTGAGTAATATTCTGTTGTGTAAATGTACCACATTTTTTGTACCCATTCATTCCTCTGTTGAAGGACATCTGGTTCTTTCCAGATTCTGTTATTCTTACCTAAGATGATAATACAATCATTTTGTCTTGTCTATTATTCTTATACCAAGATGATAATACAATCATTTTGTTTTGTCTTCATATTAGAAAGTAAGCTGTGTATAATAAGAGACTTTCATTACCGTGTCCTGTAACTTTCTAGAAGAATGCCAGAATTGATATGGAAACTTAATACACCATTGTTTAATGGTGGAACATATGGATTTATTAGGTGTTGCAGAAAATAATTTTGGCCTGTCAGAAACACTTGAGGAGCAAAGAGAAATCATGTAGTATGGCTGAGTGTAAAAATATATAAACATCTATTCCTGGTAAATGCCATGAGAAGAAAAATATCAGTATTGTAATTGTGTTGACTATTAATTCATCTCTTGAAAGATTGTTCATGACCCTTTTCTTGTCAATGATATCATGTCTAATACAAACTGTTCTACAAAGAGAAAAACTCTGATTGATTTAAGATACTCACTATTGAAAATCACTGTCATATAAACCTATCATTTAAAATGTTGCTATGCAAAACACTGATAATTGGTTGAAATTTTAAATATAGTAAATGCCACCTTAAAAGGGCTACCCCCAAGATTCTTGAACTCATTTCTTTTATGAAACCAAGATTAACTCAGGTTAGATAAAAGTTTTATTCTATTTACAACTATTTGTCTTATGAAGTGTATATACTTTAAACATAAATAACAGTCAATCCATCTGTTTGTTATGTTTCTTAGGGAGTTATCTGTCTCTGAGGATGTGTATTAATCTTACTATTTTCAGTGACTGGGTATTATTTAGTGTATGAAAGAAACTACCAGATTCACAAAGTCCTGAATTGATAGATATGTCAATTTTTTGTGTCATATTGTAATTTATTGCAAAATTAATATAATGGCAAACAACCTGAGAAGTCTCTAGCAAAATATTATTGTCGTTAAATTTTAGTACTGTAATTGTAGTTTGTTGTGAGAATTATAAACAGGTTTAGTGATAACAAGGTTGGATTAGTTTACTCTGCAGCAATTTCAATGTGAGACTTACGTTCCAGCTCTCCTTATTAAACCCGCAACTGTTTCAGCTACTGGTTTGCAATTATGTGCATTATTATTGTTAGTAGTAGTAATTATTATGTTTATTACTTTATTTTGAGATTATAAAAAAAAGTATGAGATTTTCCTCTTCCTTCTCTTTTTCTAAGCCTAACCACATTCCCTTCCTGCTTTCTTTCAAATTCATAACCTTTTTAGTCTTTAAACATTGCATACAGAAGGTATATGTGTGTATATATATATATATTTCTAAATATAATCAGATCTTTCTGTATAATGTTACTCATATTTATATTTTCAGGGATGATCATTTAATATTGGACAAACATTTGGTGTGCTTTCTCCCAAGAAAGATAATTTTTATTTCTCAGTATTTTTAAGTTGCCTGTAGTGTCTGTGTAAGCCAGTGCTCTCCTGAACTTTCTTCTCTCCACATTTTTATCTCTATTGTTTTGTTTGACTCATGCTTAGCCAACCCTCTCGTGATGTTTTATGACTGTATCTTCTGATATTAGTTTTTGCATTTAAAAGACATACTTACGTTAAAATATTATAAATGGAGCCGGATATTTCTAAGAAGCCTTTGGCTACATCCATAAGCACATTAAAATTAAGGTGTTCTCATTTGTTTACATAAATTTGTTATATATTAAATTAATTTGTTATTTATTTCTTATGTAGGAAGCTAGTCTATGATTTTCTTTTAATTATTTTATATTTAAAATGATATTTATACTTGGTCACACTGTGATAAGGAAGCATAGTACTTTCTCCAATCTTAATGATACAGAAATTTGAAATATTAATACAATGTATTATTTGGATTTACTTAAATATTTTATATATTTATTTTAATAAAATCTATTAAACTGTGTAGATTTTCTTCCAGTATCACAAACACTAGTTAGTATGTGTAAAGACAATAGGTAGTTACTAGTTCACTTTCTCTATATTCAGTAAATTATGATATTATTTTGTGGAGAATCACCAATAGCCTTGGCAATAACCTGGGTCATTTGAGTGTTTTCATAGGTACCTTTTGCCAAATATTGCATTACACATAACCAATTCCTGGCACTGGAAATTTTATTTGGTGAACAGTTATGTAGTTTGGATTGTTCTCCTCATTATTTGGTATCCAATTTAGATATCCTTCATATATGTACATATTTTAAGAAGTGTCCATGTATTAAGTTGCAACCCCTTAAGTGACCTTTAGTTTTGGTTGTCCTTTTCCTATTTCCTCCTTACTCTCTACTTACCTCCTTTTATCAGTTTGCTGTTCAGTTCCAGCCTTTCTCACTCTTACCAAGCCACCCAGAACTATGTTATTTCTCCTTTCAGATACATTCTTTCCTTACTTGAGTCCATTACTTTATCTGTAACTTCTGAGGTTCTGTGGATTATAGACTGCTTATCAAAGACTTAAAAGCTACAATCCAGATAAGAGTGGATACATACCATATTTGTCATTATGGGGCTGGGTTACCTCAACCAATATAATTTTCATCTAGGGCCATCAATTTACCTGGGAATATAACAATTACATTTTAAAAAAATATCTGATAATAGTCCAGTGTGTGAATGTACCATATTTCTTTATCTATTCATTCATTGAATGACATCTGGGCTACTTGTAATTTTTAGTTATTATTTATAGAGCTTCAATGAACATAGTTAAATAAATGTCTCTGTAGCAGGAGGTGGGAACTGAAATGGCAGAATCCTGGGGGTGGGGGTCTTTTCATGATGGCAGGTCCCAATAACTTGAGAAAGTCCAGAGTTCCAAGGGCTGGAAGCTTTGGCAACAGCAGGCCCTAATGATATGAGAAGTCTGTGGGTTCCAAGAGTTTTATTTTTCATGGTGTGTGATAGATGGTCTAGGTGCAACCCTCCCAGTTAAGCCAGGGGAGAGTTGGCTTAAATAGGGAGGGGGGAAAGAAGAGGGACTGGGAAAAGGAATAACTTAATTTAGCTACGCCTTCTGGCCTTTAGGTAACTCATGAATATGGAAATCTCTCAGGCTGAAGCCTGTAGTCATGCCCTCTACCTGTAGGTGGATAGTGATGAAAACCTCTCTGGGAGGAGTTGCTTAGCCAAACGTGTCTGCAAGGTGCAGGTTAATGGAGATGTATACCACGTGTCAGGATTCTGGAATCCAGTGATGTGGTGAGATATGTGCCATCCCTGCACAGGCGATGGTCACCTGTTGGGTCTCTGGCTATCTCAAACTCAGTGCTCTACCAGGGAGACCAAATCATCCCTTCATGGTCCTACATCCCACTGTCTTTTCTTTCATAAAGGAGGGGCATCTCTGTGTCATCTGTAGTGAAAATTTTGGATGAGAAAAGTCAAAAGAAAACACTATGCAGACCATAGGGTGTAGCACAATTAAACCACTGAGTAAGGGGAATTGAGGGTGGGGTTGAGAAAGCAAGGAATCATTTAATCAATTAAATACAGGTGGTACAGTTTGAGGGTAATGACATCTGAATAATCTAGTTGACATTATGTTTTCCTCACTAACATGTAACTTTAGCTGCTTGACTTTGGCAAAAGAGTTCATCTGTAGCTGGAAGGTCTGGATCTGTCTGTAGGACTCCATGAACATCTAAGAATGTAGCTTGGGATCCCAGGCAGGTTCCAGAAGGGAGCGTTGTTGTCTCTGGGTCTCAGTGCATCTCTGGAGTTTTCAGTCAGATGAGATGGCTAGGAGAAGGCATCTTGGCAGGTTCCGGGAGGTGGTGCTGTCTCCTGGTCTCAGCATGTCTCTGGAGTCTTCGGTCAGATGGTTTTTGGAAGGATGTAGCTTGGTGTCCCAGGCAGATTCCAGGAGATCTCTGTTGGATCTGTGGGTATACCTGTAGGATAATCACAGCAGGGAAGCAGCACCCCTGGCAGGGAGATGTCTGCAAAGGCTGGGTATTGAGCATTAAGTCACTTTGGAGTAAGCACATCATGATCTGTCATTAAGATCCTGGAAAGGCAAAGGTGTTTGAGGAAATTTTAGTTCTGGAAGGTATCTTTGAGTCTGTTTTTGGATGGCTGAGGGAGAAAAACATCATATAAATTATGTATCTGGGATAGACAGCAGCAGTTTGTAACAGGAAACTAGGTGTTAAGAATTGAAAAATAGCCAGGCTGTGGTGGTGCACGCCTTTAATCCCAGCACTTGGGAGGCAGAGGCAGGCGGATTTCTGAGTTCGAGGCCAGCCTGGTCTACAGAGTGAGATCCAGGACAGGCAGGACTATACAGAGAAACCCTGTCTCGAAAAACCAAAAAAAAAAAAAAAAAAAAAAAGAATTGAAAATTAGTAATCAGCATGTTCATGTTGATTTGACCTGTGGAAGTGGATTAGGTGACTTTTGAACCTTGAAGAAGTGTTGAAAATTGAAAAAAAAAATGTTGGACATATATCATGAGTGCTAAAGAGAAAAGGAAGCATTTAAACAAAACAATGTTGAAAAGCACTAACATTGTTGTAGGTATTCCTCTTGGGGAGAAAAAGCATTAATGGCAGGTTTAGAAGCAGGGGAGGGGGATGGGCTTGCTCTGACATGTGGCGTCTGTGCTGTAGCACAAAGGCTGGGGTATTCCCCCAGGATGAAATATTTTCAAATATAATCCCAAGAGTGATACAAGTAATTCTTGATGTAGATCAATTCCCAGCTTTCTGATAAATCACCATACTGATTTCCAAAATGATTGTGTAAATTTGCAATCTCACCAGCAATGGAAAAATGTTTCTCTTAATTCACATCCTCACCTGCATGCTCTGTCACTTGCTTCATTGATCTTGGCTGTTCTGACTGGTATAGGACAAAAATCTGAGTATTTTATTTTTTATTCCACTCTGCTCATTTCTAAGGATGTTAAACATTTCTTTAAGAGCTTATCAGCCATTTTGTATTTCCTCATTTGAGACCTGTATGTTTAGATTTCTACCAAATTTTTTAAATTGGGTTACTTGGAGATTTTTTTTTTGTGTGTGTGTGTTCAGTTTTTTTTTTAATTCTTATATATTTTAGATATTAGCCATGTATAAGATATGTGGGTTGTAAAAGTTCTTTTCCAAGCTGTAGCCTGACATTTATACCAAATGATGGTGTTCTTTTTCACACAGAAGCATTTCATTTTCATGAAGTCTTATTTATTGATTTATTGACCTTATTCCATTACTAATGGTGTTCTGGTTAGAAAGCCCTTTTCTCTGCCATTGACTGTAAAACTATTCTCCACTTTCTGTTTTATCAGATTTAGAGTATCTGTTCTTGAGATCCTTGATCTATTTGGAGTTTAATTTTGAACATTGTATTATATCCATAACTATTTGCATTCTTCTGTATGCATCCAACTAGTTGTTTGCACTAATGTTTATTACTTAAATTTTATGTGATACATTTTTTCTTAATAATCATACACTCTCTTCCATCTAATATGAATAATATGACCAAATTTCTGTTTTGTTCCATTTCCACCCAGAATTTGCTTACCTCAGAATATTCAGGCTTCTAAACTATATATTCTCTAAATGGAAGGTTTTATAACATGGTTCTATATAACTATAACTTTTAGCAAAATTACAATTTATTTTATTACTTTTATTATTTTTGTTTATTGGCTACTTACTACTTTTTCTACTATTTCATATTGTTTCCTGAATTAATTAGGAGATACCAAATTGTTGAAACAAATTGACAAAATGTTAGGACTCTATCCCTTCTCTCTCTTCTGTAGACATAATATTTTTGTGCATTATGTAAAGATTATCCTTGTGCTAGTCAAATGTTGATTTCCCTCTCCTTATATCTTCTTTCAATCAGGACATGACATTTTAATGCTTACTTCTAGAGTCTCCTGTCTCAAGTTTGTGTAAACAATTCTTACTAGTTTATTCTCTGTCTTATCAATACGTGTGGATCATCCAATAGTGAGCAAAGGAGAATAAGGAGGAGACTATTGCCAGCCAGGTAAAGGAAAAGGTGGCAGATTTCAGATTGGCCAGGAGGACCAGACAGTCCTAGAAGACACCATGGAAAGAAGCATCTGAAGCAGAAAGAGCTTGAATAATATTAAACTACAAGTATCATGGTATGGGGCTGCAAGGTAGCTAGATTCGCACAGGAGGTTACAGTAAATCATTAACTGCTCAGCTAATGTGGTGCATCTTGGAATAAATCTTCATATCTCTGTGCAGTTACTAGGAACTAGCAAAGGGAAAAACTACAGTTGCCATATTAATTTACTCCTTGTTTATATTAAAATAATTCATTTTACATTCTTCATCTCTCTTTCTTTTTATCATGTGTGGTTGAAGAAAATATTTTCTGTCAAGAATTCTAGGTTTTATTTGACTTCATAATCTGTTCAGTTACACATAATAATAAAATATATAGTTTATAAATTGGCCAGAGTTATGGATTGACCAAGACTTATATACCTAGAAGACTTCAGATAATCTCTCACTCTGGAATTTCAGGATATTTACACTAAATTTCTTCTATTATTCATTTAGTTGTCACACTTCAATATTGCCAACATTCTGACCAATGCTAGGTTCATTCTCTTTCCCCAACCTTTGTACTTCATATTAAGTCAATCTGAAAATATTCTTTATTAAAATATAATTTTCTATGAGGGCCATTCATATTCAAATCACCATATTCCACTTATTTCCTGGCTGCTATAGAATTGTAGCCATTATTAACACAAAATGCATTTAGTCCAACTTTGAAAATCCCCAAAATATCAATCAGAGTCTCTAAATAATGTGTTTAAAAGTCTAAAGTTTGAATTCTGTGAAACTCATGGTAATCTCTTAATTGTAACCCCATAAAATCAAGAAGTATAATCAAAATCTAATAGTGAAGAAATACTGAAGCAAATAAGACCAAAACCAGCAGGGGCAGGGCAAGCCTCAAATGTTGGACCTCCATGGCTGATGTCAAACTTGTGTTCAGATTTCCAACTCCTTCTAGCTTTGTTTACTACAACACCTCTCTCTCTCTCTCTCTCTCTCTCTCTCTCTCTCTCTCTCTCTCTCTCTTCTCTTTCTCTCTGGCTAGTTTCATGCCCAGCCAACAGCTATTCTTGACAGGGATGCTATGACTTATGACTTTGACATCTCTAACATCTTGGAATCTCCAACGCAATATAGACTTCACCATCACAGCTTCACCAAATGGCCTCTCTAGGACTCCATCATGAACATATCTGACTTACAGGCCTTTTTGGCAGCAGGAGCTTCCATTGCCCTTTGCATTTATCCTTCACTATTAAGACAGAACCGAGTGACCAAAGCTGCTAAATGGGGCCTTGAACTTGTAAAGAAAGAATAAGCTTTCTGCTATCATTCCCAAGGGTTTAAGTTTTCTTCAACTCCTTTTCACAAGGTCTTCCTATCCAAATTCCCTTAGCACTACTATCACCTATACTGCACCAGGAATGGCTTATTAAGTCTCCACTTAATGTGATCAACTGTTTTTCTAGAGCAGAGTCCAAAATTCTCACATATTCCTCCAACAAATATCATGGGTAAACCTGTCATACCAAGATACTTCTCCCTGGCACCAAGTTCTGTCTTAATCAAGTTTTTTATTGTTGTGAAGAGACACCACAAACAAAGGAAATATATGTAACAGAAAGCATTTAATTGGAAGCTTGCTTACAGTTTTAGCAGTTTACTCCATTTTTAACATATCAGGGAGCATGGTAGCATGCATGGCTCTGGAACAGTAGTTGGTAAATTAGTTGAGAACTGCATCGTGATGCATAACAGGGAAAAGAGAGACAGAGACAGAGAAAGACAGAGACCGAGACTACAGAGACAGAGAGATACAGAGTCAGACACACACACAGACACACACACAGAAAGAGAGAAAGAGAGAGAGAGAGAGAGGAGAGAGAGAGAGAGAGAGAGAGAGAGAGAGAGAGAGACTCCTGGGCCTTTCATGGGCTCTTGAAACTTCAATGTCCCCTCCCAATGACTCGCTTCCTCTAATAAGGCCACACTCCTGATCTTTCTATTCTATCCATATAGTCCCACTCCCTGTTGGCTAAGAAGTTATTTAATCTGATTGTGTCTATAACTGGCAGAACTCGAAAATATTTATAATACTCTGAATGTCCAAATATAGAACATCTTAAAGTTCTGAATTATGACATGGATCTCAGGAATTATATAGCATCACTGTTATATTTCTTTAATAGGTAAGGCAATGGATGCAAGTACAAGCTAATATGCTTGAGCTGTGAAAAATATCATAGTATAAAGCATCCTTGAGGTCTTGATTTTATAATTTTAATGCTACATTTAATATAGAAATCTGACCATTATTTAATTGATTTACTTCTTAATTTTTCAGATTATTTTTGTCCCTGATGTGCTACCTTTATTTTATTCATTAAGAGCAAAAATTCACAATGGATAGTATAGCACAAAAAAAGAATAATAATGTTATTCCAAATCTTCACTTTATATATATATATATTTTTTTTTCTACACTTTTTATTTTGAGTACTGTCATTCTCATTTGTTGGGAGATTTTGATTTGTGCTTCAATGGGAATTGGTCCTCCAGGTCCAGGTCCCTGCCAGCGGACTTTTTTGACTGGTGAAGAAGGAAACAGAGGCCAATAGCTTGGAAGAGGGCTGAGGCAGGACTTTCAGGATTCACTGCAAAGAAATAGAGGATAGAGATTGCACCATTAAGAGGGGGAGGAGACAGACTACATGGGAAGAGGTGAAGGAGAGAGAGAGAGCCCACTGACATGTGGCTCGAGAGGACACTCCTACAAATTGGACCTGGGGTAGCATAAATGAACTATAGATTTTAGTTGCAGGACTATTGCAGGAGAGGTGTTAGCCTGGGATCATGAGTGGGATCATCTGCCTGGAGCTCAGTGCAGGTTAATAGATTACCACTACACTCATTATTAGAGCACATCTTTCAAACATATTTTGGAAATGAACTTTGCCTAGGTAGCAATTTATTTTAAAATACAATAGAGTTATTTGCTCAAATCTAAATAAATATAAAATTATTTTCTCACTCATCTCTATCCTTAGAGGAATGCAATTTTTGAGTTACAGCTCTTCACCATTATGAAATGAAATCCATTAGTGTTCATTATGTAAAAAAAAAAAAAATAGTGCCTCTGTGTCAGTAATTCAAATTCAATGATTTTCATTTACTCCACTAATAATGCTATGTATACTCAAGTGGGGTGTTTGTTGAATGAGTGTTAGGATTTTAATTACCCAATCAGAAACTTCCCATATATCTCAACTAAATAGTTGCAGCTATGCAGAATATGTAAATGTGCATGGTATTATTTTGTATGAAACCCAACTTCTTGTTGCTAAACATATAATTTAAGAAAATCACTTCATAGAAATGTGTATTGGTATTCCTTACTTTTCCAAAGCTTTGATGAGTGTGTGATTTATCAAGTTGAGGTAAACTCCACTAGACAGACAATTTTCCCCCTCAGTTGTTCACGGAAATTTTCAAATTCTATATACTAGAATGAAGTTCAATCAAAATTATGACTCATTACAGTTCTACTGAATACATTAAATGAGATTGGGAATGATCATTATTCCATAGTTCTTATGGTTTGATTGCTTAAAAGAGCAAATCAGACATCATACACTCTGTAAGGAGTTTCATCATTTGACTCTCTAACTCATTCTTCTTCATAATGGTTTTAAATCTTTGAGGCTGTGACTCTATGTGGGCACATAGTTGTAAGTATGTATATGTTAATATGTGTACATTTATACCTTCATTAGAATATCTAACCTGTGATTTGTCTCATTTCTCTTATTATGTGCATATATAAATGATAACCACAAATGGTTGGACCAGAATCAGTATGCAAAATGAGCATAATAAATACCGTTGGCTATAGTTTACCCAAAGATCAGTTATGCATTGCTAAGAAGTAAAATATGACCACTAAGATTAGAAAATGAATTGCTGTGTTTGAAGAAAAGAAATTAAAATGGAAGTCATAATAAGTTATATTCAGAAATTAAAATGTTGGGCCATTTTGTTTTTGTTTGCTGTAAGAAAATAAGCATAGAGGAGTCCTGGCAAGAATTTGTGTCACATTTATGGTTAGGTTTAGAGAACTCAGAATCATGTTGCCCCATTAAATCTTTAATATTCCCAGGATGATGTACATTTGATCTGTGAAACATGTTTTATTTTTATATTCTATGAATCTTACTGCTATAAAAATGAAATTATTTGTGTAGGTTTTTTTTTTTCAGTTTTATATGGTATATAGGAGTTTTAGCATTACTGATCAGGGACATTTTTGTCTATGTTGATGTGTAATATTAAAAAGGTGTTAACTAAGTACATGCATGCATTCACACAAATATAGATCCCGAAAAATATATACATTTTTGGTACTGGGCCTTTGGTTTCAGTTTTATAATATGGATACTCCGTCATTTCGTCAAGTTAACCATAGAGACAGTAAAAAATATGTAATAATTTAAGAAAGTTGGAAATTATTCTAGTTTTTGCATGAGCATAAGCTTCCTCTCATAGATCTTGGCTATGTTACCATTTTCTTGATTAGAGTTCTATATCACATTGTGTTTTATTGATGGATTTTTGATCTCAGTCATTTGAAATTTTAGATAATTAGTGTATATCATCTTTACATCCAAATTATTTATAAAGTGCTAGCTCCTAACATTAATAGTAGTGACAGGTAGGTAATACAATGCTGAAAAAAAGAAAAAACAAAACGCAGAAAATTTGGTTATTCTACTCAACGTTTACCTTCAGGATCAACTATTTCTAAATGAATATAGCTGAATTCTTAAAGACTGCATTTTCAACTCATACAGTTTAAAAAGCTAAATCCCACTGTTAGATTTTACCAAAGGTGACTCAGGAGCCAGGTGCTTGATAAAAACCTGCTTGACAAGAGATGGAGAGAAAGCACCCAGCTGACTTTCTTACTTCACCTATGTCCCAGAAGGAAAATGTTTTCTCCTTCTTCATGATGTCTTAAGTTCCCTTCAACTCAAAGACTCTTCATTCTGCTTACTTATTTGCACTCCCAGTCTCCTGGTTACTTGCTCCACCTCTTGTCCTATGGTTGACTTTATTTAGCTCTTGGATTAAAGGTGAGTGTTAGGGCTGGACCACACCAAATGTACAGTTTATAGTAAACAGGACGTTCTAGGATCAAGGGTGGAGCAACAATGGATACAAAAAATGTGGTACATTTATACAATGGAATATTACTCAGCTATTAAAAACAATGAATTTGATAAATTCTTATATAAATGGATGGAACTAGAAAATATCATCCTAAGTGAAGTAACCCAATCGCAAAAGAACATACATGGTATTCACTCACTGATTATTGGATTTTAGCCCAGAAGCCTGAAATACCCAAGATTCAACTCACAGACCACATAAAGCTCATGAAGAATGATGACCAAGTAGGGGGGGCTTCGTCCTTCTTAGAAGGAGCAACAAAATACTCAAGGGTACAAATATGGAGACACAGTGCAGGACAGAAACTGAAGGAGAGACAGACCATTCCACCTAGATATCCATCCTATGTGCAGTCACCAAAGGTAGAGGTTGATGTGGATGTCAGGATGTACATGCTGACAGGAGCCTGATATAGCTGTCTCCTTAGAAGTCTGCAAGAGTCTGACATACTCAGAGGCAGAAGCTCACAGCTAACCATTAAACTGATCATGGGGTTCCCAATGGAGAAGATAGAGTGAAGGCTGAAGGAGTTGAGAGGATTCGCAACACCATGAGGAAAGCAACAATCCCAACCAACCAGAGCCCCCAGGGTCTAAACCACCAGCCTGGGAGCACTTAGGGAGGGACCCATGGCTCCAGCTATATATGCAAGGGAGCTATATATATAAGTGGGAGAAGAGATCCTTGGTCCCATGAAGGCTGGACGTCGTGGGGGGGGGGATATTCGAGGGTGGGGAGGTGAGGTACAGGGGAGGGTGGGTGGGGGTACACCAATGTGGAAGCAGGAGGATGGGGGAAGGGATAGTGAGTTCCTGGGAGGGAGGGGGGGAAATGGGGTAAGGGGAGAATATCTGAAATGTAAAAAAAAATTTCCAATTAAAAAAAAAAAAAGAAACACATTCTTACAGTTCCTAATGAGATCAAATATTCTGCAACTACAGAGAAATAAAATTCTCACAAAACAAGTGCAGAAGTGATAATGCCATTTCACAGGAAAGAATATATTTCTGCATTTTGGCATTCAAATAAAATCACAAAATAAAAGAAGGACAACAATTCTATGCATCATTGGCTTCCACATGATTTTCATTATAAAATAAATATTTGTTGGATGAACTTTAAATGATGAAAAAAATGCATCCATGCTGATTATCGTGATTCCTTTATTTAATATTTGGAAGATCAGAAAATTTCAAAATTATGAGGATTTACTTGTTATTAATTTTAGTAAAATATTAGTTGAATATGGATTGTCTTATTGGCTTACAAAGAAATATTTTTCAAATGCAAATGTCTGAATATGCATAAATATTGGCCTGTTTCAATTTTATACTTTATTCTCCTTACTAAATGTCAATCATGTTAATAATTCAATTAAAATGTTTCAATTACCACTATGTTCTGTTTCCCCTCCTCAAAGCACATACATATGAAGATGTAAAGCTGACAACCATAGTTGGCATTTTCTATCTATGTATGGATTACCTCTCTGAGAATGACTTTTTCTAGTTCCATCTAAAACTCATGAATTACATAATTTCACCACTTTTAAAAGCTATATAAATTCCCACCATTAGTATCCATTGTTCAGTTCATGGATATCTATGATGTTTCTATTTTCTAGTTGTTATTTAATGCATAGAGGCATTTATGTATAAATATTTATTGCCAAATCTAATCTTTTGAGTCCATATGTTATTTGTGTGCTTATTTTTAGGGTTGACTCTTTGGCACTGGACAACCAAACTGGACAACTGGTCTTTCTCCCTCTTCTTGTCCCTTTGTATGAGATCTCAATACCTAAAACATACCTTCTACCTTAGATCCTCAGCAGAAATGTCTGACTTGGATTCTATTCTCTTCCTTGCCCTCCACTCCAACATTCTAATTCTTCTTCATCTAGTACCAAACTGTTTTCAAAGGACTCCTCTTCATCTCTTCCTCCGTTCCCATGGGAATCCCACATCATGCTGAGGACCCAGCTCTCACTCTTTTCCTCATCCCTTTGTGTCAGTACTCAATAACTAGAAATACTTTCTGTTCAGGTTTCTCAGTTGCCATACTTCTCAGCAATTCATTTGTGTGAATTATACTATCCTCTTTGTCCTTTGTAATGTCTACATTTTCATACTCAGCCTTCTGAAAGATGCCACTTCTCCAGTCTCAACCCCCCTCACTGAAGATGCCATTACTTCTGTCAGACCCCAAGACTATTACCCTTTTCATTCCTCTCTTATCACACACTTCTTTACCTCACTGACATTTACTCAATTTCCCTTTTTCCCACCACACCTCCAACTCCTTGAAGACCCAACCTCTAGATATGAACAGTATACACTTAGCACTTCTCTGAAGCCCTCTCCCAGCCTTTTCTCCTAACATAGCCCTATTCCTGTCTACTACTCACCATATTGCAAGAATATGCCCTACCAGACAACTAGCAATTATCAGATTTTCCCAAGATCCAGGAAGGGCAACAGAAAATAAGATATGAAACACTTACTTAGTAAAGACCAGAAAAAATAACAATACCAAATCATCTTATTTGCCTCAACTCCAGATGCCTACATACCAATAGAAAACATAGTCATTACAATCAGGACAATCATTACAATCAGAACTCAGGAAAACTACTATAGGTGACCCTGAGAAATGTAATATAAATGAATAATAAGCCAATGTCTTCAAAACAAAATTAGAAATATGTCCAAGGACCTTTAAAAAGGATATGAGTAATCTCATAGTGTTCTATGAAAATGCAAACAAATAGTGGAATGTAATAATGATAATAGTTCAAGACATGAAAATAGAAGTAGAATCACTAAAGAAAACTGATAAAACTAGAAATAAAAAACCCTCAGAAGTAAGCATTATCAACAGAGTACAAGACATGAAAGCGGTAATCTATAATATTAAGTATTGAAAAAGACAGAAGAAATAGGTATTTCAATCAAAGAAAATGTTAAATTTAAAAAAAAAATCCAGTCTTTCTGCTGGGGCAGACTGTTAGCTACTCTGCTCCCCTGGAGACACCATATCCTGAGCCATCCCAGAAGATCACTACACTCAGGCTAACTGACTCCACAGCCTGAGGCATCCCAGAAGATATGCTGCACACAGGGCAACTGGCATCACAGGAGATCTGCTATACAAAAGGCAACTGAGCAACTGATTGCCAGCTTTTCTGCTTCCCTGTAGACACCAAAGCTTGAAGGTTTCCCAGGAGCTCCTCTGTACACAGGGCAACTGAGCAACAGAAACCACAGTCTGAAGATCTCCTGGGGTCTTTGTAGCATGCAGGGCAACTGACCGAACAGACTGAAAGTATCCCTGAAATTCTGATTTACACAGGAAAACAGAAACAGCAGTCTTTAGACACACACCCCCGCCCCCCGGAGAACATCTTCACACAGGATAACAACCTGACTGATCCCCAGAAGATCCAACATTCTGATGACCTCCCAGGAGATCTACTGCAGCCAGGGCAACAGATCAGCAGCTTCTCTGCCCCTCTGTAGAGCCCCAAGTTGGAAGGCCTCACAGGTGGACTGCTACAGCCAGGCAGCAGGCCTACCAGGAGACCTGAAGCAACTCAGGGACAAAATAGGCAGCTCCAGACACAGTCACCCAGACCAGCAAACACCAGGAACAACTAGATGATGAGAGGCACACACAAGACCATAAGCAACAGAAGCCAACACATGCGGGCATCATTAGAACCCAGTTCTCCCACCACAGCAAGCCCTGAATACTCCAACACATATGAAAATTAGGAAGGTGACTTAAAATTCTATCTTATGAAGATAATAGAATCCTTTATGGAGTGTATAAATAACTCAGTGAAAGAAATAGAGGAATACACAGGTTAAAAGGCAGAAGCCCTTAAAAGAAAACAAATAAATCCCTTAAAGAAATACAGGAAAACACAATCAAACAGGTGAAGTAATTAAATAAGGGGTCCAAAACCTAAAAGTTGAAGTAGAAACAATAAAGAAAACACAAATTGAGGCAAATTTGGAAATGATAAACCTAGGAAAGTGGTCAGAAAATACAGATGTAAGTATCACCAACAGAATTCAAGAGATAGAAGAGAGGATCTCAGGTGTAGAAGATACCACAGAAGAGATTGACCCAACTGTTAAAATAAACTCAAACCTTAAAAAATGTCTAACACAAAGCATTCAGAAGATTCAGGAAACAATGAAAAGAACAAATCTAAGAATAATTAGAATAGAAGGGAATGAAGATTCCTAGCTCAGAGGACCTGAAAATGTCTTCAACAAAATCATAGAAGAAAACCTCCCCAGCCTAAAGAGAGATGACCATAAAAGGTACAAGAAAAGTATAGAACACATTATCTATCGACCAATTCAGCCCTACAGAAGATCCTAGAAGGAAAACTCCAACACAAGGAAGATACCTACACCAAAGAAACAACAAAATATTAAACAACTCACAGCAAAGCCAAAAGGAGAGAACCACAAGCACATAAACCATGTATACAAATAAACATATTAGGAACCAACAGTCGTCTGTCTTTAATATCTCTCAATATTAACAGACTCAACTCACTCATTAAAAGACATAAGCTAACAGACTGAAAACAGAAACAAGATCCAGCATAATGCAGCATGTAAGAAGCATACTTTAATAACAAAGATAGACACCATCTCAGAGTAAAAGGATGGAAAAAGGTCTTCCAATCAAATGATCCTTGTAAACAAGCTGCCGTTGCCATCCTAATACCCAATAAAATAGACTTTCATCATTCAAGCATGATAAGGAAGGGCACTTCATATTCATCAAAGGGATAATCCACCAAGGAAAGTCTCAGCATTCTGAACATCTAGGCCCCAATGCAATGGCACTCACATTTATAAAAGAAACTTTACTAAATCTCAAAACACACATTGAACCTCACACAATAATAGGGGAGACTTAAACATCCCACTTTCATCAATGGGCAGGTCATTGAAACAGAAACTAAACACAGACACAGTGAAACTAATAGAGGTTATGAACCAAATGGATTTAACAGATATCTACAGACCAATTCACCCTAAAACAAAGGAAGACATCTTCTTCTCAGCACCTTATGGTACCCTTTCCAAAATTGACTATATAATTGGTCACAAAACAACCAATACAAGAATATTGAAATAATCCCATGCATCCTATTAGGTCACCATTGCTAAGACTGGTCTTCAACAACAGGAAAATAATAGAAAGCCCGCATACATGTGGAAACTGAACAACTCTCTACTCAATGATAACTTGGTCAGGGAAAAAAGAAGAAAGAAATTAAAGACTTCCTGGAATTTAATGAAAATCTTGACACATCATACCCAAACGTATGGACACAATGAAAGTAGTGCTAAAAATAAAATTCATAGCACTAAGCAGCCTGGTAAAGAATCTGGAGAGATCTTACACTAGCAAATTAACAGGACATCAGAGAGCTCCAGAACAAAAAGAAGCAAACACACACAAGGAAGTAACAGAAAGAAATAATCAAACTCAAGGGTGAAACCAACCAGTAGAAATAAAAAGAAGTATACAAAGAATCAACAAAACCAAAAGCTTGTTCTTTGAGAGAATCAACAAGATAGATAAACCCCTAGCCAAATTAACTGAAGGGCCCAGAGGCAGTATCCAAATATACAAAATCAGAAATGAAAAGGGAGACATAGCAACAGAAATGGAGGAAATTCAAAAAATCATCAGATTCTACTACAAAAGCCTATACTCAACAAAACTTGAAAATCTAGATGAAATGGATGGTTTTCTAGACAGATAACACATACCAAAGTTAAATCAAGAGCAGGTAAACTAAACAGTCCCATATCCCACAAGAAAGTAGAAGAAATATTAAAAACCTCCAATCAAAAAAAGCTCAGGAATAGATGGATTTACTGCAGAATTCTCCCAGACCTTCAAAGAAGACCTGACACCTATATTCCTCAAATTTTTCCATAAATAGGAACAGAAGGAACACTACCTATTCATTCTATGAAGCCACTTGCTCTGACACCTAAACCACACAAGGACACAACCAAAAAGAGAACTCAGAACTATCTTGCTTATGAATTTCGATGCAAAAATACTCAATAAAATTCTTGCACACTGAATCCAATAATACATCAAAACATCATTCACCACGATCAAGAAGGCTTCATCCCAGGGATGTAAGGTTGGCTCAGTATAGGGAAATCCATTAATGTAATACAATATATAAAGAAACTAAAGAAAAATGTTACATGATCATCTCCTTAGAGGCAGAAAAAAGTGTTTGACAAAATATAACACCCCTTCATGTTAAAAGTGTTAGAGAGATCAGGAATTCAAGGCCTATACCTAAACATAATAGAAACAATTTACTGCAAACCGACAGCCAAAATCAAATTAAATGGAGACATAGTTGAAGAAATCTCACTAAAATCAGGGACAAGGATGCCCATTCTACCCATATCTAGTACTTGAAGTGCTAGCTAGAACAATAAGACAACAAAAGACATCAAAGAGATACAACTTGACAAAGAAGAAATAAAGGTATCCCTTTTTACAGATGATATAATAGTATATATAAGTGATCCCAAAAATTCTACCAGAGAACTTTTCCAGCTGATAAACAATTTCAGAAAAGTGGCTGGATATAAAATTTACTCAAATAAATCAGGAGCCTTCCTTTATACAAATGATAAACAAGCCAAGAAAGAAATTATGGAAACAACTCCTTTCACAATAGCCATAAATAATATAATATATCTTGGGGTAACTCTAGCCAAACAAGTGAAAGACCTGTATGACAATAACTTCAAGTCTCTCAAGAAAGAAATCAAAGAAGATCTCAGAAAATGGAGAGATTTTCCATGCTCATGGCTTGGCAGAATTAATGTAGTAAAAATGGTTATCATACCAAAGGCAATCTGCAGATCCAATGCAATCCTCATTAACATCCCAACATAATTTTTCAAAGTCCTGGAAAGTACAATTCTCAAATTCATCTGGAAAGGCAAAAAATCCAGAATAGTGAAAACATTCTTAACAATAAAAAAGTGGCTGTGGGAATCACCATCCCGAAACTCAAGCTTTACTACAGAGCAATAGTGATGAAAATTTTATGATATTGGTACATACATGTTGATCAATGGAATATAATTGAAGACCCTAAAATAAAACCACACTCTTATGGGCACAGTGAAGCAAATATATACAATGGAAAAAAATAAAGCAAATGGTGCTGATATAACTGTCTGTCAATATGTAGAAAAATGACCTAACAAGCAGCTGAACGTGTCAGATGCAGATATTTTCACCCAACCAATGGACAGAAGCTGCTGACCACTGTCGTTGAATTAGAGGAAAGCTGGAAGAAGCTGAGGAGAAGGGCGACCCTGTAGGAGGACCAACAGTCTAAATTAACCTGGACTATGGAAATCTCTCAGATACTAAACCACCAACCAGGCAGGATACTCCAGCTGATATGAGGCTCAACACATAAACAGAATAGGACTGCCGGGTCTAGGTCTGGGTTTAGTCAGAGAAGATTCGCCTAACCCTCAAGAGGCTGGAGGCCCCAGGAAGTTTAGAGGACTGGTGTGTGTGGGGGGTAGGAAGTCGGTACATCCTCATGGCCCAGTGGGCAGGAGGAAGTATGGGTTGTGAAAAAGTCAGAGGGTGGACCAGGAGGGGAATAAAATCTTGAGTTTAAAATAAAAAGTAAAAGAAGAAAGAAAGAAAGAAAGAAAGAAAGAAAAGAAAGAAAGAAAGAAAGAAATATAAAAGCATAATAATTAAAAAAATCCAAAGAATACTACATCCTCGAAGTTTGAACCACTATAAGGAGACCAAATTAAACAAAATAGTGAAAGAAAAAGTCTCTCTCTCTCTCTCTCTCTCTCTCTCTCTCTCTCTCTCTCTCTCTCTCTTCCTCCCTCCCTCTCTTCCCTACCTCCTTCCCCACCTCAATAATTCCTGACCAATAAAGCTAAAGATTCAGAAAACATACAAACACACTCACACAAACAAGAACATAAGAGGCATCAAAACTCAACTCCAATGGATCAAAGGGATCAACTTAAGGCCAGATATATTGAATCTAAAAGAGGAGAAACTAGGGAATAATTTGACATCTTGGCAGAGGAAAATTTTCTGAACAGGATATAGCAATAGCACAGATACTAAGACAAAATGAGAGTTCATATAACTGAAAGGCTTCAGTACAGCAAATACCATTGTCATTTACAAGTGACAAAATGCAAAGTGAGGAAAGATTTTCACCGATTACATACATTTTTTGTTTGTTAGTTTGTTTTTCTCATTTACTATTTTTTTTTTGTTACTTGTTTGGTTTCTTCAGACAGAGTAAGAACACATGGAGTTGGAGGAGAGAAGAGGAGTGAAGGATCAGGGAGGAGATGAGGATAGGAACCATCATCAGAGGTATATGAAAATGCATTTTACATAAAGAAGGAACTATGTTGTATCTTTTATCTATATAAACTATTCATAGTTACATGCCAAAATTCTTCAAATTGAAATTATCTTTCCATATATATATATATATCTTTAATTTTCACTCTATGCATGAATTTCACTCTGGAATATTTTATAAAATTAGTAAAACATATTAAAAACAGAAATTAGTAAAACACAAGCCACTTTAAATATTTCCTGTAAATATCATATAATCAAGGAGACTGACAGTGTGTCTAATGTGTAAGGAGAAGGTCATAGTTCACACTGTTCGGAGAAAGGTCAGCTCTTTGTACTCATGTCTTCCTTACTTTACCTCTGTCTCTAGAATTTCACACACGTGTTTTGGTAGTTCAAGCCTGAGTGAAATTGTCTTTAAAAAGTCTCTCCTTGTGGCATCTCCTCATATGATAAAACAACATATTATTTTGTGTTACAATTCTGATGTGTATAAAGTGTTCCAGGGGTAAATTTACTAATATCCCAAATAATAGGTGAAAGTTACAATATAAATTAAAATATTACTCATCTCTTCAATATAAAAAGTAGACTGGCAAAGGTCGCTGTGTCTCCTATAGCTATATCTCACAAGATTATCAAATATAGAAGCCTTGAATAAAGATTTTTTCCAGTATATACAGTTTGTTTTAAACATTGAGTAGACATCTCTTATTTAAAAGGAAGAAAAAGAAAGCTAGATTTCAAGGAGATAGTGCTTCACAAACAACTGCCTCAAATAGATTAATGTATCAGATTTATACAGATCAGTGTTCATTGTAAATGACTGACAGGCAGCGATTTTAAACTCAACTGTAATATTGGATAGTCATCCACAAAACTCTAGGGGCTGAATGTAGCTCAGACTTAGTACTTAGATCCTGTATAAATAGAAATGTCACCATAAGGATTTTTGCCTATTATTACCTTTACTCATCCAGCATGATTAGAATTTGAAAGGGAAGATTTGTAATTTTCTCAACAAGATTGGCTATTTATAGTGGGGTACTTCAAAAACATACACAAAACAGTCTTAAACATAATCTGAATAATCAGTGGGAATTATGTGTTGGGGTTGGGAGCTGGGAGCAGAGCCAATTTGGGTGGAATTTTAATAAGTGTGTTGCTGTGGTTTTTGCTGTTTACTTTAAGCAAGGCACTGGATTGTCAGTCTAGGAGATCAAAGTCTTTTTTACCAACTGAGCAGATAATACATAGCATCTGAAACTTCTCATCTGCCCAAAGCCCCGCTCTAGAGCATTTACCTAGGATAGAGGAAGGGATTTTCAAGCTTGTTGTCTTCTTCATTCTCAAGAGAGACTTCCTCATTCAGTGGCACACACATTAGCAAAAATAGTCCTTGAATTAACAAAGCAACATGGAATCCATATGCTTTATACATTTTCACTGATAAGGATATCATACTTGTGAATCATCATATTGGAATCTACTATGTCTCTTAAACCTAATAAAACGTTTGTATGTTTGTATCGCCACTGGGCTAATAAAGTTTAGAAAAATGATAATCCTCTAAAATCACATGGAAAAATACTAGTAGTGCTTACACAAATATTCATAGATTCTGATTTAAAATGTGACAATAAGCAAGGAAATTGGTATTGTATTTGTTAGATATTATGTATATTTAACATATGTAATCTGTTTATCAAAACTATGACAATATGTGCCAAACTGAAGATGAATTAAGAGATTAATATTCAAAAGCTGACAGATACATATATATTCCATAATATATATCATATTCAAGTCTATTTAACAAAATATTATACTAAGTTATCATGATTTTTGATTTTTCATTTTTATAGGCAAATAAGGCAAATATACCACTGTTTAGTTTAGACAAAGTAAAATAACAATGGTATCTGTACCATAGAAGTAAAGAAAGTAATGATAACCTACAAGAAACAAAATATTTAATATATTTTTTGAAACCTGTAAGTCATGAAGCCTTGATATTCTAAGTAGCATATGTTCAGACTGTGATGCTTTCTTCAGAAAGTAGTGCTTACTGTCTGAAGTAGAACGCATTGGTGTGTGTGTGTGTGTGTGTGTGTGCACTTATGAGTGTAGGCATTTGTATAGGCTTATAACACATGTGTGTGTGTGTGTGTGTGTGTGTATTGATGTGGATATCAGAGGAATATAGGATGTGTCCCTCAATTTATTTTCTGTTTCCTTTTTGAGACAACATTTTTCACTGGACCTGGAACACAATTACTCCTCTCACTTTAGGCCAGCACAGGGATACTCCTATGTCTGCTTCCCCCAGGCAGGGTAGCAGGTATAACCTGCTTGCCTAGATGTTATACGGAGGTGCGGAAAATCTAACCTTGTTTCTATATGTTTAAACAACAAGCACAGTACCAACTAAGCCATTTCCTAAACCTCAGATTGATTTTTGTAAGTCCTTAGATTAAATAAAAATTTCCATAATCATTAAATGTAAATAAGTTTTAAAAGTAGCTCATTTATTCTTTATAAGAAATTATTAGATTCAGGGTCTACCATGTGAAACTTGAAACTCATACTTTCATCACAAAAGAGCAGACTGATTTGTCTCATTCAAATATATGCACAAAAGTAACTTAAAAAATAGTTTGTGAATGACCAGACTATTTCCTGACCTATTATCTGTATATTTTCAGAGTATATCTATGAAATATTGAACACACAATACTGAGCAACTGGTAGTTCAATGGTAAAATGTAGACTTATATTTTTCAAAGCCTGCCTTATTTAGTGTTTTTAAATGCTTCAAATCCCTTCTTGTCTATCAATCAAAGATCGGGGAGAAAGAAGGTTAATTGGACAAGGGAGTTGTGGACCTGTTTAGAAGTAGTTCTTTGGTGGTGGTTACAGTCTTCCAATAGCAAACACCAAATATGAATCAGAAGCAGCTGCTTGGTTCAGCAGACACGAGGCTCCACCGAACTGGCACAAGTCGGTAAAAGTGGCAAGAATCAGTTGAAATACCATGAGAAATTCTTTGCCTCATTTCTCTCTACAAAGCAAAGAGCAGCAGAGACCAGCAAAGACCAGTGAAGCATTGCACAGATAGAGAAGACTATGAAGGCTGACATGGCATAGAAATCTAAGAGCACCCTTTGTTCTACTTAGAGTCTTTCCAAATATCACGGGAAATCTCATGTATCTCTTTCAGAAAAACAAAACATGCTCTCTCACAAGACAACTTTCACAAAAATATCTTATGACACAACTAAGTCTCCAAAGACACCGAAATTTCCATGGAAATTTTGGAAGTCCAGAAATTTGTACAAGTTTGTCTCAATTTATAAGGAACTGGGAGAAGATAATCAAACAATTCCTTTTCGAAAGTTCATTTGAAACTTTAGATTTCAAAGGACTAGTGTAAGAGACTAATGGTCCCAAAGCTTACACTATTGTTTGCATGTAATGTTATTTTGAGATGAATTTATTCTTTTAAAGACTTACCACTTCAATTAATTGCCCTTTAGTCTGTAGTTGATATTCTGGAGTGCTTATTAGGAAATGAGTACATACATTCATAAAAAATATTTACACATTAATGTACACATAAGTATGCACAGATCTCCACTTGTAAAATTTAACTGTGTTTGGCTTGTAGGTATTAGGCAGCATGTTGTTAGAAGAGTAAAACTAATAGTATTCAGAAATGAAACTTGGTTCACAATTGGGAAACTAGTTCAGTGTCTTTCATGGACACAGTTTCACTGTCAAATGTGTTCTCTAACCTCTTGCTCTTTGTAATAATTTTGCTAACCTCTGTGATCATCAGGTTGTGTGTAGATACAGTATTCAATCACTCTAAGAGCCACTCATTCTAATTTTCTGTCATATACTTATTTGACCTTACAAGTGCACTTATGTTTGACAAGAAAATCTTCAGAAGGCTAGATGGACAACAGGAGAATGTGACTTAAGATGACAGGAAAATGACTAGGCAAATTTTTTTCTTGTCTTTGTTAGGATGTTAGAGAATTCTGTTTTTCTAAATTTTCAGATGATATGAAGTAAAACAAAAATAGAGACCATATAATAAGAGTGATTCTTGTAGAATACTTCTGTTTGCTTTTACTAGGTATTCAGTCAATACACATTGTAGCTATTTCTGTGAACTACATATTTTCTATTTAAATGACATTATTGTTCTTGAAAAATAATATATCTAACTAATTATCAAAACATGATTTGAAGTCTCATGTTTATGGGAGTTTTAATGAATTGTGAAGGGGTTTTCTGTTAAGGCATCTGTGTTTCCACTATTGATAGGTTAGTGAAACAGAGAATAAGGAGTTATCATTCTAGGACTTAGCTTCTATTCAAATTTCTTAAATTCTATTTTCTTTTCCTTTTCTGATAAAAATAGATAATTGAAAGCATTTTTCTAATTTCTCCTCTCTCATTTTTTCTTCCATTAATTTCTTCAATTCTCTTCCCTTCTTATTCCTTTCATTCCATCTTCCCTCTTACTTTTCATACATTTTCACTCAGTGTCACAGAAAGGCCTTAAACTTACTGACAAACCCTACTTTCCTTTGAATTCTGGGGATTCATCTACACCATCTTCTAAAATGCTAGTTTGGTGTGTGTGGTGTGTGTGTGTGTGTGTGTGTGTGTGTGTGTGTGTGTATGTATCTGCATAATACATATCCTCAGACATGGGCATAAACAAAAGTCAAAGTGGACGTCAAAGAAGAACTTGAAGGAGTCTACTGGTTTTTCTTTTCCAGAACTCATACCTTGGTTATTGAACACAAGTCACCAGTTTGACAGCAAGTGTCTTTGACCACCAGTCTAAATAATCATATGTTGATTTATGATAATTGGTAATTAATTGTGATGTATAATTTTATTTTTCAAAATGAATTATATTACTGCTTAGCACTATTATTTTTTCTTTTTTAATTTACTTATATGTAGTTTTACAATCCAGCCATTGTCCCTCCTTCCCACTCCCCCCCTTCCATAGTTACTCATCCCATTCCCCCTTCTCCTTCTGTTCAAGAAATTTCCCCTTGTGCCAATGAATTAGAGGCTCTTTCCCACTTGTTCTTCTATTAGTTTCATTGAATCTAGTTTTATATTGAAGTCCTTGATCTACTTTGACTTGAGTTTGTGGAAGGTAATAGATAATTGACCTATTTTCATTTTTCTACATACAGACTGCCAGTTAGACCAGAATCATTTAATGAAGATGCTTTCTTTTTACCACTGCCTGTTTTGGGCTTCTTTGTTAAGGATCAAGTGTCCAAAAGTGTGTGGGTTTATTTCTGGGTCTTCAATTCTATTACATTGATTCACCTTTCTGTCTTTATACCAAAGTCATGTGGTTTTTATCACTATTGTTCTGTAGTGCAGCCTGAAGTCAGGGATGGTGATTTGTCCCAGAATTTCTTTTATTGTTGAGAATTGCTTTCAATATTTTGTTTTTCCCCCATATGAAGTTGAGACTTGCTATTTCCTTGTCTATGAAGAATTGTGCTGGAATTTTGATGGCAATTACATTGAATCTGTAGATTGCTTTTGTTAGGATGGACATTTTTACTATGTGTGATTTAGGTATCAGTATAATTGTGACTTCATAGAATGAATTAGGTACAGTACCTTATGTTTCTATTTTATAGAATAGTTTGAGGAGTGTTGGTATTAGTTCTTCTTTGAAGGGCTTATGGAATTCTGTATTCAAACCTTCTGGACCTGGGCTTTTTTTGGTTGGAAAGTTTTTTTTTTTTTTTTTTTTTTTTTTTTTTTAATGACTGCTTCTATTTCCTTAGGGGTTATAAGAATGCTTAGATAGTTTACCTGCTCTTGATTTAATTTTGTTATGTTATATCTGTCTACAAGATCATTCATTTCATCTAGATTTTCCCATTTTGTTAAATATAGGCTTTGGTAGTATAATCTGATTATTTTTTGAGTTTCCTTAGTTTCTGTTGTTATGTCCCCTTTTCACTTTTTATTTTGTTAATTTGAATACTGTCTCTGTGTCCTCTAGTTAGTTTGGTTAAAGGTTTATCTATCTTGTTGATTTTCTCAAAGAACCAGCTTTTGGTTTTGTTGATTCTTTGTATTGTTTTCTTTGTTTCTAATTAGTTGATTTTTATCCTGATTTTGATTATTTTCTGTTTTTTAATCCTCTTGTGTGTTTTTGCTTCCTTTTCTTCTAGAGCTTTCATTATGACGTTAAGTTGCTAGTGTAGGATCTCTCCAATGTCTTCATGAGGGTATTTAATGCTTGAATTTTCTTCTTAACACATCTTTCATTGTATCACGTAAGTTTGCTTATGCTGTCTTCATTTTCTTTGAATTCTAGAAAATCTTTAATTTCTTTCTTTATTTCTTCCCTGACCACGTTATCATTGAGTAGAGATTTGCTCAGTTTCCAGGGATATGCGAAATTTCTGTTGTTTTTCATATTATTGTATCTTCCTTAAATGTCTCTGTTATGTTCATGAGATGAAATTAGGTCAGCATTATGATTTTCAGTTGTGTTGGGGTATTCAGTGCTTGCTGTGGTGGGAGAACTGGGTTCTGATAGTGCCAAGATATATTGGCTTCTGTTGCTTCTGTTCCTCTGCTTGCCTATTAATCTGGTTATCTCTAGTGATAACTGGCCTGGGTGTCTGTCTGGAGCCTGTCTCCTTGGAGTCCTGCTCACTATGGTGGTGGTGAGAGGGGCAGACATGCTTATCTGCCCAGGTGGCAGTGCCTATCAGAAGGGAGATAGGGTTCCTAAGGAGAGGCCATCACTATTATTTTTAACAATGCAATTATTCTCATGGAAGACATTATGTTTCTATAACCATTCACTGTTAAATTAGAGTAGGCATTTGTGATAAATAAATATTGTGCCTTTAAATTTTCTTAAAATTTATGCAAAAAAGGCAAGTAGATATATAGACAGTACAAAACCTATGAACTAATGTTTGTTTTATGTGTACCTTTTCTATGCAATGTCTATTTTACTAAATTATTTTGAATATCATCAGGGAGCATTTGGTGAAACTTTATTTTATTAACTCAACAAATATTTATTCTTAGTATTATGTGTTGCAATATCTAAGTTGGTTAGGAGAGACATATACACATGCACATATGCATATGTTCACTGTACTGTGTACATATATATTTCACATAAAATATATACATATTTAATAAAAATCTATAAATTTTATCTTGAAGAAAGCAAGACATATTTGTAGTATTAGCATAGAAAACATAAAGTATCTTTGTTTCAATTTTTTTAAATTTAGTCACAAATTATATATTTTGCCAGCGTTTTACATTCTGGTTAAATAAATAACATTTTCAATGCACGATTTTTTGATGTACTTAACATATTTTTCTGTGGATAAGTCAGTTATAGAATTAAGTTTATTTTTCTCTGAAATTTGCCTCAGGATTGAGTGATATTCCTATCGAAATTTATAAATGACAATTTAACTTACTCAAGGTTCATGGTTTGTAGTTCTTACTATCATTTTCATTACAACTATTCCCAGTATTTTACTCACTCAAATTTCCTTTGTCTTCAGTTGAAAGATTTTTTTCTTTTCATAAACCTCAAACTACTTATTTATTTTGCAGAATATATCACCTTTTGATCTTTAAAGAAAACAGAAATTTTGTTTTACTCATTTACTCATGTGAAAGCAATTAATTTATAAACATTCCTACTAGTTTAGATGTAGCTATTGTAAGTTTTAATTTTTATGATTCTGGAACAAAATATGCATAATTCTAGAGAGTTTTGACAAAAATAAACATATCATCAATTTTCATTACTTTGATCTTTGATCTGAATGTGTGCTCATGGGTATGGAGGATGTTTGAGTAGAGGCTGTAGGGGTAGAGCAGATTACTTTCTCTATCAATTTGTAATATATTTCCTTGAGGCACGTGAACCTGAAACTAATCTGCTAGCCAACAAGCTACAGAGCCCATCTGCTATCTCCTGCTTAGTATTTTGAGGTCATAGGAGTGAATCAGGTTTTCTATGTGACTGTTTATAATTCAAACACAGGCTCTAATCCTTTCAACAGTATATGCTTTTGCTCACTGAGCCATCTATTTATTTCTTTTTTTCATAACTCTGGTTAGAACTAACAAATTATATTTCCTACTTTTTTTTCTAGACATCTCCACATAGATCTTTACTCTGTCAAGCCTTCCACATTGCCACCCCACATCTCAGCCCCCAATGCCCTGAATTTCCAATCATCTCTCCCCATACTTTCTCACTCCATTCCACTTTGTCTCCTGATCCCTTCTGTTCCATATGTACCTAATAGTCCACATGCACAATTTATTCTATTTCTGCTGTCCAGGGAGATCAATGAGCCTTTCTTAGAGCCCTCATGATTACTTAGCCTTTCTGGGTATATGTATTGTAACTTGATAACATTTACTTAACAGCTAACATCCACTTATCAGTGAGTATCTTCTATGTTGATATTTCTGGTTCTAGGTTGCTTCATTCAGGTTAGTGTTTTTTCTAGTTCCATCCATTTGCCTGGAAAAGTCATTAGTCATTTTTTGTAACAGATGAGTAATAATCCACAGTGTAAATGTACCAAATATTCTACATGAATTCTTTGGTTAAGTGACATCTAGATTCTTTCCAATTTCTGGATTTTACAAGTAAAGCCACTGTGAAAATAGTTGAGGAAGTGTCTCTGTGCTAGGATGGGACAAACATCCTTTGGGTATATGCCCAAGAATAGACTAAGTATACTAGCTGGTCTTGTGGTACTCCAATTCCCAGTTTTTTTATTTTTATTTTTGAGGAAACAACATATTGATTTTCATAGTGGTTGTACAAGTCTGTACTCCCATCAGAAATAGGGTATTGTTCCCTGGTTTTACATTCTTGCCAGCATGAGCTGACATTTTTTTTTTTATTGATCTTAGTCATTCTGACAGGATGATATGGAATCTCAAAGTAGTTTTTCATTTTAATTTCCCTGATGGCTTAGGATATTGAACATTTCTTTAAGTGTTTCTAAACTATTTGACTTTCCTCTGTTGAGAATTATCTGCTTAGATCTGTACGCCATATTTAATATGATTGATTTTTTCTTGATATCTACTTTCTTTAGTTCTTAATATATTTTGTGTATTTGCCATCTATTAGATGTAGACTTGACAAAAAATTTTTACCAACTCTAGGTTTCAGTTTTTGTGTGATTGGTGGTGTCCTTTGCTTACAGATGCTTTTTGGTTTCTTAAGATCCAATGTATTAGTTATATATGTGCTTGTGCTGACTATGTTCTATTCAGGAAGCTGTCTCCTGTGCCAATGCATTCAAAACTATGCTCCACTTTCAATCTTTCACCAAGGTCAATGTATCTACTTGTATGTTGAGGTAATGGCTATCCTACCAAATGTAATATATGGGTTCAATGCAATTCCAATCAAAATTTTGACACAATTCTTTAAAGAAATTGAAATGACAGTATTTAGTTTTATATGGAAAGACAAAACCCAAGAGAGCTAAAATAATCCTGAAAAATAAAAAAGTTCCATAGGTATTGCTCTACTGGATTTTAAGCTATATTACAGAACTATAGTAATAAAAGCCTCATAATATTGGTGTAAAATAGACATGTTGATTATTGGAATAGAATCAAAGACCCAGGCATAAATCCATTCATCTAAGGACACCTGATATTTAATAAAGAAAGAAAAAATTTAATAGAAAAAATGAAGCATTTTCAACAAATGATACTGCTCTAATTGGATATCTGCATGTAGAAGAATGTAGATAGGTTTATAGGCATCACTCTGAACAGAACTGAAGTCCAAGTGGATCCAAAATTCAACATAAATTCAGTAAGTAGAAATGTTACTTAGGGAAAATGGATAGTAGATATTCTTTCAAGATTCCCTTAAGAGGGTTCATGCTAAGCATAGGACAAAGTGGTAATATGGTGAAAACCACAAATAGAAAATATGATTAGCTAAGAAATGTTGAGGATTTTCTTTAAAAACAAACAATTTCTTATAAACCAGGAGACAGAGACCATAAAAGCTAAAAGGAACCTTCATAGAGTTACTCATATGTAGATTATTCTATTTTTTAAATCATTTTTTATGAGGGGGTCAAGGTGTCTTTTATAATAATACTTAATTTTGTATATAAGTGGATGCAAAACAAAATGTAATAATTGTATTTGTGATAAGGATAAACACTTCCAAACTTGAGAGTAACAGTTTATAATAGGGAATAAGCAGAAGGTCTTTTTGTAAAAGAACACATAACAAGAACAAATTTATATCTATTTTCATTTATACTTCTGAATGTTTGAATTTGAATGTACTGCTAACTATTAGATATATATATATATATATTAAACAAAACTGACAGTGCTAAACCATAAACACAAGTCTTCTGAACTACAGAATGTATAGCTGTGTGTTTGTGAGGAAGGCAGTCACACTTGTGAAAGGTATAGGAAAAGAAGTTACAGACAGCTGTGAAAGAAAGACCCATTGCTAAATGGAACACCACTTCCCTCACGTGCAGTGCATGTGTTTTCATATACATATATTACTCTAGGGGAAATGGGCTTGCTTCTATTTTGCTTTTCCTATCCACCAACTTAAATTTCTTATAGATGAAATAATATTTCACACACTCTTCCTCAGGAATTATTCATTTTAGAGCATTCTTTCGTCTTTACTTATTTCTCTGATTTCTGTTTGTTACTCCCTTAGTTGAATCCTGATGGTTTTGATGAATGTCAAGAACACCAACTACCTGAAAGCATTTAAACTCCTTTTCCTATAGTTATTCCTTGATTGTTAAGCTAACTTTCCATTGATTTGTTTCTCCTTCTTTTAAGTGCCCTCCCAGGCTGGTCACTACCTCTGTTTACACACTCAGCTACTAACTTTCATTCACTTTAAATTCCTTTTTATTAGGAGTCATGCTGACTCTGCCATGCTCTCACACAGTTTCTTAGCAACTGGTCTCTCTCAGTGCTTTAGGTTATTGATTACCCTGCAGATGATGAATTAGCTGAAGCTGTTTTCCTTCATTTTTGATGTTACTCATTTTAGGATTGACTTTGGCATTTCCAACATATTTTCTTCTCTAGAAAGTTTTTGATGCAACAGTTGAAAGGATTTATAATTAGTAACGAAAATTCTCAAAAACATTGCATGGAATCTGATAACTAGATGATCTTTATTTTATCTGGTGTAGAATATAAATATGAGAAAACTTTGATTCAGGAATGGTAAACCAAATGCAAAAGGTTTAAGATGTGAGTTACTAAATGATCTAAGGAAACTTTCATGTTTTATAATTGCCAATTCAAAACATTTTGTAGTATTCAAAGTTACAAAAGCTGTTTCCTCAAAACTCAGTCACTCATAGAAAGACAGAGTGAAGGCTCAGAAGCCTAAAGAGCTAGGAAAATCTTCCATGACTTAGAAAACTCATGAGAAGAGAGAACCCTCAAAAGCCCAATCTGTGGTTAAAGTACCTCTTGAGAGAGCTGAGCTAGACTGACTCCATGTTCAGGAGACTTGGCCTAAGTTTCTGTGTCTCAGAACTGCACAAGTAGACCGAGTCTGTTACTGAAAAAACTACAGCCCCTACAGGTAGCAAAAGGTCATAATGAGTCAGCAATAGTTTCTAAGATACCTCATGGAAAGTTCCTGGAGCCATAGCCTATCCCAGAGACACTCATACCTGTGCAAATAGAGCCAACCAATCAAGATAAAGGTCATCTATTCCTCCCCTGAATTCTCCCAATGGGCTTTAAATTGGGCCTGTGAAACTCACGTCTCTATTTCCATGCTAGACTTCTGCAGAATAAATGGTGTTTGCTTGTGCATACTGTTTGAATCTAGGGTGTTCTCTTCAGTGATTCTTGAACGTTTACATTCATTGTCTAGTTTATATAAATAATAAACAACTCCCTCAGTCATCTCTTTAATTCCTCCACTGAGGACCCTGTGACCAGTTTGATGGTTAGATGTGAGTTTCCGCCTCTGTATATACTAGCACTTTTTGTACTGGGAATACTTTTATTCCTGCCCATCTTGTTAAAGCTTGTCTTTAACAATATCAACATGTTGGCAGCCAAAGTACGTGGCTTGAACCTGAAAATGAACCCTGAGACAGAGTTATTAAATTAACAGGCTGGCAAGCCAAAGATGGATAATATTCTGCACAGAGCCTTACCAACCTTAGAAGTGCGTTGTTTTTGATAATGCATATTCCATGATGGTAAGGAAGGCATTCTTGGCAGAAAGACCCAAGACAGACTCAATATTGTTAATGAAATAAAAAAAGTGGGAGATGTGGAGAGCTGCTTGGCAAGAATCTGACATGGGCCAAGGACAAGGAAATGGGCTGCTTGGCAGAAATATGACATTGGCCAAGGACAAGGAAGTAGGCTTCAGGAAGGAATCTGACATTAGGCTAAAACAAAGAAGTAATTTCAGGTAGGAATCTAAATATTAGGCTAGAACAAAGAAGTAATTTCAGACAGAATCTAAATTTTAGGCTAGAAGAAGGAAGTAGGCTTCAGACATGAAAATGAATTTGGGCTAGGTCAGGGAAGTTGGCTCAGATATTTTGGTCATCCTGATAATCTTTTAGAAACAGTGATCACATGAGTGTTCATGGTAATTGGGTTTAATGCCTTGCTTATTCTTTGACTATTTGTGTTTATTGTCTTGCTTGTTCCTTGACTATTTGCATCTATTATATTGCTAGACCCTCAACCTAGAATTGACCTTAATACATGCATGTAATTAAAATGGTATAAATGCAAAAAGGAGGAGGGTCGATGGGATAAAGGGTTTTAGGGAGCAGAAATGGGGAAAAGGGATGACATCTGAAATGTAAATAAATAAAATATCCAATAAAAATAAATAAACAACAAACAATTATAGGTAATGTAGGAGACTCTACTGAGTCTCTTGTGAGTTTGCATAAGAAGTCTGTGAATGCAGCATTCATCAGGCACACATTATCACATTAGCTAGTGTCATCTTTCCAATGATGTGGCTACCTTGGAGATGTCTATGATTGTGTAAGTTCTACAAACTCATTGGTTCACTAAGATGGAGAAAGGTAGAGTGGTATCATTTTATTTTGTTTTGTGAGGTCAGGGGTCTTTGATCTGTTGTCATGTTCTACCTGTAGTGAATGAATGTTTGCTTCCAAGTCTCCCCATGAAAAGACATACAAAAATAAATAGCATCAATATATCTACTTTTAATGATAAATTAAATTAGTATTTGTATGAAATCTTGCTGATATTCTGATGAAATTAAAATATGGCCCCAATATTTCATGAGATTAGTGAAAATTATTTTAAAAATGAAGAAGCCACACAGGTTTATATTTAAATAAACAGTTTAATTATATGTCTGTTTCTTTTAACGACTTATAACATTAAAATATATAAATGTTGTTACAGTCTTCTTTCAGTGATTATACAAAGGGAGGAACGTCCTCAATCTTGTTAGGTCACTGGCTAGGTTTGTAAATAAATTTTTAAAAAGAAAATTATCTGGTAAATGCATATTGATGTATTTAGCAAGTTTTACTGGAGATAGTGGCCTTCACAGGATTGAAATTCCTATAGGAATAGAGAAATCGCAGTGTTATAAGCAGTTTGATCAGGAAGGAGACATCCATAAAGAATCATGTAACAAAATGAAAATGTTCTCATGGCAACCTGCTCTCCAAGAAAGTTTGGAAATTTTATTTTTATGTTTATTTTCACATTTGTTTTTTAATACCTCTTCTAGGGAATAAGGAATGAGGATCTTAGGGAAATCCTTGTATTTACTATTTTCTCAGTTTCCAACAGGTTTAAATAACAATGTACAATGAAATCAGTGTTTTGAGTGAATAAAATATTCTATAAACTAATAAAAGTAGTTCTTACACAGAATATATTAGATGTTTGTGAAATAGGTGTTGGAAACTGCCTAATCAGAAAATTGCAAAAATTTTAGAATAACAAAATTTCTCCTGTGTAGGTTCTGGTTTATTTTCCATCCTCAACTTTTCATCTTGCAAACACTAAATACACTTGATTTTCGTCTTACATATTTAAGATATACTTAGTTTTTAATTTCAATAATGTTTTAAGATATATAGACAGATAAAAGAAGTTCAAAATAATAGATATATTAATTAATTTTTCAAAAATTTTACTAGTGTTTGTTTATTTTATATGCTTATGAGTTTTATAAAGTAATTTTATTCAAGCATATTATGTACATTTATCATTTGCACATACAATCATCTTGATTTTTCTCTTCTATTCTGCTTTTTTCCTAGTTACTTTTTTCCCATAGACTCTCTATTCTACTTTTATTTCATATATGTGAATATATGTGTGTGTATATGTATTAATACAAACTAGAATAGCCAGACAGTGACCTTGACCAAAATTAAATAACCTCATTAAAATTTGTGTTCTGAATATAAATATAAAGTTCTCAAAAGAAGAAGGCAAATTACTGAGAAAATTTTCAAAAATATTCAAAATAAAATTAAAACTATTTAGAGAATTCTCTTTTCTCCATTTAGAATAGGGGGAAAGTCTTAATGTGCTGTTATTTATGTGAAGGAGAAAAGAGACTTTGATTGACTTTGATCCAGTCACTATTAAAATCACACAGAAGTTTCTCAAAAAGGTAGAAAGTAACCTACAGCAAAACTATAACTATATGATTCTTGGGCCTGGTACCAAGAAAGCTGTATACTACAATAGAACCTGTTCATCAATGTTCATTGCCATTTCATTCATAAGACCCAGAAAATGAAACAAGAGCAGATGTCCATCAATAGATGAATGGGAAATGAAATTAGTTCATTTAACATGGTGGAATTTTGTTGACTCAGCTGAGTCAACAAAATTAAAGTTTGAAATGTGCACGTAAACATATAAGCTGGAAATAATCACTGTATATGAAGTGAACCAGACCAAGAAGGATACAATAGCATTTTACTCATATGTTAATGTTAGCTTTGATTCTTTTGATATGTGTGTATAAACTGTAACAGCAATAAAAGCCACAAAACTTGTAAAGGTACAAGGCAACTTTTTATGGGAGGGAAAATAGAATGTATGTAGTATAAATGTGAATGAGGAATATTGGAACAAGATTGATTATATTGGGGGACAGGAGCACAAGATACAAGATTTAGTGTGAAGAGGAATAAGTAAGAATAAAGATATTTGCATAAGTCCAATGGAGACCTATTGCTGTAGAATGTTACTAAATATGTATACACATACATACTGAACATGAGTTTAAAATTCATTATTTTATAATAAGGGGAAATGTCTCTCCCAAACTCCAAATTCCTATAAAATGCATCAAGCTGGTACTGACCTGAAAGTTTCATTCCAACATTCTATTTTTGCATTGAAGTACTATAGCTTCCACAAACGTTACAAAATATTGCCAGTGCTCATTACACTCAAGAATTTGTGATAGGACTGTATTTCTGAAGACACAAAATATTTAAGTCATGAAACATAATGACATCAAGCCGGTACTGACCTGAAAGTTTCATTCCAACAGGCTAACTTTCATAGTGTTATAAGGTGCTATGTTTACTCCTGGAGGAAAAAAATAATTATCCATCTTAGTCATCTGTGAATGTTGCAGACTGCCAAAATGACAGACCTGAGAAGATATACTCACTGTTAAAAAGATGACAAGAATGTCATAGGAGTAACCACCAGTTTCTGATTGAATTTACAGTCCCCTCTACAAATTGATACTTATGACAGACACTGTTATCAAGGCAAATAAACTGTGGCACAATAGTCCTAGGCTGTATGAGAAGAGCTATTATTATTATTCTGTTAGATTGACATTGTGTTAAATTGATTTTTAATGACATATTTCTATATCCATAGATTAATGACTTTTTCAACACTCATTAGAGAATACTTGTTTTCCAGTAGATTACAATTAACAAAGGCATTAAACTGGTCAACATGTAAATAATAAAAGATTGTAGAGTGTCCAGTCTTAAATTGGATTTCTATGTTCATATTCTTTCTTTTCAAGAATAAGGGATGATCATAGAAGAAGGGTAAAATGATTGTAGGAGATAAAAATAGTGCAAGACTACAGTAAAACAATGTTCTCCAGTATCAACGAGACAATTTCATGTATGCACTGGCAGCAACTATGAATTCATATACAAGACCTGCACTAGATCAGGCTGAACAGAATCTCTGAATGGAGGGCAGAGGGTAGGAAATACCAATAGAAGAAAAGCTATTGACAAGTGATGACTATAAGGAGAAGTTGAGCCATTTTTCTTCAGAGAGATTGCCCCTATGAAAGGCTAGCAATGCTCCAGGAGATGATTATGAACACATAATTGAGAGAAAAGAATTGGGTGAAGTTAATCAAACAAAACACTTTTAAAATTTTAAAGTAAAAACATAAAATAATTTATTTGTATTACTATTCATATTTATACAAATAAATATAGTGATATATTTATTAAAATCATTAAATTATTATTTTAAATATTTCATCATGAACTTAATCAAAGAAAAAAGGCCAATTATGGCAATTATTTTAAAATATTTGAATGACTATGCATTTGTTTTATATTAGTTAGTATCATTTTAAGCTAAATGTTGAGATCATTAAGAACACTGATATGTTTTCCTGAGTTTACAATAATCTAAGGAATTGTTTGATATTTTATTTTCATAATAAGAACAAGCAACACAATGAATACAATTAAAAATTTAATATCAGCAAGATTTTTGTAAAAATTTATTTTTTTGTGTTATGTGCACTTTGGTGCTTATATGGAATTTATTTTACATGCATTCAGAGACCTGTAGAAGATAGAAAACAAATACAGACTGCTGGGCCTTTTTGAGAGTCTTCTTTACATCTTGGCTTGACTGAGACTGAATCTCAGCAGTCTTTAATGTTCACATGCTTTGGGCAGCGGTAGTGGGGAGGCTAGACATTCTGGTCAGTTTCAAAGACTTTCTGATTTTATTCTGTATTGTTTACACTTTGTCTTCATGAGCTTATCAGCAGGATAGAATGCTTCAAACTCAGAAATGGCCATACAACATTCTTTTTTCTGAATAGCTAACCCATTGTATAAACCATTGTAATTAATCTCTTCTTACACATACATATCCTATTGGTTCTGTGTCTTTAGAGAAATTGTTTTAATGCAACTTCTGTTCTTAATGCTCATCTCTGTTCTATGAATGCTTAATTTTCCATGCAATTTCTACTTCCTTGGCTCTCTAAAATCCAGTTCCTTTAGAAATTAATATCATGCTTTAATGCATAGACAGATACAAAGTTTAATACATCAGTAGCCTTTCTTTTTACCAGCAACTAAGAAGGTTGTCATTTGTTTAGTACTCATAGAATTAGACTTTTTAAAAACTTATTCTATAGCTTATCACATAATGTCCAAATAGAGACAGTTTGTGACTTTGCACAAAGCTTGCTTATTAGACAGGGGAGACTAATTAGACCCTACTTCTAGAATTACTCATGATTATTCTAGGTATGTCAGTCTCCTTCCTACCCCATGAATTAAAAAAAAAATGTTGCATAGAATAACTGTAAATTACTCAATCAATACAGATTTAGAAACAAGTAGTAAATTTTCATTTTATAATGAAAATTTTATAAAGATAATTTTATAAGGATAATTTTAAAAAGAAAATTCTGATTTTGTTCTTTATATTACACTGTGTATTCAAGGCAATAGTAATGGGTAATTGAATCCAGCACAATGTTTCTATGCTGTATTCTGAAATCCTAAATAAAAAATAATTACTTTTCACTAAAGACATACTGTATTTGTTCTGCATAAGAGAAAACTAACGCTGGCTTCTCTGTATTCACACTAGCAAACTGATATTAAAATTGCTTCTGTGCTGGGGTTGACTACCAAATTCTTGCAAAAAAGAAACTATCCAAGTTGAAGGGAAAGATGATTAAAATTTTTAAAATGTTGGGAAAGTTGATAGAATCAGACTAGTTGAAAAAGAAATTGGCAAAATAATGTTTAGACACATTGTCCCATGCCAATGAATAGTTTGGTTGTTTAGAAGTGCTATAAAAACTGTTGCTATAACAACACTAATTAATTATGGTGGGATTTCATGCCCTGTAGCTTAGAGCCAACTCATGATGCTCTTATTATATGTGACACAAAATGTGCAAAACGCTTCTGCTGAGGTGTTTCGAGATGTAAGGTGATGAACAAGCTTATGCTTGAGAGGAATTTTGTCCTTGTTAGTGTTTCTTTTGCAATCATGTGTCATGGTATTCTAAGCCATGAAACCCAAAGCATACAAATATCATGAGCATTCTTTTGAAGGAAAAAAGAGAAGACAAAACAAAACAAAACAAAAATGTAGAACCCAGGCAACTGCAGTATTGAGTTAGACAGTTAGTAAAAAACACGACTGTCAATATGTTATGCTAATTTGTTCCAACAACTCCACAATCATGACAAGAAGCAGCTGACAGACATAAGACTTCCAGGTAGACAGTGTAGAATCTGGAATATATATTTACTATAAACATTTGCAAAACAATGACTAAAATTACTATGCTCAAAGTCTTCATAACACCTGGATATTGCTAAATGCTACTGTTCATGTTTCAGTTTTTACTAGTTTTGTAGGTGAATTCACCCACAAATAAAAGCAGCAGTTTCTACCATCTTTATACAATATTTTTTCAGTGAAGTCAATATGGACTAAAATTCAAAGTTTTCTTAGAGAATATCATTATTTTTACTGCAAAATATTACATTAAAGGTTGAAGGAAATTGTTGGAATCGAATAAAATTCTTCACCTAATGTATTTCAAGAGATGTTTATTCATCCCGAGGACAAATAATTTTCATAAATTGGCTTCACAAGTTGAAGGAGAACTCTGAATTCTCAGCCCAGATTTAAAGAACAGCAGCAGCAAAGTGTCTTAGCATGTAGATTAAAGATGAGCAATGATTTAGCAGACAAGGTGGACACTCTCCGTTTAGTAATGTTGAACCTGACTCTTATGTTCCTGCATTGGACTGCCAGCTGTGTCAAGGTCTGCCAGCCACTGATTCCCCTGCAGACATACCAGCAGCTGCGAAGCCACCTGTGTAAGGAGACAAGCTTGCGAGAAGAGAGAATCACATTGACCTCGGGCTAGCTTTGCTTTCTCTAATTTCTGAAATACTGTCAGATTTGAAAAAGGAAATGACCACCTTCCAATGTTATCTCTCAATGCTGTCAGCACACGAATACAAAAGCTATCACCAGAAGCACCTAAGCTATCTAGTCCATTTTGATAATTATTTTCATGAAGGTTAAAGGATAGACTACAGGAAGAATTGTGCCAATAAGAAGACAAAATCACTTTGCATCTAATGATAGACTTCACCAATATTTAACCTGAGGGAATCTGCAGTTTATTCATACAAGGCATCCCAGAAGAGGTCCGTTGTAAGGGGGAAAGAAAAGGAGAGAAAGTGATTTGGTTTTTTTTTTTTTTTTTTTTTTTTTTTGAGGTGACATATGGGATCGTTGCAGCACTCTGAGAAATTACAAAAAAAATACTCCAGTGCACACATGTATGTTTGAGTATGTTTGTGCAATTGTGGAAATATGAGTATATGAGCTGAAAAAGCTAATACTAACATGATCAGAAGAAAAATGGCAATTGAGACAATATGCTGTAGAAATAGAAAAGGTAAAATTATGAAACCTCCTTTTGAAGATGTGCTCTAGGTAATCATAACAAAGAAAAATGAATAAAAATAAAAGCAATTGTCTTATGTTACCACTTTACAGTATGAGGATAATTACAAAGTCCTCCTTATTGCCGAATTCCCACTGATTTCAGTTGGGATTTTGGGCAAAACCAGCATACATATGTATTCATAGGAATTCTAATGTTTCATTCTTCATATTAGCTACAGAATTTATTAGCATTTTTTAAACCCAGGAAAGATAGCAATGGATAGGTTTTTGATAAGTGATATGTCACACTTATACTTTTAAGGTTATTAACATTTAAAATCTTACAAAATGATCACAGTTCAGAATAGCAAATTCAAATTTATCACATTAGTATATATCAGTGACTCTTATCAATTATCCTGAAATCTGATTCTATCAGCAGAATTTATTCATCCATCTTTGCTGTGAAACTGGGAACAAATTTGTTTAAATTATTGGTCTTTTAATTCGCCTCATTTCGTCTCCGTCTGAGAAGCCTGCTTATTTCAGGCAGCTGCATATGTTGCCGTGATTGATGAGATCTGCCGCAATCAAGCAAACCGCCCTGGGTGACCAGTTTACCCTTCCCTGCCTGGGTTCCAGCTGCCAGTTGCCCCCACTGTGTGACAGCTTCTCCTTCTCCTCACCTTGTCATGGAGCCAAGACTGTACACCGTAGGGTACAGGTAAGCATCTGCCTCCACAATCATTGCCAATAGCTCACCATTATCAGCTGCCAGGGGTGCTTCAAAGCAACAGAGAGTTCTTTCTCTTAACACAGAGACCAAGCGTTTTACGCTCTAACCAAACTCTTCCTGGGGAACCTCAGTGTCCTGTTTGTTCTTTACTTTATTTAAATTTCATTAGAAATCATTGTTGCTTTTTAAAATAGGTCATAACACCTCATAGGAAAATAACAACAACAATAACCACAAAAAGATTCCAACATCAATTTTCATAATTCTATAGACTATACAAGGACATTTTGTTTAAAGTTGCAGATTCTTTTGGCCTCCAGTAATTATATTCTTATATAACAAGAAAATTAAAAAGCTTTCAAACATTTTAATTCATGCAAAGTATAAATGAAATCTGCCTATAAAGGTGAATTATCCTGAAACATCTGTCCTTCTATTTGTACACTGACAAGGGTAGGCCAAAACCAAATGAGAAACAGAATTACTGTGAATAGCAACATTAAATCAAGTTTTACTGTTTTGGTTCTTAACTGCAGAATGCTAAAATTTTTATTGTTAAATTATCTGTTGTTGTAATTTAATATTTATTGAAAGCCTATGGTAATCTAGGAACTTTAAAGTCTATAAATAAAGTGCATATCTTGTATTTAAAAGATTATAAATTTCTATAGTAATATGTTAGAGATTATTCTTATGCATGCAACTATGCAAAAATAATATGACATATAATTTGGAAAATAATATGCTTGTCAGAGTAGCAATGAATTTACTTCAAAGCCTTTGGTATAAACACTGTTATATGGGTTTATGAAGATCAAAAGCTTTTTCAGAGAAATAATTCAGTTCAAAACTGAGCTGCTACACAAGAGCTGGAAGATCTTGGACAAGTTATCTCACTTCACAGAATAAAAGTCACCTTATCTTCAAATAGTAATAATGAAACTTACCTTGTGTGATTTACTGAGAAATGAATATAAAATACATGTAAAGGTATGTAAAATTCTTAATGCAGTTTCTGATGGGAGCTGCTATCATTACTAAGTGGTAGGTGAAGAACATAGGGGATTCTTACTGATAATTCTGAGGCAAACATGATATATGTTCTAAGAACTGTGTATCAATTGAACTTTATCAACACACTTCCAACAAACGGAATGTAAAAAGCATCAGAGACGTAAAGCTTTGTCTTTACATGCTAGGAAAGAGCTTTTAATGTAAATGAGCAACTCAGAGTTACCATTCTGATTTACTTTCTATGTGAGGACAATATTCAAGTTATATTATGCCTTTCTTTCACTTGAAAATTGAGTATCACATTGGTAAGTTTTTATGTTCTTGATCTTTTTGACCTTTTGGAGTCTCTTCTGTGTAAAATGATACACTTCATAACTACAGGATTTTTATTACATTGAAAATTAAATATTCTCTTGTCAACCTGTTCAACTCTTACTAAAATTTTTCAATGCCATTTATTTCGTTAGCAAATCAAAGTTAAGAACAAACGTAGATTTTTCTTCTTGATGAGTAACACAGAGATAGATATAGATAAATAATTTGTGAAAACAGCAAATTAGTTAGGTCTCTATATTTCCAGTATTATCATTAGTATGCTTTTTAATTTCTCTTTATATTTAACTGAAATCTGGAAATTTATTGGGCAGAAAATCACAGCCTAATTCAGCTTTTCCTGTCAATGTTTCAGTCACCAAATCATATATAGAAAGGTATACAGGACTGTACTTATTCTATAGTTCACATTTTACCTAACCTACATTCCAGAGGATAGATAGAAAGATAATTCTGTTATTATGGATGGTTTAAATTCTCCAACATGGGCTATGATTGCTTCTCGCTTATCTAGATTCTCACTGGTTTGAACATGTAATCATAGGTGATAGTAAAACCATAAATTCTATGTGTAAGAAATCCATTTCTTTCCTTACTTGGCTGTGTTTTTATAATGACTGTACACTACTTTCACAGCTACTTTACTCTGTGCTTTCTGCTCTATTGATTTTGCAGGGCATCGGAATGAAGACAGAAACAAAACTAAAATGAGTGTGCCCTGAAGAGCTAAATTATATTGCTTTGTAACCTTAACATATACAGGGCTTTAGGTACTTGTCATTGTGACCAGGGTGTTCCCTGGCTAGACAGCAATACATATGGGTTAGTTAAAAGCATAGAGATAAACCTCTCTGGAAATGGTTTTAAGAACAGTGTCTGTTTATCAACTGCGATTAGTTAGCCTTTTACCTTGAATTGGATAGTAAGTGCCCATACCAATAATGTCTCTATGCAGAAGAAGCGCATTATAGGAGACAAATTATCAGGCATGCTATAGGTTACTCACAGTAGTGTTTTGACTTCAGTAGCATTATATGCTTCTTTGTAAGAAGGGCAATGTGTCAAGTTGGCTGGATGCCAGGTCATGCTTGCATTTACTCCTATAGATACTTACAACAGGAGGTGGGTCAGAATCTAGGAGGAAAACAAATGGATGTTACACTTGATTGGGAAGGCAGAAGGACCGTGCTCAGATGAGATTTTCTGGATTTTTTTTTTTAATCCCAGTAGGTAAGCATTGAAGTAGCACATGTGCCTGGCTCTTTGGGTTAGTATAGAAAGATATGGATAATATTTTCTAAGTAAAAATGACAGAAAGGGAATGCACTACTTGATGCAGTGAAGCATGAAGATGGCAGATGGAAGGAAAAGATGTACTGGAGATTATCATATACTTTCAATTGATTTCAGAGAAAATTATTCAGTACTGATCTCATTTTTTTCAAATATTAGGAAGACTCATCAAGCTGAAATCATATTTGTTTCCAAGAGGTAAAAATACATGGTTTACTAGGAATCTTGAGATAGTGAGTAGCATCAAATGATATAGAAGTATTTCGATATTATAAAATAACCTGTGTTGTTCATATCTTGCTCAAATATGTAACAAATCAAAGGAATGTGATGGAAGTAGTACATATCAAATTAATTTACTAAAACATTTGATGTTGATGCTACACTGATGATTTTTTTGATGAAATTTAAAATCTGTTAAGGTCTGTTTTATCTTAAATTGCTGGGAATAGATTGAAAATTAAAATTTTTAGAACTCGCACTAATGTTTTACAAATAGAAAATAATCTGATAACAGCAGTTTGAAATAATTGCTGTATACAGTCTTGAATTAAACTCTCATAATGAAATAAAAGAATTTAATTATATTGAAAATATTACATAATTAATTTTACATAGGAGTATAAATAAATTAAATGCCATTTATGCACAGGTTCATTTCAAACTTCCTTTTATATAACAGCAAAACATTCAAATTAATTCTAATTTGCTATGGTAGATCTATTATAATACTTTTGTTCCTCTGAGGTTTATGTGTTTGTGTGTGTGTCTGCGTCTGTGTGTATGTATGTAGGAGAATTTCCTGGAAACTCTGGATTCAGTTGTTTTTCCTGTTAGAGGTCCCTGATCACTTCTAACAGAAAACTAGCCTTCCTTTACTTGAACATACTCTATTAATATCATCTGTGATCAGCACCTGAAGGATGGTACTTACCTTTCTCAGAATCATATGCAGCCATTCCTTAATATAAAACCTGATCTTTAACCAACTGTTAAGGAGTGTTTCCAAAGAATCAGTTCTCTACTTGACTTCAGAGTGATAGAACATCTCTAACTCTAAGATCAAATATTTGCATCTTTGTAGTTTCATGCCCAAGAACATGAAAGTACTCAATTATTATGCCTTTTGACATTTTTCTGTAAAGAACAGCAATGATATACTAGTAATAAGAAAGCCCATATGTAGTATTATTAATACTAAATTGGTCACAGATATTCAAGAAATAAAAATTAATTCTACCAACTGGAATACTGTTTGATTAATACAGCAGTGGAAATAACATTCTAGGTCTGGAGGCCAAAAACAGAACCACAACATAAAAAAAACAAAACAAAAAAAAAACAAAACAAAAAAAAACAAATCCTAATTGTTCTCAGGTTCTTAATTGAATTCATTTTACCAGAACGAGGGACTTTGGTCAAAAGGTAGAATAGTCTCTCTTGGATCAGCCAGAATGTTGTGGAACTTAGTAATTTGTTAAAGGAGCAATAGGTATTTGGGTAGTCAGAATTTTAACAGCATTTACAACACTGCTTTATTTTATATTTTCTGAGAACCCCCAAAATATCATTGAAATCCCTGTGTAAAATTGGAAATATATTTATTTACAAGGATTCCTACACATTTTTGAGAATTACAGAAAGTATTGTCACCATCAAATTACTGAAATTACACTGGATGAAAATATATTGCATTTCCATTCATTGTTTATTCCTTAATATGGAAATGGAAAAAGAGCATGGATATAGGTCACAGTAAACACAATCAGATCTTTCTCCAATTTATTTTTGTAGCAGATGTAGTACTGGAAGTTATTATGCATGACACTGAACACTTTGTAAGTTCTTACTTCCATGGCTTATGATTTCTTGTTTATTTGTTTTTATATCATATATAAAAATTTAGTTTAGACCACTCTCTCTCTCTCTCTCTCTTATATATATATATATATTATATATATATATTATATATATATGCATATCTATCTCTTCCTCTCCCTCTTCCTTTCCCTTTCCCTCTCCCTCTCCCTTCCTCTCCATTTCCATCTCTGTCTCTATATCTATCTCTATCATAAATTGTTTTATATGGTGGATGGACTGATAAGTGTGGTTGCTTTGGCTTAGCGGGATAACAACACATGCTGATAGATTTTCTTTGTGATCTTCGCCTGTTTGAAATTATTTTTAATCTGCAAAACGCTCAATCATCATATATAGACAATCACTGTGGGCTACTGTATGGATGGCTTGTGATCAACTGGATCTAAGATATGATAGCAAAACATGACTGAGTGATACTCTAGGAGGAGATAAATCCTAAGAAATCCAGAAGCTAATTTCCTTAAATGCCTGAGTATGCTTTCTAATTGTAGGGACTTTGGATTTTGCAGTATGGAATATGTAGGGCTTTCTCTAGTGCAATTTCCTTGACATTTTTTGTGATAATATACAAAACATTTGAATATACTTCTCAGTTAAATAGTTTAACAATAGCTAAGCTGCCTATTTCTTTGTAGAGGAATAACAAGAGGTAGCTTAAGCAGTAAATACAGGCTGAAGTACAAACTGTATTTCTTCTATAAAGGGATAATGATTGAGAACACCTATTGATACTCAAGGTATCTGTGATATATAGTGATGCTCTATGAGAAACAACAACAAAAAAAATTAAGTATTGTCAAGAGAAGAACACTGTTAGGAATTTGGAGCAAAAAATGTCTTTTCCTGGTAAACTTTATGTGAGAATTAATTTCTGGTGTGAGTTATGGACTTTTAAGGGAAAAAGTGGGGATTGATAGCAGATGAAAGAATAATCTGTGTTTTCTAGTATATTTCACAAATTCATAAAGTTTAGACGTGTAGCACCAGTATGTCATGATGTACCAATCCTATGTAAGACAGGAAGCTGATCATAGAATGTCATGCAACAAAACTCCCACATCTCAGGTTCAGGGAACATCTTGGCAGAAAGAATGGAAAGTTTGTAAAAGAGACAAGAAAACAAATATTTGTATCCTATAAATCACAGGGAAACCCCTATAGAAGAATAATAAACTATACTTTCTAAAAGAAATGGGGGAAATGTAAGGGATCCCAAAAAAAAGTCTAAAAAAAAGAAAACACTTAAACTAATGTCTACAGCCAAATAAAGAGTACTGAAAGAGTACTGAAAGAGAATTAATCTGCTCTTGTGATAAGCCCCTTAAATAGTTGATAATAAGTAAAGAAAAAGATGGCCAGGAATTTAAGAGAACAAGGGAGAATATGGAGAAGGAGAGAGTGAGAGAAGAGAGAGAGAGAGAGAGAGAGAGAGAGAGAGAGAGAGAGAGAGAGAGAGAGGAGAGAGGGAAATGATCTAATTATGTTTTATTGAAAAAACTAAAAGAATAAATTTAAAAATTAAAACAATTAAATCGACTCAATTTCTATTCTTATATTTTACTTATTGCAAAGCAGAAATTATTGTTTCATTCAGCTTAACACTATAGAAAGCGTGAAGGGCAATCTAATGGAAAGTTATAGATGAGTGAGGGGCAGAAATGAGAGCATCATATAGAAAGGGAAGTAAAGACAATAAAGTGAGGAAGGGAATATGGGGATCAAATATAAAATGAAGAGCCATTTTAGGAGTAATATAAACACCTAATGCAATATATATGTCCTAAAGCTTTATATATATTAAAGTGGTCTAAACTAAATTGTCAAATATCAAATGAGAAAGAGTACCAACTGGCCATCTCGTGTCACCAAATACATCTTGTACTAGGATTGTGGTTCATTTAATTGGAATGATGGCCGTGTTCTCATGAAACCACTGAATAACCCAGGATGCTGCAAAGAGTATAGGTTCCTGTTCACAAACTGACAGCAAAGCTCATTGCTGAATATAACATCGTCACAACTCAATGAGCATGGAGAGGAAAAACTCATGCCTTCATAGTCCATTAGATTCACTTCCAAGATCATTAGGGCTGATAAAAAAATAAGCATTGATTCTAGTGAGAGTATAGAACTGGGTGAATATGATGAATGTATGTCATGCACCTGTATGAAATGTTGTAGTGTAACCCATTGTTTGTTCAATGATTATAAACTAATAATATCTTCACAACTCTCCTCCAAAAGAGAAAAAAATTATTCTTACTCTTTTGTGTATAAGCAGACAACGGCTGCTTTATTCTAATCACTTAAAATTTACATAATGGTATTACACAATGGTATTGTTGATATTCTCTCTTTTGTTTTTATTGGAACTTTTATTTACATTTCAGTGTTTTCCCCTTACCCCCTTTCCCCCACTCCCTCCCAGGAACTCCCTATCCCTTCTCCCCTCCTCCTGCCTCTATGATGGTGTACCCACAACCACCCTCCCCAGAACCTTACCTCCCCACCCTCGAATACCACCCTCCATGATGTCCAGCCTTCATGGGAACAAGAATCTCTTCTCCCACTTATATATAGCTCCCTTGCATATATAGCTGGAGCCATGGGTCCCTCCATAAGTGCTCCCAGGCTGGTGGTTTTGACCCTGGGGGTTCTGGTTGGTTGATATTGTTGTTTTCCTCATGGGGTCCCGTACCCTTTCTACTCCTTCAGTCTTCACTCTATCTTCTCTGTTGGGAACTCCATGATCAGTTTGATATTCTCTCTCTCACTCTTTTTTTTCACCTCAGAGTAATGTTGTTTTTAATGATTTATCAATTGCTATGTTTAAATAAATTTTGCATACAATTAAATTTCTGGATTATGCATTTCAATGCCAAGGCTATAGAGAGGGCCACAGAGTAGGTGATTGATTTTTATATAAGTAGTTTTATTAATAGCACCAGAAAGGGTAATATGGTAAATTTAGTGCTCTTGTGTGAGGGATATAGTTACTGTACACAAAGACAAGGTAGAAATAAAGGACCATCACATTCCAATGTAAACAAAAGCTTAAAAACCAACCAAAGCAATTTAATAGTTTAAAGGGGAGTTAAAATTCAAAAATATTAATCCTAAAACATACAAATATGAACTATTATCGTATGAAACTTACTTATTGTGCATATATATTTGTATGCTCTACATTTCCAAGTACAACTCTCTTGGTCTGTATAATGTGACTTGTCTGGTGTTTTCAGGGCTCATCATTTGATACTAGATAATCAAAACAGTTTTTAATGCAAAAAAAAAGGAATGAATTTGAGAGAGAGCTGGAGGATATATGAAGTGACTTGGAGAGAACAGAGGAAGCAATGATATAATTATGTTATAATCTTAAAAACAAAAGAAAAAGAAAAATTCCATAGCTATATAAATAAATACAAATACTAAATTACAATAGCTTTTGATGTTCTAGTTAGATTAAGAAAAATATTTTTCTTATAAGACACAACCCATTTTATGTGAAATTTGTTTAATAGTGCTATTAGACTAAAACAGAGAAAATTTCACATTCGTTGTTGGCTACAAATGCACATTCTTATATAGGAAATTTAGCCACATAGATATTTCGCCTGCACTTTCATATCTAAGTAAAAGTAGGTGAATGAAAATTCTTTTAAGATTGTTATATTTATTAGCAGAAACCACTGTACTCATACATTAAACAACATAAAACAAGCCCACAGTTAATTTCATTATAGTATTTCCCAAGATGATCTTATATCATGTGCCTCTCCAGCAGTCACATAGAACCCTATAAATATTTAGGTCCACTCTAGTACAGCTTCCTATGAGGAAGAAAAGCTTGCCTTTCAGTATTTTCCAGGATGACAGTCTATTAGCCACAAGAGACTATCAAACACAAAACATTTGCCACAATGTTGAAGGACCTGAAGATTCAAATTTATTTATTATTAATTAATATAAATGTAAATATGGGTAGCAATATGTAGCTTGTGAATACATCTTAATGATTCATGTAGTTAAAGGCAAATGCTCCTGGTCGCTCAATGATTTCTGTTAGAATTTACACCTCAGTTTTCAAATGCCCTCGGTTTTATTATTATTTTGTTTACCTCTTTTACCATCACTTCCTGAATGACGGCCAGTGATTTCTATTTCATCAAGAAGCTCTAACCAGTGTTTTGAAAAGGTAGTGTGTGGTCATTTCTTTGCTGACAAAAAGTTCAGTTCTCTACTCTAGTCTCTCATCATTCTATTTTTCCACTTTTCTTTATCTTCTGTCTCTGGCCACTTCCTCAAAATCACACTCTGTGTCCAGTTACAATGCTTCTTCTAAAACTACCCTTTAAGAAATCATATATTTCTATGACAAGATGTTTTTGTCGTGTGTGTTGGGGACTAGCACCCAGAATGGGAACCCCCTTTCCAAAAGAGAAGAGGAGGATGGAGTGGGGAAAGATCTATGTAAGGGCGTACTGGAATGAGAGGGTGATAAGCAGATGCAAAGTGAATAAACAAATTAAATTAAAATCATCTCAACAATTCATACACTAACCCTGTATGATACTGCTTTTTTTCCTAGTTCCTTTTTTAAAAAAAAATTGGATATTTTCTTTATTCACATTTCAAATGTTATCCCATTTTGTGGTTTCCCCCTTCCCCCTCAAACCTTATACCATCCCCCCTCCCCCTGCTTCTATGAGGGTGTTCCCCAACCGATCCATCCACTCCTGCCTCCCCGCCCTGCCATTCACCTACACTAGGGCATCAAGCTTTCACAAGACCACGGGCCTCTACTCCCATTGTTGCCCAAGAAAGGCCATCCTCTGCTGCACTTCGGCTGGAGCCATGGGTCCCTCCATGTGTACTCTTTAGTGGGTGATTTAGTCCCTGGTAGCTCTGGGGATCTTGTTGGTTGATATTGTTGTTCTTCCTAAGAACAACCCCTTCAACTCCTTCAGTTCTTTCTCTAATTCTGCCATTGGGGATCCTGTGCTCAGTACAAGGGTCTGTTGTGAGCCTCTGTATTTGTCAGGCTCTGGCAGAGCCCCTCAAGAGACAGCTCTATCAAGCTCCTGTCAGCATGTACTTCTTGGCATCAACAATTGTGTCTGGGTTTGATCCCCAGGTGAGGCAGTCTCTGGATGACTTTTCCTTCAGTCTTTGCTCGTAAAACAGACAATACAAAATTAGGAAGGATTGCTAAAAATTTAGAAAGACAATAACTTCGACAATTGTTCATCCTTGAGCACTTTCACTGTTTAAATATCTTAAAAAGAAAATCATGTTATCATTACAGGTTTAAACTCAAGATAGGTGAGTCTAATCAAGAAGGTTTGATTATTTTTCTTCCTTGTTTGTGTGTCATGCCTTTCTACTCAGCCAAATATATAACATCAGTGAATCCAGGAAACTAGCTTCTCTCTCAGGGCTAGAATCCACAAGACAGATGTGAAAAGGGTGTTTCTGAATGCCATACATAGCACCATGAGTTCATGTTATTTTTATTCATCTTAACAAAATATTTTGAACTTATCAAGTCTTTATGAATTAAATGAATGTAAATTATTTAAAGCTCTATGGAACACAGAATACACATTTCTGATGTTTCCTGTGTTGTATGAATGAATCAAAGACATAATTTCATTTTTAGTTTGAAATTTTCTGTCATTTTCACCCTTTTAATTTGCCTTGCTACTAAAGTTCTGTTGAAGTTCTCATCAAAGTAGGTGTGTTATATCCTACTAAATTTGCAAAGTTAATAATAGTATACCTAATAATGACTTTGATAGATTGCATTTGTTACATAATGGATATATGTCATCATCATTCTTTGTACTTCTTAGACCTTGTCTAATTTGGGAAACTGGCATCCTCTGACAATTTAGAACATCTCAGAAGAGTCATGCTAAATGAGTACTGTTAATTATCCCAGATATAGAACACAATTTAGAACATAGTCATTAAAATAAAAGATTGAGGATTCAAACAGAGATTGAGTACCCAATAGCATTGTAATTCCACAGGGTCATTTACATAATCCCAGTTTATGAAGTTCCATCTTATTGAGTAGACAGATTTGCAGCTTTTCTCTACCTGGATATGGCAGAAAGGAGATGACTGCCCTTTAATTTGATTATGATCTGTAAGCAATACTTCATCCTGCTTGTTTTCTGTAAAGATTAAAACAAAAAAACAACAACAAAAAACTTAAGATAGGCTCACTTAGAATCTGAAAAATGCTTATGTCAGGGAAGTGCTGGCAGGTTTGGACATGAAATGGTTCCAGCTAACAGTCAGGAAGGAGCAACAGCACGAACTCAGCAGCTGGAGGGAAATCCATTTAGTGACAATTTGAATAGACTTGGCTGATTATACCAGAATCTATTGTCCACCTGAAAAAGGAGCTCATTTGATACCTCTATAGTTTCAGTACCCCCAAATACCTAGGCGTAAGACACAATCAAGCTGTGTTTAGATTCCAAGAATAAGAAAATTGTTCAGGAAAAAAATATGTGTGAATTTAAACTACTAATATATCACATTATACTAATAGAAATATGATACAAGGTATATTCAGGGGGGGTAAGATGGATTTGACTTTTAAACATATTTTATATTCAGTAAAAATTCATTGTTTGCTTTTTTTTATAAAAAAGATAATTTATATTATAATTTGTAAATTTATTAATAACAATGAAATGGTTAGATCATCAAAGAATGTTCCTTGCATGAAATATTTTTATCATACATGCAAAAATCTTAGTTTTACATTAATTCTCAACCCAGGAATTTGTATAGAATTTTTTTAAATGTATAAATTAAAATAAATTCAATTTTTTTGTTTGTTTGTTTTTTTGTTTTTTAGAGGCAGGGTTTCTCTGTGTAGCCCTGGCTTCCTGGAACTCACTCTGTAGACCAGGCTGCCTCAAACTCAGAAATCTGCCTGCCTCTGCCTCCAAGTGTGGGATTAAAGGCTGTGCCACCATGCCCAGATAAAATAAATTCTTAACTTATATGAAAAAATAAAACATGAGAAAAACAAGTACTTATAATTTTTTTAAAAAAGTTGTCTGAGAACATGGGATAAGAAGAACTGATTGTGGATTCTCCCCCAATAACTGTGATTTCACAAGCACTGAGTAGTTAGCTAGGCATGCACTAGCATGATATTCCTGTTGTTGATAAGGGGTAAGTCAAATTAGGGAGCTGTTTGTTATTGCAAAGTTATGTATAATTAAGGTACTCATGTATTCATAAGGATATCATGTCAGGTAATTGTTGTGATTCATACATGTCATAGATGTGTAGGACTATAGGTTGCTTCCCTTCTCCTTTGAAATACCATATGACTGCTTCTGATACAATAAAAGCTCATGTCTAGATGTGTAGACTGTAGTTGCTTCCTCTTGAATACTTACTGTGATCATAAGTATTCAGAGAGGATGATGGAGGTAGGTACCAAAAATGTGACTCTGAGAACTGTTTTTGAAGTTCATGGTGGCTTTAGCAAAAGGAAATCAACTTCTACCTCTGGAGGGCCATCTACAAACTCATCTTATACCAAAATTAAACACAATATTCACTTCTTATCAAGAAAACTTCTCTTTTCAATAGATAAAGACTTTTACAGACAACCGTAATCAATCAAAATACTAGAGTAGTGGCGTCTAATCCCAATGGATACATCTATAAAATAGTCCTGTACCTAAGGCTCAGAGAACATTGCAGAGAATGTAACAGAAAGATTATAACAATCAGGGGACCTGATATTTTGCTGAGAATAGTTTATCCAAGTAAGATCAGAAAGTATAGTCATAAAGTCTTCCCAAAGTAGCTCCCAATCCTGAGTTAAACATGGTTGACACAAACAATTATGCTAGACTCTATAGGGAAAATGTCATTAGGCCTCAACCCTAAACAAAGAACTACAGGCAAACGATTGAAGCTAGCATCAGAAGTTATCCTACCTAGGGAGGGGTACACTAACTGATTGCTTAGTGCCAACAGGTCAGTCCCGAAAACCTACATAAAAGTAACATTATATAAATCAGCAGGCCACATTTAGAATTTTTTTTATACAAATACATATGTGCTTGCAGTAACAAGTAATGAAGTGTTAGGCTATAAATTAGAAGGAGAGCTGGAAAGTAAAATAACATAGACTGATCAAATGACTCAGAAAATGGTATCTATGAAGTCTTCATACAAAGCACTTTTTCTGAAGTAGCCTGAAATTAAGTGTAACATTTAAGTGTGGAACAACCTTTGATTTCACAATGTTATGTATTTAAGCATATAACAAACAATGAGCAAAATATTATTTATGTGGCATTATATTATAAATACATCTATGTATGCATGCATAACTTCTAATGATTGACACCTTTAAAAGGTTTTAATGTTTTGCAATCGTTTTTAAATGCCCGTGTCTGATGAACTTTCTACAAATGCTCATTTTACATTTATTTTCCTCTATCTCACTGTAGTGAGCCATAAAAACAGACATGATGGGAATAATTACTCTTAGACTCATGTGTCCTTCATTTCACACCACATTTAAAACATCCAGTCTATAAAAAGTTCAGAGTGACTTCCTTTTTCCCTGAAATAACTACCATTTCAAAAAGGTGTTTATTGGTGGCAGCATGGTCCATTAACACAATCCCTCAGGACTTGCCCTGCTATGATGAACAGACTCTGCAAAGTGAGATACATCCTGGCAATAAAAATATACTCTCTTTTCAGAGCCATTACCTTCAGCAATTAAATCTAGTAAAAGTAGAAAACATATTCTTGAAAATTGCTAAAATAGTTTTTATTAACTTATCAGGGGAAGAAAAAGAGTGTGCTCAGTAACGTTCCTCGAAAACTGTGCTTGGTGTTGCCATTCCACATGAACACAAAATTATGTGTCTGTCTGTCTGTCTGTCTGTCTGTGTTTGAGCATGCAAAGATACATGTATATATGTGACTTGGGGCACACAGAAGTTATGTTGGGTTTTCTAAGTATTATTTTCAGCCTTGTTCCCTGGATAATTGTTGTCTTAATGAGTCTGTTTATAGAAATATGGACTGAAAACCCCAAGGATTCTCCACTTGCATATATAAGAGCACCGGGAAAGGATATACATGTGACCAAAACTAGAGTTCACATATACGTATATTTCAAAATAATTTCATAGACATTATGCATACATTTGTGTGTATGTGTGTGTGTGTGAAGAAATCTTCTCAACCTCAAAAAGAAATAGCATATTAAAATTGTATTTCTTCAACTTATCTACACAGGAAGTTGAGTCCAGCCACCAGGGAGAGTTTGCTCTTTTATGAGTAATTTTGATACCACATTTACAGTTTTATAAGATCTGTGTTAAGCTTATTTTTCAGATTATACTGTAATAACAAAATATTTTCATTCCCTTTCCTACCACCAAACTTGCTCACATATGCCTCCTTACTCTTCTACAAAATAATGTACACTTTTTCTCTAACATTTATTACATGACATTATTATTATATATATATATAACATTTATATGTACAGTCATTGTATAATAAAAGTTAGAGAAAAAGAGTATATATACATATATATGTATATACATATATATACATAGTATGTCATGTTATTTTTATGTATGTTTTCAGGGCTGACTTTGGACACAGGACAATCATAGGTGTATTTTTTTCTTGGAGAAGGTCATATTTCCAACAGCTTTCTCCAGTTACCTATTGTTCATTTTATGGGGTTGATATTTATGGACTTTTCTCAATCCATTTTGACATGTTTATAAGTATCATCCTATTCTGCTCATATTGTGTTAACATGTTTTTATGTCTCTGTACTGTATAATGGGTTATGTTTTAGTGTAATGCACATTTGCAAACATTACCTTGTTTGCTTTAACTGATTAGGTCTCAAAAGCAAAGGTCTGATCAAGCCCCGAGAAGAGAGAACTTATCATGAGGCATAGAGAATATTTGTTCTTGGCATTATCATACCTGGCATACAGTAAATGACCCAGGTGCTGTAAATAAGCAGTGCTGACGTTATGATGATACAAGAAATCAAATCTGTGTTAGAAATGATGGGAAACAATAAGGATTGTGCATCTGAATCATTAGTCCTCAGAAAGGAGACATTGATTTTGTGTAGTTCATATTACTCTTATCATTTAGAATTAGATTATTTTGTAGCACAAATTACTAACAAATAAAAAATAAAAATATGCAACCTCTTCAAAATGAAAATTTCATTATAGTCCTTAAGTTAGGCAGATGTAGTACCCGTTAATAATGCATATAGAAATATCTAACATAACTGGGGTGCTGTTCGGGACATAAATGATTATTATTTTTCAGAGTTATCAAAGTTGTATTGTTATTTTCATACACATGCCTACTATGTATTACAACATATGTCAACAATGTCCCTTACATAGACATATTTTTCTGTCTTTTCGTTTGAGAAAGTGAAAATGGTAGATATGATTTCTTTGATTTTTCTTTTTGTTTGTTTATTTGTTTGTTCATTTTGGAAGAGACCATTGCAGATCTGTTCCATACAAGTGTGCATAGGTAGCTGTTGAAGCTCTGTAGCTATTGGCAAATATAATTATTATTCTACTAAGAAGCCAGTCAAGACAGAAACTAAATGAATAGAGTCAGAGTGATGAAGTAGAATGTGTGATCGTTAATTTAACCAACATTTCTGTCAATGTTCTTGTCAGGACAATTGTAACAAATAGAGTGGCTGTGTTTTGTTTGTGTTTTCTCAGTATATATGTTTCTTTAAAAGAGAATGAAACTTAACTCATTTCAGTTAATTACAAAAGGATAGATAATTATTAAAAAGTATTTATATGATGAAATGAGAATAGAAATTTGACATTTAGAAACCTAGGGTTCAAATGGGATCTAAATAAATACAAATTAAAATATTAAAGATAACCTTTATAAAGGCACAATATACTATTAATCATTGTAACATTTCTGACATAAACCCAAAGTAACTAAACTATATGTTTTATCTTTTTAGTTCTTCAACTATAAAAATAATAGTATAGCATTTTGAAAATATATTCTTGGAGGTGAGTCACTCCCTGTTCAAGTCAAAGCTTTGACACCATTTTTATGTGCAAAACTTCAGCTATTTATTGAATAGTTCCAAAACCAATGTCATCATCTTTAACATGGGCATATGGCACATTATCTTCTTACTACTCTTGAAACATTCTTTGTGAAGGCAAATGACATGATATATATATATATATATTTCTGATGTGTTCTCTTAACTATTAAATTAATTGGAAATATTTAAAACTCAAGGAAATCATGTGGCAGTTTATTATCATCAACTTTATGTTCTGAATGAACCAAAACTAACTAGTTAGTTATTGTCACATCTCAACATGTATTTCTTTTTATTTTTTTTTTTTAAATATCAAGGTCAGATATACTTATACAAGAATTCTATAGAGCCTTCAAACAAGCAATACTTTTTGAGTTATGTTTAAAAAAATTCAGAACCACAATAAGCTCCTTCACAAAGCAAATAATATTGAAATAGTGAAATCAAGTGTAAACCCAACAAAAATATATAAATTATAGTCCAGTATCCCTCATGAGTATACATACAAAAAGTTCTCAATGAAGTAGTTGCAAACTGAATACAAGAGTATTAAAATAAATAATATTCCATGAATAACTGAATAACTGTTTTTTTTTTTTTTTTTTTTTTTTAGAAGACCATACTCCATATACAGGCTGCATGTTTTGGGATAAGCCACCAACTCCAGATGTTTGAGACCTACATGAAAATCAGCTACATGTATTTCAATGTGTCAAAAAAGCCAAATCACTATTTTTACTAATATGCATGTTATGTGTAAGAATTATTATTAAGATTTAACAAAACTACCAGAATTATAAAAATAAGACACATAATTACATTATAAAACATTGACTAGTCTGTATTTGACTATGAATTAAACCCATTATAAGAAGAGTACATTAAATACATAATTTAATTTCTTCAATTTCTAATCAGAATATGATTAGACAGAGCACACTCTAGCGGTTTTGGTAGGTCTGTCAGTTTGAAGCTGATTTTGTCATTACATTTCAAATCAATTTCAAATTGACTTTATTTATAATCAGTAATTATTAGTCTAATTTAGCTATAATTGCTATAATTACTTTATTCATAATCAGAATACCAAAGGCTCATTTAACATTCCAATTAAAGGTAAAAATTGAATGACTCCCAATTTTGGAATTAAATGAAAAAAAAAAAATCTCTAACAGGTAAAATCTCAAAATGGCTACTAGGGTTCAACTTCACCAACCATCATCAGTTAAAAAGGTGGAAAGTTCTCCAAACATTTACCAATAGATTATTAAGAGGTAAAAATGGTGTCATATTTACCCTTTTAAAAAAAGTATTAATTTATAACTAATGATAACCATTTTTTTCTTTTCCTTGTTTTGATTTCTATTTCCTGAGAAATACCAAAGAGTATAATTCCTTTTTTCACTCCCAAGAGATATTTTCAAATTCAGTGACTAACTTTCTAAAGACCATTTGAAAACTTTACCCATTTTGACTTTGCTAAATCACAGTTATGATTTCTGTAAGTTCAGCTCATTCATAAAAAGCAAGTAAACTTTCCGGTGCAGAAGTACATTGAAGAGTTGATGGTAACTAACTGCTCCCTAATTGTACAATTAGGCAGAGGGCCAAGAGGGAAATCATATTTGGTACTAGACATATAGTCAACTACCCAAGAATAGTGAAATCATATACTTTGGCACAAAATATACAACCACCAATTTACCAAAACTTCAAAAATCCCTAGCTAGACTCAAAGTATTGTCTTTATCACCTCAGATAATAGTAGTCCTCACTCTTCATTGGTGAAACTTCTGTGCTCAACAGGTGATGTCCACACTAGAGAAAATAACAACCAATCAAAGTAAAAATTTGTGGACCCAATGGCCAATAAATACATCTACAAAATAGCTCCCACATATACCAAAGTCCCACAGAACATTACAGAAGTGGGGGAAGAAAGATTGTAAATTCTGAGGACTAAAGAGTTCACTATGTTTTTCATAGTAATGTGAGAAGCTACACCCATTAATTATTACAAATATAACTGCATAAACATGTCAATGAGGCCTCATTCCCACACAGACACACAGATACATAGACATGCACACATATACACACAAATACACATAAAAACACACACAGGACACACACATATAATAAATATCAATATATATATACCTATATATATTATATACATAATTATATATATAATCAATGGAAAATGAAATATATATATATATAAATAATTAAATAAAAATAACAATTAATTGAAAGATGGAAAAAAATCTACAAATATGAAAATGAGAAATGAGAGGTATATGGTAGGATTTGGTAACAGGAAAAAGAAGGGAATGTAATGTAATCATATTAAAATATCAAATAAAGTAAAATTTCAAACAGCAGAATTAGTTGAATTTTGCTATTTTTTATTACTTCTTCCTTTGTACATCCTTTCTCTTATGTAGTAGGTGACAAAGGACACGGCATCTTAGAAACATTAACAGAACAATAACTAATGTTCTTTACCAATAGTTTTGTTCAACAAGGAATCAAAGTGTCAATGAGCCAAAGTATATTAAACTATACTTTGATTTCTAGATGCTATTCTCGATCATGTAAGATCCAAAAAACATAAATTGAAACATTCTTAAGTACCAAAGAATCAACATTTCGCATGAGTTTGAGGACAGATTCAAAGCCTTCTCTCTATTGACTTTTTTTTTTTAACTCCACATTTTATTCCCTTCCAGTTCCACCTTCCAACTGTTTCCACATCCATACCTCCTCCCTGTCCCCCTGTCTCCATGAGTATATCCCCACCCTAACAGACCTCTAAACGCCCTGGGGCCTCCAGTCTCTTGAGGGTTAAGTGCATCTTCTCTGACTAAACCCAGACCAGGCAGTCCTCTGCTGTATATGGGTTGAGGGCCTCATACCAACTGGGGTATGCTGCCTGGTTGTGGTCCAGTGTTTGAGAGATTTCTGGGGTCCAGATTAATTGAGACTGCTGGTCCTCCTACAGGGTCGCTTTTCTCCTCAGCTTCTTCCTGCTTTTCCCTATTTCAACCACGTGGTCAGCAGCTTCTGATCATTGGTTGGGTGCACATATCTGCATCTGACTCTTACAGCTGCTTGTTGGGTCTTTTGGAGGGCAGTCGTGATAGGTCCTTTTGTGAGTGCTCCATAGCCTCAGTATTAGTGTCAGGCCTTGGGACCTTCCCTTGACCTGGATCCCTCAGTTTAGGCCTGTCGCTGCTGAAACTTCTTTTCCTTAAGTTCCTCTCCATTTATATTGATGTTTTGTAAAGAATATTCTTAAGAAGGCAGTAATTATATTCTCAAACTGACGAAGAAGTAAGTATTTTGCAAACACACACACACACACACACACACACACACACACAATTCTTGCTTCTTTTAAAGTAATTTTTGGGGTATATTGAATACATTACAAATTATTAATTGCCACAAGAAGGCACTCATTGTAGGAGCCTTTTACTTGAATCTCACAAGGGTGTGCTCGCCTGTGGCTCTTTGCACCTTCCCTAATATTTATGTTTGTTCTGTTGTCATAGTCCTGCCTTCCAACATAAAAGAATTATAACCCTAGAGTCCTAGTGTATATTTGAAATTTTACAAAATACATTTTCACTGACTATCTTACTCTCTGGCATATGAAATAAAGTATTATGTTATTACTCCAATAATCAAGGGAATTCCCATGACTTTTAAAATATGTACAGTGTTTCACTATGTGTTCACTGTAATTTTACTACATACTTAGATTTAACTTCAAAATTTACATGGGCCAGAGCTTCATGATGATATCTAAGAATGTAGTGTCAGTGTGATTCATTAAAAGATAAGTTAATTAAAGTACAGGGACATATCAGATTTTATGCAAACAGAATGTCACGCTATCTTGCAAGGAACCCAAGTTAATTGCCCAAGGAGGACTAACATTTTACAGGTGGAGTGTGAAACTACATCATGTAAGTTTGAAAATAAGTTTTGGATATGTAGTCACCTTGAACTTAAATTTTAATATATAAAGATCCATGGCTATCATTATGGTTTTCGCTTGGGGCTATAAAGCAGGCTGACTTAACGGTGAATCATTTAATTTCTGTAATTCATTTTGACTAATTTACAGTTACTCATTTTACCGAAAAGATCATTTTGAGAGATAGGAAAACATAATGTTGCAGTTAGGGGTCCCTAGATTGCTTAAAGATGAGCAGATATTATAAGGTCACTTAACTTCATTTTCTACAAATATATCCACAAATTAAGTAAAATTCTTCTTGTATCTGCTTGTTTTGTGATATTACATAATATATACATCAAAAGGTCTCAAAATTATTAGTTATGTTACATGTAGTATTAATTGTTCTACTAAATTATTACAATATATAGTAAGGATAGATAAGAATTTCATTAGAGGGACTGAATATCTACTCCCAAGATGTTTATTGATCAAAGAAAATAAAATAAAGCTACATCAAATACATGGTTGTGAAGCACAGTAATTGAATGAAACAGTGTTCAACACAGTACCCACACCCTGCTTTATGAGTATGAAGAGGAGAATAGCTGAGGTACAGGTTGAGTTCTTGCCTGGCATGCAAATGTGGGAGTCCTCAAATAATTAAGTAGTTAAAATAGATGAATGAAGAAATAAAATAATAGCAGAGTATTTTTCTTTTTTGTGCCAGCAAATAATTTTTAAAGAGAAAAATGAGCAAAACCCACAAATGATATTTTTCTGAACCATGACTATATAGTTAGAAGTGAAATATAAGTTAATTTGAGTAAGATAAATACATACTAAGAGCACTCAGCTAAGAATAATTTAAGCATATTCCAATTGGAAGACTTAAAGCAATAATGTTTTCTATAGTTACATGGATGTGTATTGCTAGGACTAACATATTGTGCAGTAAACAATACAGGAAAATGTCAGAGTAGATAAAGTGCTTGCTGTGTAAACATGAGGAGCAGAGTAGGGATCAGAAACACTCATGTAAAAGCTGATTTGGAGGCATGCACACACAATGAGCTCTCAGAAGCAAGAGACAGGATCCTGTGGGAAAACAGGATTTCAAGGCTTGATGGGTAAGAGGCACAGGGGAGTTCTAAGTTCAACAGAAGAGTGTCCTCAGTAAAGAGAACAGACAGTGACAAGGAAGACATGTAGGAGCCAACCGCTGGCATCCCCATGTAAGCACATCTGCACATGATTCAGCTCTTAAACATGCCAATAATGATGCCCATGTATGCTCACCACAACCAAATCCACAGGAAAAGCAACCACAACAAAAAGAACTACACAGTAAGGCATGTTCTTTAATATATCAGCTTAAGGAAAAATAATTATTGTTAAGTACGAGGCTTTAGACCATTAGAAGCTCTTAACTTATGTTTTCTTATTTTCTTGTCACCTATGTGCTGTAAACGTACTAGCAGAACCAGTGTATCATCAGCAATGGTACATAAATTACATGTAATAAAGTTTAGTGTTTTCAATACAAATTCAATGTATTATAAACATGTATAGTCACATAAACAATACTGTAGTTAAAATATAGTGCTTACATATAACCTATAGAGTATAAATTTATATTTTGAGACTCCTATATTTTATCCATAGGGATATGATTCAGTGAGGAAGGTAATCACTGTGCAACATGAAGACCTGAGTTTTGACCTGAGTTATGTCCACATAACAGGTGAGATCACTTGTGTGTAATTCCAGGTATAGGGAAGGGGAAGAAAATGGATCATGGAGACTCCCAGGCCAGTCAATGTAGCCAGAACAATGAGCTCTAGCTTCTACTGTCTAAAAAATTAGAATAGGGACCCAAAATTAAGCTCTGCCTACCACAAGTCAGAGTTCATGTAGAGCTACACACACAGAAACACACATATACACACAGAAACACACATACAAATGCCACACGCACACACACACACACACACACACACACAAATGATGAACCAAGAAAAAACCATATATATATATATATATATATATATATATATATATATGAAATTTTAAATATATAAATATATTTAAATACTATATATTTCATAAATAAATATAATTATATTTATTTATGAAATATATAGTATTATGATTCAATATGTAGAGGACCAACATCTAACTTAATCATTGACTTTATATCATAATGTTTTGCTTTGTTTGAGCATTTTTTCTTTTTTTTTTTTTGGTTTTTTGAGACAGGGTTTCTCTGTGTAGTCCTGGCTGTCCTGGAACTCACTCTGTAGACCAGGCTAGCCTCGAACTCAGAAATCTGCCTGCCTCTGCCTCCCAAGTGCTAGGATTAAAGGCGTGCGCCACCACTGCCCGGCTTGAGCAGTTTTTCATAGTTGTCTTTTTATTGTGTTACAGTTTACAATTTTGTGTTTTTTGTTTTTGTTTGTGTTCTTTTTTTTTTTTTTTGTCTTTTTTTTTTTTTTTTTTTTTGCCTATTTGCTTTCTTTTTAAAGAGAGCCATAAAGAGAGAGCATGGAGTACGGTTATGGGAAGAAACTTGGAGGAATTTGAGGAGGGGCATTAGTAATCAGAATATATTTATGAGAAAATTATTCTCAATGAAAAAGGAAAAATAGTGATATTTTGACTTCTTCCTTTCCTATTTGTATCCCGTTGACTTCTTTTTGTTGTCTAATTGCTCTGGCTAGGACTTCCAGTACTATATTGATAAGTAGGGAGAGAGTGGGCAGCCTTGTCTAGTCCCTGATCTTAGTGGGAATGCTTCAAGTTTCTCTCCATTTAGTTTGATGTTGGCTGCTGGTTTGCTGTATATTGCTTTTACTGTGTTTAGGTATGGGCCTTGAATTCCTGATCTTTCCAAGACTTTTACCATGAAGGGATGTTGAATTTTTCAAATGCTTTCTCAGCATCTAGTGAGATGATTTTAGCCCAGAAGCTTGAAATACCCAAGATTCAACTCACAGACCACATAAAGCTCATGAAGAATGAGACCAAGTGGGGGGTGGGGGGGGTGGGAGCTTCAGTCCTTCTTAGAAGAAGTAACAAAATACTCAAGGGAGCAAATATGGAGACAAAGTACAGGACATAAACTGAAGGAGGGGCCATTTGCAGACCATTCCACCGGGTATCCATCCCATGTGCAGTCACCAAAGGTAGAGGTTGATGTGGATGTCAGGAAGTACATGCTGACAGGAGATATAGCTGTCTCCTTAGAGGTCTGCAAGAGTCTGACATACTCAGAGGCAGATGCTCACAGCTAACCATTAAACTGATCATGGGGTTCCCAACAGAGAAGATAGAGTGAAGACTGAAGGAGTTGAGAGGATTCCAGACACCATGAGGAAAGCAACAATATCAACCAACCAGAGCCCCAGGGTCTAAACCACCAGCCTGGGAGCACTTAGGGAGGGACCCATGGCTCAGATATATATGCAAGGGAGCTATATATAAGTGGGAGTAGAGATCCTTGGTCCCATGAAGGCTGGACATCGTGGGGGGTGGTATTCGAGGGTGGGGAGATGAGTTACAGGGGAGGTGGGTGTGGGTACACCATCATAGAGGCAAGAGGAGGGGTGAAGGGATAGGGAGTTCCTGGGAGGGAGGGGGAAAGGAGGTAAAGGGAAAACATCTGAAATGTAAATAAAATTTCCAATTAAAAAAAGAAAAGAAAAGAAAAAGGAAAAATATTCATTAAGAGGATGAGCTGAATACAAAGTGTCTCAAACTATTTATCAAAGAAACACAGTCCACTAGTTAATTGAACAAATTTTGTGAAGCAGAGGTACCCACTGAAGAGTTCTTGCAGTCCCAAGAATGGCAAATATGGAGCCAGCAGGCCTTGCCCCTCTTTCTACTCTCTCATTTGCTAATCTGTTAGGCTACTTTCCTAAAGCTAGCCACCATGGTCTATTCCCATATTTGGCCACATTCTTTTACCTGACTCACTCCTGAGCAACTACTAAAACATCAAGGGCCAGCAATCACAAATTCCCATTTGGTTATACAAATTAAGATATCCAAACAGAACTTATGGACAGGTCCTTGCTCATTCTAACACAGATCTTTTTTTTTTTTCCTCTTAAAATAAACACTTTCAAGGCCACGTATGTTCTTTCTGCCCAATTCAGAGTCAGCCACCTGATCTCTTTGTCGTACTTATTAAAAACCTCTTTGTGTTTTCAAATTGATGTTTGAATGTGGTCTGTGTCTAATCAGGGTCCAATGGGAAGCAATGCAGTGCTTGGCCCTTCACCTTTCATATACATTGTTTAGTTTAATGAGAGAAATGTGTCACCTCAGTCCAAAGTCAGGAAGAAAATTGTCAGTATAAATGTGGTTGAAGTTAATTGTTTCGACTTTCTCTTTGGTTGATCAAAAATTTGATATAACTGTCACTGCTGTAGAATAAGTCCTATAGCAGCACGGTGTTATAGAACACTTCAGTTACAATTAGGTTGGGATACTACTTTGTACCAGTGCCCAAGACACCTTCATGGTAAATGTAGTTTGAAGAGTTTGCTTAGCTCTTCAGACCACTAGTGCATGTCATGTGTATTACATTTGTCTGAGTGATAACTATCCCTCTTTAAATGAGTCCCAAACGAGAATATACCTAGCTTGATGTCTGTTGCACTAGAAGGTTAGAGAGCTGCTTCACTACTGATTTCTGGGAAAATTTGCTGAGCCAGCATAATTTGAACATTTCTAAATTGCAGTGCTTTAAGAAGTCTTATATCTATTAAAATTTTACATAATATTAAAATTGATATGGGCTGACATGATTCCTTTTATGAAAGCAAAAATGTATAAATGTCCCATTCATAGGTTTATTGTGTGTCTTTTTTTTTTTATGTTGGAGAAAATTCATAAAACATCCTTACTTTTGATGAAAAGGGCCTCAGGGAACTTGTATGTCAGTTATAAAAGACAGATTACTAGACCTATAAATTTGTCTCTCATGAAACTGACATTCAAGGTCCCAGAGCCTTTTTCCTCTTTGGCTGAGGATTTTTCATGCCATTTGTATTGTATCCATACTCTACTCTTTAGAAGAAAATTTTAAACATTGATATTTGACAGCTAACTCTTGGCATACACTAAAGGCATACAATGGGAAAACAAGTATGACCACAAACTCATGCACCATCATGGAGCAAAATATGCTTCAAAGTTAAATAAAATGCATAAAGTTTGTGTTAAAATGGTATCAAGACTAATTATATATCAAAAAGAATTTGCTACTTTAATAGAAATAAAGCATGGATGACTGGGTGGTTAATATATAAACAACATAAATAATGCAAATATTTGCAATGACAAATTGTGAGAAAATACATTTGAGTTACTTATTTTTACATAACTTGGAAATATTTATGTGAATTTTTCTCAGGGTCTCTGTGTCTTTGTGCTAAAATTAATGCATTTCTATATCTGAAATTCAAATATAGTCAGTGTAATCACAGGCCTCCTTACCAATATAACAGATAGTATATTACTGTTTTTATTTTATCCATTGATAATCAGATAATGGATGTGGAAGTAGTCGTCTTTTAATTCAACTCCATATGCTTCAGTTTCACAAAAACTGCATACTAAGTCTCTACTAAGCACATTTTGTATGTAAATTGAGTCCCAGTAGAAAACACCTGGATCTATTGGCAATGATGATTTTGATATTGGTAATACCACATCATGTCAAGTGCTATATTCATTAAGGAAGAGTATGTAAAATATGTTTAATGCATTTCTTTGTTGTGATTTCATATAAGATTGAGAATATTTAAATTTTTTCTAGTTAATATTACAGCTAAATACTCTCATTTTTTATTCCTTGATTCTAACTTTAGTTTTATGATAGAAAATCAAATTTCTTATTTTCTAAAATGAGACAAACAAACAAATACATACAACAAAAGAAAGAAACAAACTGTGTAACCCCCCCCCCCAAAAAAAAAAAAACAACTTTTCTTCAAGGAAAATGGGGACCCAGTTTTCATGGAGTAAATTGAAAGTAATTGTAACTCAATCATGAACCTATTTCAAAGCAGGAAGTTTTCAAAAGGAAACTATTGACTGTTTAAACTTGTAGATATTTCTATCATTTGGTTTAGATGCAATTATTGAGTCAGTATTTTGTTCTCCAATAGCAACTTTAAATAAAAGAGTTTTTAGCGCAGCTCACTAGCAGATAACATTATTTCCAATGTTAAAATGAATGACAATTACAGTTTGATTCAGATAATGTTGATGAAATATGCTTAAGAAATCAAACTAATATTGCCCTATGAGTCTTATTCTTTTATCACCAAGAAAATTCACAGACTAATATTACATATAAGATGAAAATTGAATGATATCAGAATCTGAACTTGTATTTCTGATCCAGGATACATTTAGGATCTATTTTTATCTGGCATCAGATTTTGTTATATGGAGAGGATTTTATAATTCACTAGTTTTCATACCCTATTTTGTTCCTTTCTGAACTTTATACTTGATTAGAGATGTTTTCAACCTCATGACTACATTATTCTGTCAAGAATTTTTTTATAAACTACTGCTATAGGGATATTAGCTTTCTTTAGCTCACTGTAGTCTTCCTTGTTTTTCATGTGTTCTATGGCTTCTCTGCATCAAACAGTCAGTGGTTCAACATTGTCTTAGCTCTTGAACTAAATTTTATCTTCTTCCCATACATTAGTCATTTCTCAAGATCTAGTGTATTCTTCTTTAGGTACTTTAATATTTGAAATAATGAGATGTCTCAGGACATGTTACACCTCTTTATTTCCTTCCACTGTATTATATTCATACCTGATCTCATGATAGATCTGAACGTTGAGCTACAAGAAACATTTCAGCCATTCAATGTGGTAATGTGAGTTCACACTTAATGAATGTACAGTGCTCTATTCAGAATTGAAACTTGTATTGTTTAATTACTTGGTAAATAACAACTTGGATCAAAAAAATAAAATTGGTATATTTATAATGCAATAATGGAATGTAAAACTTTTCATTATTCAATTGTTTAAAGTTTTGTGCCATTTTTCTCCATAACAAATCAACCTAAATTTGTTGTTTTTTTTTCAGAACTCTGATTATATACCACAAGCATTAACCTAAGGTTGACCAAGATCCACATTTTTCTTCTTCCATTACAAGCTTAAGCTGTGAACATGCAATCATGTAACTGTGATATAGTTTATCTAAAAATAATTTTCATTGTATTTCAATCAGTATATGTAATTTGTACTTGATCTTATTAACACAACGTCTTGTTTCTCCCATTTTCCTGTCTGTTCCTATTAAGAAGGTTCCATACCTTTATCCCAAAAGGACCCCTTCTACTTTCCTGTTCTGTGTCTACCATTAACCCTTTGTTTCTTCTTCTCTTATTTCCATAAGGTCTGTTCTTGATGGCTTATCAACCTTTTTATACTTTCATGAACCCCTGTCCCTAACACACTCAGACACAGAGGTGTTTGATAGAAGAGAAAGTAGACCTTTCTATCTGCATCAGACCCATTTTACTTAAAAGATTTCCATTTTTCAATATAGTATGGTTTTCTTTATGGCTGAATAAAATCTTGTTTGTAAATACCATACCTTCTTCATGGGTTCATTTTTTGACAGACATTTAGTTTTTCTGAATGTGGTACATAGTTGAGTAATAAACATAAATATAGAGTATGCTTCTGACATATGGACTTCAATTTTACCAGATCTATACTTATAAATGGTACATATGTGTATTATTATCATTATATTTTAGTTTTTTAATAAGTCTATGGTAACTCTCAGAGTACCTGTATAAATTAGTAGCCCTCTTATATAAAATAACAGACTGAGAAAGAAAATCAGAGAAGCATCTTTCACAACAGAATCAAATAATAGAAAATATTTTGGTATACCTCTAACCAAGTAAGCGAAAGACTTGTATAAAAGAAATACAAGACATTGAAAAAGATATGAGAAGATGGAAAGATACCTGTGCTCTTAAATCAGTAGAAAGAACAGACTCTCATTATCATTTAAATTTTTATGCTCTCACTTGCCTCAAATTTTATAGGCTTGTTTACTTGGTTTACTTGTTTGTTTTGAGACCAGTCTGATTGTGTTGCCTTAGCTGATGTGATACTAGCAATATATTCATTTCTGCATCTAGAGTAGCTGGTACTCCAGACATATATTATTCCCTCTTGAGTTTTTCTTCAATAGTATAGTTATTTTGTCAAAGTTTTAATGAATTATTTTGCTTTATATGCAATGTCAATCAGAATTATTCTTATACATGAGGACACACATGCAAGGATGTATATTGCTGAAAAAAATGAAAAAAGTAATATTTGCCAATTTAAACAAAACTAATTAACCTTAATCACCAAATAAAAATAATTTTATTCTGTTGCCATAGAAAGACTTTTGATGACTCCTAATAATATTTACCTTGTGTAATATTCTCCATGTGAAACATAGGTGTCACTTTCCTCATAAAGCACATAATATTGTAGTTCATGTAATTTCAGTCTTCCTCTCTTAGTGGCTTTGAGTTTACAAATGTTGACTTTGGAGCTACCTACAGGGCAAGGGCCTAACTTTGGTCTCTTTCCGTTTTCCATTTATGAACTTATTCTTTCTCCCTAACTGTCTAAGGCGATGAATTATTAGCTTGTGGCATATCATCATCATTTCTATTACATCTGAGCTTCTGAAAATGGCTGCTATCTTAAACCCATAGCTAGGACCTGATTCAGATCTGTCAGGAGTCTTGACTTACAAAAACTTTGAAATCACAGATAAGTTTTCACTATAAAACAGTATATGTTGAATTGTTTTGTAGCAGTAGATAATTAAAGAGCTGCCAGAAATTGATAAATAACATAACATGATTTAATAAACTAAAATAAAACCAAGATCATTGAACTTATGATTCATTCAAAGATAAATTTGAATTGATCATATCTTGCACTAAATTAAGTAAAGCATACTAATAGACTAGAAGCATTCTTTCTGCATATAAAGGTATAAAAGTGATGAAAGCACTTAATGACAGAATTCAGAACAGTAAGGAGAATTGGTAAAAGTGAATGCCTGGAAAGTGGTGTGAGGTGATTTTTTGTAAATTGTCTTCTGAGATATGTGTAGTATATGGATGGATGCATTAAGCAAAGCTCGTGAGCTGTGAAGGTTACTATGTGCATTTGTTTTTCACTGAAAAGAGCAAACAGGGCAACATTTAAATGAATATAAGTAAATCAAATTAATGTAGTGCATGCATTGTGAAATTTACCAAAGGAGGCTGAAATAACCAAAGAACCATACAAAGCTATCTCCCGTTTTCTAGAACATGCATGTCCCTTCCTCCTTGCTTTTGCTATCTTCTTAAAATCTAGCTATCAATTATGATGACCAGCTTAACAGTCATGGTTTTATATAACAGTTTAACTAATAGTACTATATTTATAGATTTGACTTTTATTGGAAATAAGACTTTTTTCTAAAGTTTGGTTTCTAGATTCAGGAAAGTTTTGCCATTCTTCAAAATCTCCCGAGGAGCTTGGTTTCAGCTCAGAAGAAATTTGACAACTGTGTTGGTAGGTTGTGCATTCTGAAAGTAAAGATATATGGCTATGGTAGTATTTCTCGCGTTGAAAAGTACTTATATTCATTCCTTAAAGTCAATGGTACTATTGTTCTGAGCAACAAGCAACTCTTCGTATATTATTCTATATCTATGTTTTCATGTCAATTACTTGAAGAAAACAAATTAAAAGCATAAGCAAACTCAAATCCTGTGGGCTCAGTAATCGACTTACTGTTTGTCTCCTGAAGCTCTCTCAATTTGAATTACTGAAACTACCTGAACAAAAGACTATTGGGAAATACCCAATTATGGTATAAATCTCCTTGTGCCATTACTCCCATTCAAAAGTGATGGGCCTAGTATCATTCAACTGTTCTATTAAATAATTGATTTTGCTTTCATAAATATTTTATTTTTATTATTTATACTCACAGTAGAGTTAAGTTCACTTATTAGTATATTACATTTTCTAGTATAAGACCATTCTTTTATCTCACCAAAATTGTCTTACATTAAATCATCCAGTATCCTCTAATACCTATTACGCTATTCTAACTTTATAAGGAGAATTCTAGTTAGGACCAAGGAGATGGATCTGAGGTTAATATCACAGGCTCTTAATATATAATGTGTTAATATATATTGGCCCATTATGCTAGAGAATAGATCCTCAAATCAAAGACCTCTAAAATGTTAAGCAAGTATTGTACTACTGAGTTATAACCTGAGCATAGCTTCTGTTAATTTTTGAAACTCTTTTGTTACAATATACATGTCATATGTTCATATTCTTTTTTACTAGCTTGAGAAAACTACTCTTTCTTCCACAAGTGGTAACTTAAAATAGGAAAGCTGTAATCTTTTTCTATATACTCATTCTCTTTTTTTGTCACTTCTTATAGATCCTTTGTGAATTCAACAACATTCACCCAGATCCCACTCAACATCCTCTCCTTTCATACTTACCCTTTATCCTTGCAACTTCCCTCCACATGAGAAAAAAATCATTAAGCTGTAGTGAGTCATGGTGTGTCCCACAGTACACCGTGTTGTCCATACTTCATGGCTTACAAATGTTCATTATAATGACTCAATGGTCTGGTAAAATGACTATAGTTTCTGCTACTCTATCAATACTGGAATCTCATGTGAACTCCTCTTACATGTTCTATTATTACCCTGTTTCATGGAGATCCGGTAGTTTTGAATCTTTAGGACTGGCCTCTTCATGTGCTCCAGCAATTCAGTGATGGGATACATATTGGAGTGAGCCAATCTAAAGCCATGGATATTTGATTTCTGAGCAGGTCAGCCCACCAGTTCTTCAGTTTTACTTCTCTGAGGCTCCAACTCAATAGCAAACCCCTGAAACCAGAGCCAGCTCTATACACTGCCCCTGTGACATGCACTCTCCCCAATTTTGCAGCCGGTGAGGGACATGACCAATTCTTTCACTCTCATGACCCTGATAACAGCTTTCTTACCAGGTATGTATGGTCAGGAATGGAGGATTAGAAAAGAGTGTCTCTCCCTCCTCTGAACCACTGGCAAGCCTACAATAGTCAGAGTCAGCTCTACTGCACTCATACATCCAGGACTAGCTCTACTGGGCTTCTCAGGTGAGGTGTAGGGCCCTGTCTCCTGAGTGTTGCAGCAGATGAGGGACAGGTAGACCTCTCCTGTCTGACATAGGTGTCAACGAGAGAGAGGGTTGGGAAGGGCATCACCTCCTTGCTATGCTGCTGCACAATGGACAAGTTGGGGAGCCAGCTTTCCTATACTTTTGCCTTCATGGTTGGCTGACCCACAAATCTCACATCCAGGACCAGCTCTACTGTCTTGCTCAGGTGAGGTGCCAGACCTGCTCTTATGCTTCAGCTTGTTAGGAACAGAGTCAGCTATCTTTTTTTGTGATCCTATGGCTGAGACTCCCAATTGCAAGAGGCGGTGAGGTGCAAGTGTGGAGTATAATATCTGTCTGCCATCAATCCACCCCCCCCCCACATACACATGCTACTTTTCTGTAGGTTCTGTAGCATATACTATTAGAGTTTAGAAAAGTAAAGATATGAAAAGAACCAGAAGTTTATGATATTGATATACATTCTCAAGTTGTTTGAAGTACACCCAAGTGTTTTGTTGCTTCTGAGAATATCAATAAATTGTGGCAAGTTTAATTGTGGGCTCAAGGGTGTAAGTTGTCAGCTGTGTGACAATTTATTGTTCCTGGCAACTATGAACAAAAGAGGTTGTCAATAGAAATAAGCTATGTCTTAATTATAAAAGAAAGAAGAAAAATAAGAAACAAAAGAGTCAGGAAACAAGAGATAGAGAAATAAGGAAACAGAATTTTTTTCTTTTTTAAAGTACTGTGGGCTTAGTAACAAGTAGTTTTCATATCATACTTAGTCTGTACATACTCATTTTTGAGAGAAAAGAGAAAAAACAGAAGACTGTTTAACTCATCCATTTTTCTCTTCCTGCCTCAAATTATAAAAAAAAAAAAAAAACCTATATCTTCTTGAAGCAAACACTGACTTTGCAGGATCTTACTTGTCCTTCCCTCCACTTAGATAAGAGATTCTGCCACATAAGTACAGTGATGGGAAGTTTTTGTGTCTTTTCAATATAGTGGATTTTTTTTTTTAATTTGCTGGTTTTGCTCTCTTCCTAGGTGATCTAAAATGTCTTTCTTGACATGTATTCCAAACACTAAATGGGTTTGACATTTTATTTAAATTCCCTAAAATTTCTTTTAGAACTAAGAATTATTCAAATAAGTATTAAATAACATTGTAACTATGAAAGATAAATCTTTTAAATGCTATGAGACACCATATAGAAGAGCTATGGTGTGTAATTCAGATGTGTACTATATAACTTTATGTTAAAAATATTCCCAAATACATATGATATATACATTAGACTAAGAGTATATGCAAGGATAGTTTAGAAAATTAAACAAGTTGATGAGCAGTAATAAAATATAAAGGAAGTATAAAGTACTTTCGAATTAAGGTGTTTAGGCACTATATAAGCATCCATACTCAGTTATCTGATTAGAGCGTTTATTAGATCTCTGGTACCTATTATCATCTGGAGGATAATGGCTTACCTTATTATCTTCTGGAGAACAAAGTACTATTACTCTATAAGGTTTTACATACTTTCCAATATGAACAAAGAGTCTATATTCTGAGTAAGTCTAATTCATAAGAATATTCATTTAAAAAGTTTTTTTTGTCTCACAGAATCTATTTATAAAAGATAATTTCTCGTCAAAACCTTGACTAGTTTGATATTATATGAACATCCATAATAGAGTCACAGCCAATAAGGAGGTAGTAATTTACCTCTCCTTCTGTCATCAAGTCCAAATATCACACTCAAACTAGTTCTTATGCCACCTGCTCTGGCCTCCTGTTACTTTTATTCATACCTAAGGGTCAATGATCTTACCTCCAACTCTTCCATCTCTGTTGCCTCATCCTAAACTATCACCAGAATTCCTAGGGACTCAGGTCATTGAGTGTTCCCCCCTGACATAACTGTCAGCCAATTTGATCCACAAGTCACAAGGGACATGATGTCATCGAATCTTGTGAGTACATATGGTAATGACCATACCAGCATTATCAGAGGCAGATCAACTTCTTACGGCGTATCAAAGTTATAAGGGTTCTAAGACTGTAGGAAATGAACATACAGATGGGCAAAGATCATTGGCTGGGGCTTAGGGTACCTGAAATGACCATTACCAGGGAAGTATTTCAGGAATCAAAAGTACCAAGGTAAACTAGGTATTATCAGAGAGGAAAGAAAAAAATGATCCTACAATCTAATTGAGGCTATTGACATTACTCAGGTAGAGGCATGTATGTGGACTTAAAATTCCCCAGACAAGGTCAGAGAAGAAGAAGCCTGAATAATAAAGAGAGTCAGTTATGTTGCATTGAGTCCTGAGGCTATTCAGTCTGTTCTGGCTTCTCCTCACTTCTGCTGCATTCGAAAACCACTAAGAAGATCTTGGTTGAACACCCTGCTTTCCTCCCTTCTGTGGATCCTTTCATCTCCCTATGTTTTTAACCCATTACCATTGTTAGGTGTCATTTCCTAATACCTAGAATTCTATCCAAAACTTTTAACATGTTGTTTGCAAACATCATGCAAATTTCCAGAAATATTCTCTATTATGCAATGCATTCTCCTTTATGCCACCACACACGCCCAAGAACTAGACAGGGCATCAGAAAACAAGAGACTAAATACTCACCTAATAAAGACAACAAATGAACACCCAGGAATACAACGATCCCAAATGCAGATTGCTAAATGCTAGCCTAAAATCATAATCAATAACAAGAAAAATAATGTGTCTCCACTAGCCCCAGCACTGTTACTACATTAGGTTCTAAGAAATGCAACCAAGCTGTAGCCAAAGATAAGGACGCTAAAAATAGCCTTTATGAATATGCAGGGATTTAAATGAGGATGTGAATAAATCTCTTTTAAATAATATCTATAAAACTTGAATAAACAGTTGAAGGAAATGAACAAAAGAGTTTTTTTTTTCTTGAAAATAAAAATATTGTCAATAAAGAAAACATAAACTGAAGAAAATCTGGAAACACAAAGCTGAGAATTTGGAACAGAAACCTCAGGTGCAAGTCTCACTATGGATGATATTCTTAATGAAATATTCTAAATGAAATATGCTAAATGAAAGATATTTTAAATGAGAGAAAAGAAATAGATACTTCAGTCAAAGAATATGCTAAATTAAAAAAAAAAACACAACTCTAGGTACCAAACATAGGGATTATATGAAAAGGCTAATACACAAGTGAAAGGAATAGAGGAAGAACAAGAAATCCAGGACATAGGCACAGAAAGCATTTCCAACAAAATCATTGAAGAAAATTTTCTACTCTAAAAGAAAATGCCTATTATAGTACAAGAAGCATACAGAAAACTCAAGTAGACTGGACCGGGAACCAAATTCCCATGACTCATAATAATCAAAATGCTAAGCACATAGGACTATAAAAATATATTAAAATAGCAAGTGTAAATGATCAAGTAATATAAAGGCAGACCTATTAGACTAACAGGTGAATTCTCAATGTAGACTCTTAGAGTTCTACAAACTCTAGGAAAGCAACAATGTCAACAAAACTTTTAATCAAATAAATGGGGAAAACAAACAAACAAACAAAAACCCCAAAACAACATGCAATGAAACAACCATTTTTTTTTAAGTTTGTGCCATAGATGTTAAGAATTTAAAGATACTCAGAGGCAGATGCTCACAGCTAACCATTAAACTGATCATGGGGTTCCCAATGGAGAAATAGAGTGAAGGCTGAAGGAGTTGCGAGGATTCGAGACACCATGAGGAAAGCAACAATCCCAACCAACCAGAGCCCCCAGGGTCTAAACCACAAACCTGGGAGCGCTTAGGGAGGGACCCATGGCTCCAGCTATATATGCAAGGGAGCTATATATAAGTGGGAGAAGAGATCCTTGGTCCCATGAAGGCTGGACGTCGTGGGGGGGGATACTCGAGGGTGGGGAGGTGAGGTACAGGGGAGGTGGGGGGGTACACCAACGTGGAGGCAGGAGGAGGGGGGAAGGGATAGTGAGTTCCTGGGAGGGAGGGGGGAAATGGGGTAAGGAGAGAACATCTGAAATGTAAAAAAAAATTTCCAATAAAAAAAAAAAAGAATTTAAAGATTATCTTGGTGGATCTTTCCTTTGATGAGCATGAAGTATTCTTGTCTATCTCCTTTAATTAATTTTATTTTGAGTTCTACATTGTTTTATTTTAAAATACCTACACCAGTTTGTTTCTTAAATACATTTGCTTGGAAAGTATTTTTCCAACTCATTACTTGAAGGTAAAGCCCTATGTTTGATGTTGACCTGTGTTTCTTGTATGTGAAAGAATGAATCCTGTTCCCACACCCATTCTTTCAGTCTTTGGCTTTTTATTAATGAATTTAGTCTATTAATATTTTCAGTTATATATGGAAACAAGTATCACAGGATAGCTAAAACTAAAACAATCCCAAACCAAGCAAGCAAGCAAACAAAACAAAAACAGAAAGAAAGTCTGTGGGAAATTTTACCAACTCTGACCTTATGTAGTACAATAAATTATTATAAACAGCATGCTATTGACAAAAAAATGCTGGTCAATTGAATTGAACTGAATACACAGATGTAAGTCCACACATATATGGAGATTTATTTTTGATAAAGACTACAGAAATACATATATGACAAAAGTCAGCATCTCCAACACACCATGCCACTCAAACTCGATAGTTTCATGTACAAGAATCCAAACATATCCATACTTATCACCTGAACAAAAGTCAGCTCAAGATGGATCAACTGTTTCAATAGAAAATCAGATACACTGAACATAGAAGAAGAGTAAGTAGAGAATAGCCTTGAATTCATTGGCAAAGGAAAAACACCCTATTAACACAGGTATGATGACCAAAAATTAATACCTGGGGCCTCAAAACTGAGAAGCTTTTTTGTGGCAAAAAAATGCCATCATTTGGACAAATTGGCAGGCTACATTTTAAAAAAAGATTTTAGTAAACATGTATCTGATAGAAGGATAAAATTATATATATATTTATATATAAATATATATAATTATACATATATACATATACATATACATATACACATATATCACACACACACACACACAACACAATATATATATATATATATATATATATATATATATATATATATATATATATATAAAACATATCCAACAAAGAAACAAAAATGAATTTGAAATTGGGGTATTTATTTAAACAGAGAATTATCAAAACAGGAAACTTAAATCTCTATGAAACACATATGGAATACTCAACAACTATAAACAGCAGAAAAATTGTAAACCCAAACTACTTTGAGGTTTAATTTTACACCCATCAGAATTTGGAAGATCAATAACACCAATTATAGCTCATGCTGACAAGGATGTGAAGTTGGGGGAGTACTCCTTCATTGCTGATAGTACTTGTAACTCACTGTGGAAATCACTGTGATAGTTCTTCAGGGTGATGAGAATCAATTTATCTTGCTAAACCAATGTTGGAAATATACTTAAATGATGCCTCATCCTATTTCAGAGTCTCTTGAAAAATCATGTTTACTGCTGATCTATCCATAAAGCTGGTAAATTGTAAGCAACATATATGTGCAGATAAATGGATAAAGAGAATCTGGAACATTTACATATGAAACTTTATTAAACCATTAACATAATGACTGAATTATCATAGCCCTTGAATGACAAATATGCTGTACATTCCTGTATGTTTTGATTTTACTTGTTCAATTAATGACAAGTAAGCTATAATGCATAAAACCACAGAAGTTAGATATAAAGTAAGAGACTATAAAAAGCAAGTAGATCTTTCAATGTAAAGGAAAAGAATCAATGACTAGATGTAGAGCAGAAGTGACTGCATTGTGCCATGAAGATTGGAAGAAGAAGAAAGAAGAGGACCAGAGAAGGAATACAGGGAAACATAGAAGAGCCACTTGTGTGGGGTGGTGGGCTGTAAGAGGCAGCTGGGTACTTGGTCGAACACAGGCTTTGAACCTAGAGACCCTCAGAGTCAGAGTTTGGCCTTGTTACTGGGCACCTGGCTCCTTTCACATAGCTACAGCCCACACAGAGAGGTCTGTGGCCATTGGATCATGTAGGACAATGCTCCTACTAGCCCCTCCCCAGGTAGAGGATATGACTACAGGCCACAGAGCCTCAAGACTGATCTCCATGCTAACGAGATACCTAAAGGTCAGAGGACATAGCCAATTAAGCATTCCTTCCCAGACACTCCTCCTTGCAAAAGGTACTTAACCTCAGGCCTACCTGAGAATACAGGATATAGCTTCATCCATTTTCTGCCATGACAATAAATATCTTAATAACATATCTTAAGACCATGGACTATTTCTCTTCTTTGGGGCCTGCCATGGGGAACCATGGAGAAGGACTTCAACTGTAGAGCCACGGTTTAATCTTCTGCTGATGACTTCTCTGTGTTTGAGCCATGGAGGCCACCAATTCAACCAGGCAGGCCGAGCAGCCATGACCCAGCCAAGCTAGTCACAGTGGCCAAGAGTCTCATTCCTGCAGGATGCAGCCAGAGCTCATCTTTTCCCCCTTGTTCCTTCGGCTCATGGTCATCCAACCCATAGGCCCCCATCTTGGCCATTCTGTGGCCTCTCAGTTGTGCCTGAGAGCCCAAGGGTCTGAGAACCAGTCGGTTCCCTGCCACCTTGTCCTAGAGACCCCTAACCCAAGAGCTCTGCTCCTCATATGAACCCAGACTGTGTTCCTTCCACCCCAGAACAGAGCCCCCTGGTTTCCCACAGCCTGATGTCCATCTGCCCAGTCGGCATGGAGTGAACACAGTCAAATTCCTGCGCCTCTGTCTCTCTAAGTAATGGCCCTAGCCCTTGGAGGCAGAAGACATGGGACTCACAATTCAACACAACAGGACTCATGCCCACATGCATGCTACAGCCCAACACACTTGAATGGTAATATAACCTGTTTTAGAAGCTCCCTAAAATATATAAATATATGAAAGCAATATAGATAAAGTCCTAAATAACATGGTGGCACAGAGACCTAGCTGGACATCTCTTGCCATACAATGAAGATTCCAATGCTATAAAGGTGTTACATCTAATTGAATTTTTGATCAAATGAATCCCATGTGAACTCTGAATATTCCAGACTGTTGGCAACGTCTTTGATTTCTCTCTAGGAACTGGCTATATGACTCCATTGCTGAAGACAATACCTGCACAATCATTGAATTTGGAGAAGTCCAGCTCATGACTACATAGAGACTTTCGAACTATATACTAATGTTCATGATATTGAATGGTACTCTGTAGGCTACCAAAGAAGAAACATAACCCAACTACAAATCCTTCAATCTTCAAGTGTCCTGACTAAAAATATATGGTAGTGTAATGGTGGCACAAAGTTTGACAGATTAACCAATTAATATCTTATTTGACTTTAAGATCTATTCTATGAGATGGAAACCATACACAACCAGATTAGATGACTCAGAACCTAAAATTGATAGTCTAGGTAGTTATGCATAAGCATTTAGTCTATTCTGCCAAAGTAATATGGCAATAAAATGTCACCTCATGACATTCTAGCATACTTATAGATCTTTCCTTTCTTAGTAATCATCTAATAAGCTTCCCCCAGCATCAGATGGAAACAAATACAAACACACACTGCCAGAAATAGTCAAAGAGTGAAAGACTTTGGATCACTTGGCTCTACATGGGTTTTCTCCATCAGACATACACTCCTCCCCAAGATTCTGGGAACTCTACAGAAGGGGCAAATAGAAGGAAAAACAAAAACAAGATGGAGGACACAAAGAAAACAAGAACTTCTAAGCAGGACAGACATACATGTGAATTCATAGAGACTGAGGAAGTATACAAAGGGGCTGCTATGGTCTGCACATGATGAGATCCTACAATTGAAAACAGAACTGGACACCTGCGCCAACACATAACCTAAATGATAATGTAGTTTTATCCAAGGGAATCTCACAGTTAAAGGTTTTGTGTATATCAAAATGAGTCCAACAGCAAGTAATGCTTACTGATTTCTTTTGTATAATTCAAGTCATGCATATACTGCTGCTGTGCTACTATATACTACTACTATTTGATTTAATTTTTATACTTTTTTTATTCTACATATTTTTGTACATGCTTTTTTTTTTTTTATTTATGGATTCTTTTTAATTTTATTTTTTTTTTCTTTTTTATTTTTGCTTCTTAACCTCCAGTCACCTCACATTCTCCTTTTTCTGAGTACCCTCCTCCTGTACCCACCCGCCACTTAGTCTTGAGAGGCTAGTGTTCTCTCATTTGCAGGCCAGCAAAGACATCTCATACAGCTCTTTTTGGATACCATCGTTTGAACCACATAACAAGTACATTACAAACATATGTGCAGGAGGACCTAAGGTCCAACGCATTGAGGCTAGATCTGTGTTATACTAGTATTGCTCCACGGTTGTTGATTCAGTCTACTGAGAGCTCCAAGGTTTCAGGTTTGGTTTACTCTGTTGATCTTCTGTGCAGTTCCTATCTCCTTAGGCCCACAATCCTTCCCTTTTCTTCTATAAGAGTCCTAAGCTCCTATCAGTGCAAACAAGTATCTCTCTGAATTTTTAGAGCCTTTTCTTAGGCTATTTTCCTTCTGGGTGTTTGTTTTATCCTTTCTCAATATGTTTGCATTTACTTCACCTTGTTTGTTTTTATGATTTACAGAAGGGTGTATATCTAAATGAGAGGAGAAAAGGGAAGGAACTGGGAAGAGTAAAGAAAGGGAAAAGTGTAATAATGATATATTAAATCAAAAATCTATTTTCATAAAAGAAATATGTCTACTTTTTTAACTTTATAAGAATGGAAACCAATTAAAATATGCATATGTAATTTTTCATAGATTCAACTTGAAACAGTCTCATTGTGAAAGTTAATTGTTTACTACTTAATGTACACTATAAAAAAGATAACTTTAATAAAAACACTAAATCATGATAGCTTGCAAACACTTCCTATTTAATATAATCATTACAAGAAACTATATGTTTGATGATATACATTTTAGATTTCTTTTGAAATCATTAGTAGAATATCATTTGATAAGCAAGGACTTATTTAAAATAAAGTATTTTAAAGTCGAGTTTCTCAGTGACCTTCCTTTCTTTTACCTTAGTTTTGATTTTAAATGAAGACTGGGACTAGTAGTATCATCATGTATGCACCGGCAGCATCAGTACCAATCATCCCTCATATAAAACTGACAGGTGAAAAGGCAAGAGAAGAAAGGACACATTTCCATTGGAATCTGATTCTTTTTCTCAAACTGTTTCATTCAAAGCTTGACAAATTATGTTTAAGATTTTATATCTATTTACACTGAAATATTTGTATAATTTGTCACTAAAATGACTATTAATGATATTAAGAAAATTAAAGATAAATACGGGGCAATTTTGGATGAATCTGATGTAAAAGGTAAGTAATAGGATTGCAAAGAGATGGACATCTAAGAAAGATGAAATCAAAATACAGAGCTATTAATTGGATTGATTTAATCTATAAGGATGCGTGCTTGGAAAGCAAAGATCTATTCAAAATTAGGTTTATTCAGGATGAAAATTGACACTATGAATAAGGATCTTTTAACTTATTTCCTTAGTATATATGAGTAATCCCTTTGAATCATTGTATATATGAAAAATAATTCACTTATTATTTAAAGGAAAAATTCAAACTTCTGTAAATGAATTTAGCAATTTTGACTATGATTTATTGAATCTTTAATTATTTTTACACTTATTTACATTTTGTGTGTGTGTGTGTATTCTTGTGCTTCCATGACATGGCACTCAAATGTAAATCAACTGATATCTTGTGTAGCTACTTCTCCTTCTACATTTTCGGTTTAGAGAATCGAATTCAAGTCCTCAGGCTTGGCAACAAACAAGCTTGTGTTCACTGATAAATAATGAACTGGATATAGTACATTTTACCAGTTTTTGCACATGGATATGTCTCAGGTAGTTCTAATACATCATGTTTTGAAGAACAGTTTATAGAATAAAACCTGATTAGCATAATAAATAATAAGAGAAGATACTAGAGATAGAATTGAGGAACCGACAGTGCTATAGTCCCCTAACATCAAAATGCACAAAGAGATAGAAACACAACTTGTTTGCTGGTCAATTAATTGGAGTCTTAATCCATAGTTATGATGCTGTGTAACTTTAAGGATTTAAATGGGCTAATTTACTTCCTTGGTGCATTCTTTTCTTCAGAAGTAGCATTTTGTGAATGTTAGTCCTCCTTCCTTATGGCCACAAATTAAGTGTAACTGAGGCTGTGCCTTTCTCTCATATATGCCCTATGGTGTGAGAATCCCCAAGGTTGGCAGAATATTTCAGTAGTTAAACCAGAATCAGCCAAGGAGGAAGCAGGAAGAACTTATATAATGACATTTTTTAATACTCAGAAAGTTTAGATTAGTAAACTGCTTTTGAGAGTACAGGTAGAAGTCTAAAAAAGGGAGAAGGAAGAGAAAGGGTAATAATTGATTGTATTTTAGATAATGGCAGAGAGCCTGGGAGGGAGAGGGATGACAGAGTAAGTAGGGAGAGCTCAAAGCATAATGATGCATAATAATGTAACAATGTAGTACATTACTTTGCATGATAACTATAAGTAAAATCAATATGAATAATAGAAAATGTAGCTGAGATCTCTGGGAAATTCAAGATGGATTTGCCTATACATAACCCTCTGAGTCCATTCACTAAACCACATTCTTTTCCCAGAAGCTGAATGTTTATTTATCACATGAGGGAGCTGGGCAAATTTTGTCACTTCTTTTCAAATGTCAGTTTCTATAAGATAAAACGGATTGATGGGCCAAGCCACCAATAGATGTCAGTTCATTTTTGTGTTATATTTCTTTGATAGTAACTTTTATTATCTGTACAGGGCTGAGTACACATAGTCTGTGAGGATAACTGTTTTCAAATATAGCACAATTTGACCCATATTGTATTATCCATTCCAGAAGAAAAAAATTACATTCTGAGTTAATACATTTTAAAATTTCAGATAAAGAATTTTCATAGGGTTATTTGGTTGCCTAGAGTCTAATTTCTTGAGTTCTTTGTATATATTGGACATTAGTCCTCTATCGGATGTGGGATTGGTAAAGATCTTTTCCCAATCTGTTGGTTGCCGTTTTGTCCTATTGACAGTGTCCTTTGCCTTACAGAAACTTTGCAATTTTATGAGGTCCCATTTGTCAATTCTTGATCTTAGAGCATAGGCCATTGGTGTTCTGTTCAGGAACTTTCCCCTGTGCCTAGGTATTCGAAGGTCTTCCCCACTTACTCTTATATTAGTTTCAGTGTGTCTGGTTTTATGTGAAGGTCCTTTATCCACTTGGACTTGAGCTTTGTACAAGGAGATAGGAATGGATCGATTTGCATTCTTCTGCATGCTGTCCTCCAGTTGAACCAGCACCATTTGTTGAAAATGCTGTCCTTGTTCCACTGGATGGTTTTAGCTCCTTTGTCAAAGATTAAATGACCATAGTTGTGTGGGTTCATTTCTGGGTCTTCAACTCTATTCTACTGATCTTCCTGCCTGTCTCTGTACCAATACCAGGCCGTTTTTATCACTACTGCTCTGTAGTAAAGCTTGAAGTCAGGGATGGCAATTCCTCCAGAAGTTCTTTTATTGTTGAGAATGGTTTTCGCTATCCTGGGTTTTTTGTTGTTCCAAACAAATAACCCTATTAAAAAATGGAGTAAGGAGGCTAAACAAAGAATTCTCAACTGAGGAAATGCGAATGGCCAGAAGCACCTAAAGAAATGTTCAGCATCCTTGGTCATCAGGGAAATGCAAATCAAAACAACCCTGAGATTCCACTTCACACCAGTCAGAATGGCTAAAATCAAAAACTCAGGTGATAGCAGATGCTGGCAAGGATGTGGAGAAAGAGGAACACTCCTCCATTGTTGGTGGGATTGCAAGATGTTGCAACCACTATGGAAATCAGTCTGGCGGTTCCTCAGAAAATTGGACATATCACTACCTGAGGACCCAGCTATACCACTCCTGGGTATATATCCAGAAGATGCTCTAACACATAACAAGGACATATGCTCCACTATGTTCATAGCAGCTTTATTTATAACAGCCAGAAACTGGAAAGATCCCAGATGCCCTTCAACAGAGGAATGGATACAAAAAATGTGGTACATTTATACAATGGAATATTACTCAGCTATTTCAAACAATGAATTTGATAAATTGTTATATAAATGGATGGAACTAGAAAATATCATCCTAAGTGAAGTAACCCAATCACAAAAGAACATACATGGTATTCACTCACTGGTTATTGGATTGTAGCCCAGAAGCCTGAAATACCCAAGATTCAACTCACAGACCACATAAAGCTCATGAAGAATGATGACCAAGTAGGGGAGCCTTCAGTCCTTCTTAGAAGGAGTAACAAAATACTCAAGGGTGCAAATATGGAGACACAGTGCAGGACAGAAACTGAAGGAGGGACCGTCTACAGACCATTCCACCTGGATATCCATCCTATGTGCAGTTACCAAAGGTAGAGGTTGATGTGGATGTCAGGATGTACATGCTGACAGGAGCCTGATATAGCTGTCTCCTTAGAAGTCTGCAAGAGTCTGACATACTCAGAGGCAGATGCTCACAGCTAACCATTAAACTGATCATGGGGTTCCTAATGGAGAAGATAGAGTGAAGGCTGAAGGAGTTGAGAGGATTCGAGACACCATGAGGAAAGCAACAATCCCAACCAACCAGAGCCCCCAGGGTCTAAACCACCAGCCTGGGAGCGCTTAGGGAGGGACCCATGGCTCCAGCTATATAGGCAAGGGAGCTATATATAAGTGGGAGAAGAGATCCTTGGTCCCATGAAGGCTGGACGTCGTGGGGAGGGGGATACTCGAGGGTTGGGAGGTGAGGTAAGGGGCAGGGTGGGTGGTGGTACACCATCATAGAGGCAAGAGGAGGGGGGAAGGGATATGGAGTTCCTGGGAGGGAGGGGGCAAATGGGGTAAGGAGAGAACATCTGAAATGTAAAAAAAAATTTCCAATAAAAAATTTCCAATTTAAAAAAAAAAAGAATTTTCATTAGAGGAACAAAATTAAATTTACTTGTTTTTTGCTAATTTTTAAGACATCAAAATGTTTAATGGTAAATATGCCCAAGTATATTTGATTTACAATTTATCCCAGCAATGTTTTCAAACAATTATTTACCTTTTGTTTATTGACTTCCAAGTAAAATCCAAAGGCAACTCAAAACAAGAGCTTTAAACTTCTCTTAAACTAATTTAGTAATTTATACAATTAAGAAGAAGACAAAAATCTAATCAAATGATGGTTTACTGATTTTAATGTAATTGAGAGAGTAATGTAAAAAAATCATATGGAGAAAATACTCATTTAAAAATAAACATGGAGATCTTCCTTCTCAAATAGAAGTGTGAAATGTTCTAGATGGACTCTATGCCAATGTTCTTGTCTTGAAATTCTGATAAAAGACATGTCTTCACCCCAAGTGATTTTTACATTGTGCTGGACCTTTAATTACCTGAAACACTAAGAGAGAGAGAGACAGAGAAGAGAGAGAGAGAGAGAGAGAGAGAGAGAGAGAGAGGAGCGAGAGAGAGAGAGAGAGAGAGGATAGAAACAGAGAGAGAGAGAAGCAGAGAGAGAGAGAGAAACAGAGAGACATACAAATACACATACACACAGAGACAGTGTTTATAAATCACAGCCACTATTTGTAAATCTGACTATACATCTGTGTATAGCCCAATTATATTTCTCCAGATTGGATCTTCTTTTGTAGTTAAAAGGAACTTTTTTAAAACCATCTTTAGTTGATTAAACATTGTATATTTTATTAAACTTATTGTTTATATGTGAAGTGACAGTCATTGCTTGTTTTCAAATGTCAAATTTATTATAATTTAAAGTTTAATATATATTCAAATTCATATACATTTTACTATATACAATACATAGATATTTTATATATATATATATATATATAATACTTATTTTTTCATTTGAACAAGTTTTCTATTTATGTGTGATCTGTCTTTCTTTTTCACATGGAGATGTTGCAATTTTGACAGGAATAATGTATTGAGGAAAGTATGCCATATCTCATTGATAACTTCTCAATTCATTTTCTTAGAGATCAAATCTAAGCACTAGATCAACATCACTTTTCAGGGTAATTTCCAGTGTGTAATTAGAAACGCCATGGTGTATCACAATAGTTGCTTGATACTATTAACTTTTCACCATTTTACTAACATCAGACAGGAGAGCCTTTTGCATTCTATCAAGAGAATATTAATGAATGAAATTTTGCCTTTAAATCAATGAAAAACTACTATGGAAATAATATTCAGGACTAAAAAATAGAGATTTGGTGGAAATAATATAATTTCATGAAAATGCTTTTTCTAAAATATAAAGAATAAAACATGCAAAACAAGAAAATATTACTTAGGAACAATATGAATAGCTCCCAGTAAAATATTGAACATTATAATTTTTCAATAGTTGTGCTAGTTCTTGACCTATTTTTACATATACATGCTAATTTCTCACTTCAATTAGGAGAAAACTAAAACTTTAATACAAGTGAGAAAAGTTTTCAAAATAATAGTGTGTGGTGTGTTGTTATACACTGGAAAGAGATACTCATTATAGCTTTGGGGTGACATTAGGTTAGGAAGATGAAATTACGAACATTTAGCAAAGCAGGTAATTCTTTAAATGAATCTTTAATCAAAGAGAATATATCTGTACATACTTCATTGTACAACTAAAATTATAGTTTAATCAACTTAAGCAGTTTTAACATCATGATTAAAAGTGAATAAGATCTACCCCTTGAATGCTATGGCTAATATTAGGGATACCGGAATCAAAGCACCAATCACAGTGGGCCTCCTACTTTCCATCACAATGGGAAATTCTATTGTATTCCTTTATACACAGTGGGCTGGATAAGCTTGCATTGACCACTGTGTAAAGGTGTTGATACTTCTCTGGGTTTTTTAAAGTTTCAAACATACAATATTAAGTAATATGTGCCAATAACAGAATTATTAACATGTGTATTGTTTAAAATTCAGTTATTTTGTAACTGCAATTGCTTTCAAAATAAATATGGCAAAATAAGAACATTTCATAGTTTTATTTTTAGAAGTGCTAAAATAATAAGTAATACTTAATATATAGGTTTTAATATTTATGAAGTTACAAGCTGGAAATAGTAGCATTTCTGATTTTCTGAACTGTACCTCAAATATTTGTGATTTTAAAATCAATTATTATACTTTCTGTCTCTCATATCTACTAGTGTTTGATTTCTCACACAGTTAAATTTAGAAGTACCTATTCATGGGGTCATTTTCATCAGGACCACTAACATTTCCTCATGGTTTCTTTTATGATTTTTCTTATTTTAGAAAAACAATTTAAAGGCATTATAGCTAGAAGAAGAGAATTTTCATATTCTAGCATGGTTCATTAATTACTAACTTTTCAGCTTTATGTATAAAACAAAGGGTTTTGAAATAACTTTTTTTGAAATAATTGTATAGACTAAAAAGTTATACTGTATAGAAACTATAGTGTCAGATATTATACACAAAGATAACACACACACACAGTCACACTCACACTCACATGAGAGTCTTACAAGGACGACACCTATTATTTATTTATTTATTTATTTATTTATTTATTTATTTTTGTGAGTTTTATCTCAAAACAGTACTGAAGATATTTATTTAGTCATTAAAAATCTAAAATTTCCAAAATATCATGTTTTATTCTATTTATGGTACAATAGAGGTTCTGAAGAAAGAGTGGATGCTAAAGCTTGCAGTAGGGTACCGCTTCATCTCTGAGCTAGACTATGGCTCCATGATGTATGTTTAACCACTTCCCTTATATATTACATCTTCATTAATGTGCTTCTATACCCCTTTTCTCAAAGCTGTTAAAGAGATTTAGAGACATTTTAAAAGCAAATTTACAATCTTTATACTTGACGGTGTTATTCTGATTTACTTTGCTGCTGAATGTTTAACAGGAACGTACAATTTTGTCTCTGCTATAAGTGTCAGTTAGATATCTGTTATTTTGAAACCAGTAACAGCAAACTAATTTTTATATGAGATTTGCCTTGGGAAATGTCCATTCAATAGTGTCTTTTTCTTTATAATAATGTGTCTTCTCATTTGTTTTAGACTGAAAAAAAAAAACATCAAACATCAAATAAATAAAACTTGATGTGATCAGTACATAGTACTAAATTTTCACAGTATACTCAACAAAGAGATATTATGGCCTTCCAATAAATCAAGAGAAATTACATGTTTCATATATACTACTTAAGCATTAGGTACATATAAAATTAAAACACTTATTCATCTGATTGACAAGTCATAGAAAAGTAAATCTATTGTTCAGTTTTAATGGGACCATAATTGAATATAAACACTTTGTTATTTTTGCTGGATGTTAGAAAGTATTGATTATGATTCTATTAATAATACATTCTTCTTCAATGCTTAAATTTTAAATAAATAATATTGCTCAAAATAGTCATGTTAATTTGGTATAATAAAATGTATTTAAATAGCAAAACATTGGAAGCTATATAAATGCTAAAATGATGCATACTTAAAATCTTAACATATTTCTACATAGTCTATACAGCAAGAAAAATATTTTAAAGTTTAACATAATAAGAATTTGCAGAAATTCTTACAAGAAAATAAATTCGGCAATATGAATTTTATGTAGCTAATTCTCAGTGAAGTGTTGACTGATGAGAGTTACACAGAGTAGGCTACAGGCCTACCTTGGTGTTTAAGGCCCTACTATTTATGACTTTAAATTACAGGTCGCTTGTGTTTGCTATGTTATATCCATACAATTTCTGTACTGTGTATACATGTTTTAAAATAATAAGTAAAACAGTGTTTGCTAGCTTAAATCAAACCCAAATAATAAAAAACTACAAACATGGCTTCTGGAAATTTAGAGGCACTTCTATGATAATGTGATCTTTATAGTTGTTAATATTTGTCTAGGTTACGACAGCTAGTATTTAAAAGAAACATGTCAAGAGATTTTACTAGTAAATTCTTTTATTTCATACATAAATGCTGTATTTTGTGGTTACTTCTTCCACCCCATTCTCTGTACCTCTACCAACCTGGATTCTTTCCAATATAAGTGTATGTATGCCCTGTATTAATTAGTATCTTTAGTATCTAACAGTGTTTATTTCAGGCTGTTAAGATGACCTTGAATTTGGAAATGAGAGCTTGTTGGACTCACTAATGGATGTTTAAATGTATGTTATGGATCCATGGTACCCAGAGTCTATTGGTTGACAATAAATCAACAACAAATGACAAATTCCCATGATTCTGTTTTCCCTCTATATTTTAGTGCTTGGTGGATCTAATTTTTATGAGCCTTAGAGTAGTATTCATGGCTACTGTGAGTTCATGTTTTCCATGCCAATGTTGTGCTAACAAAAAGCATTTGACCACAGCCTCTCTTTCCGTGCTCCATTTCAGAAATTCTTTCTGCCATGTTTGCCACAATATTTCCCAAGACTAAGTTGGTGAAATAAAGGTCTTGTCTAGGGATAAGCCTTCAGTTGTCTTTTACTCTATTTTCTCTAGTAATTGAAAGCAGATAATAGGTTATATTGCAGGATATGAGTTATAATTTATTGATCATATTTATATATATCAACAAATTAGAACTCATATATATGACATAAAATATGCTTATTTCATATAGAAGCTGCATTGTTCAAACAACATCCAGTTATCAATATTATGTCTTATTAATAAACTACTTTAGATATTTCTCTGGAAAAAATATGCTTTCAGTTGGCTTTCTCAGATGCCTTTATACAAAGTCATGGCTTATGTCTGTATCCTTCTACAGTTTGTTTGGCCATAAAAATGGTTCACAAATTAATTCCCCAAACAATAAATACTTATAATGTAGGATATATATTGTATGGAGATATTTGAGAATTGATAGTACGTGTTTACGTTTTAAGATTACATGTTCATTGATCCAATCATCAGTTAATGAACATCTAAACTGATGTCATTTTTTAACTTAAACAAATACGGCATTCATTCTGCATCTTTCTTCATAGATATCAGTTACTGCAAACCTGTTGGCTACATTTTATATGATTTTCCCAATAGTAACAATTACACAGTAGTTTTGAAATGCTTTTTAGAACCATCACTAAAATAAGATTTATAAGGAGGTCAAGTAACACAATACAAATTATCCTAGTGTTTTGATCTTTATTTATTTATTAGAAATGATTGGAATTTATAAAGTTATAGTATTTGAATTCTATAAAAATATGTTCTAAAATTATTGAGATGAAATTAAATATTAAATATTGTATTGACACAGAATTTGAAGGCCTTTGCAATATGTTAATCATATACTTTAGTTGCCTACTAAAGATTATACTCCCTGCACAAAGTATTTTTTATATTTTTAGGGCTTTTAAAACCTGTTTTTTCTAATTATCTACTTTACTACTTGAGTTTTAGGTACTAGTTTATAAAATTGTACCTTAAATAAACTATTATTGTATGTTTATAATCATTGGTACCATGAGTGTTTTATCTCAAGGCAATTCATAGTATATGACCTAGCTAAGAATACCTTATAATAGGTTCTTTTCATATATAAAATACTTCTGACATATACTCTGATTTATGAAAACTCTTAATCAAAAATGCAACTATTCAACCTACACTGGTCTGGTTATTAAAATATACACTATTTAAATAAAATGTATTATACTTTTCTGGGAACATCATTCCAATGATAATCCAAACTTTCCAGATATAGTATTAACTCAATCATGTTTCATTGTTAGTAAGTAATCTGAAAAAATAAGTTATATTATGCTGTGATTCTAGAATGTTATTTTGAAAGTTGTACATATTTTTTAAGTTCTTTCTGTCACATGAACATAATGACTCTACATACTATATATATACATTAAGACTAGAATATTGAGAAAAGTTGAAAACCAAAGAGAAACCTTGGAACACAAAGTGGTATAGAGGGGCTAGCTCTTAAGTTTTGTTGTGGTTTTCTGATTGTTTCTACATTCTTAAGCTGGTACTAAGGACATCTGTGGAAAGGCAGAAAATATAAGACGTAAGATGTGTTCTTTCTAACCAATGAACCAGAATAGATCTGCTAGCAACTCAGAAACTATATTCAGCATAAAAAAAATCTATCAAGTATAATGAAACTGATTGACTTTAAATTTGTACTTAAAAAAATAGAAAGATATTGCATCCCTACCTGAGTAGAAAATGTGAGAAGGAAATCCCTTCATAACTGTCAGGATTAAAGGAGGCAGATACGTGTTTTCTTCAATGTGATGTCAGGAAGCACAAATAGAGGGGTGATAAATCAGTTGACAAAGGAAAGTGCTTCCTGTGCAAGTGTGAGGACCTGAGCACAATCCCTGATCCCGTATGAAAAGGTCCTGGAGCTGCTTAAAATTATAAGCTCTCCATTTAGGGCAGATCTTGGGTCTCTATGTTGAGCTATCCTAGCTCTCTTGCCGAAGTTCAGGCCATGAAAACAGTCCTGTCTAAAAAGGAGTAGATGGTATTCAGAATGAGTTCCTAAATTTATCTTCTGGCCTCCACATACATTCATCCACACATCCACACATATCTACTAATAAGCATCCATAAAATCACATCAACATACACACAAACCCATTCACACCAATTTATGGGAAAACAACATGTTTAGGAATTCTATTTTTTATGGTTTCTATGTAGACTACCTTGAGATACCAATATTTGATCCCCGTAGCAATAACACATTAGGCTTTTTTTTCTTTTTTAATTTTAAGTGTTTCTAAAGGAGGTCTAGTGGAGTCTCATTTTTTAATCAATATTCAACAGTAACAGACCTTAATATTTTCATTTGAAATGTATAGAGGCATTTATTTATAGTATAAATTATAACATAGGATGTAAAGAAAATTTTAATGACTTATAACTGCCCTGCTTTCTATAACTTATGCTGTATTATTTTGAATGCAGTACCTAGAAGCCAGAACTTGTGTAGCCATGATATTGGAAAATATAAAGCAATTGGAAAATATAAGACAATTAGATAATGTGCTTGGCGATAGATCAATGGGTAAATTGCCTACTATGGAAGTATGAGGACAATAGTTTGCATACCCAGAACTCATGTAAAAAGTGAGGCATAGTATTTACATCTGTGATGATAAAAATCCTCTTGAAGAATCAAAGTAGCTGAGTCCCTGGACTTTCACGGATGGCTTCCCTGATATACATAATGATGAAAAACAATCCTGCCTCAGAAAGATAGAAAAGTCGAGGACAAACAACTAATGCTGTTCTTTAACATTCATATACCTTTCTATGCACATACATTCTTATACACATACACTCACAGAATTTTAAAATGTAGTTTCAATATGAAATCATAAATCATATCATTGAATATCTCATAATCTATTGGAATAAAATACATTCTGCTGCCTTTAGTTTCTTAAAGTCAATTTGAATTCATAGACAATATTTTTTGTGTTTTGTAATATTTTCTAATGTTCTAAAGCCTTTAAGTATATAGTATTATTTTTGAAGATGAAAATATACTTTAGTAACTAAGGACATTGTACATGATACTGTGATAATGCTTTATGTTAGAAGCACACTGTTGAGGCTTTATGGAATACCTGCCTTAGAAGTGAAATAATTCATATAGAAGTATCTTTGCAGAATAATACAGACAGTTTGTAGGTATCATTTTGTAATCCCATGAATATCTGGGGCTGTGGGCATGCTTATAACAGAGGGTCTAATGGTCTGACTTCACAACTTGCTATATGATTTTGTCACTCCTTATATTTCTTTACGTACTGATTTCTTCAGATCCCTTCATGCCAGGATTACAACTCTTTTTATGTGCTGTGTGCTGATGGAGAAGAGAAATAAAGTTTACTGCAGAGACCATGACCATGTTAGCTTGAAGACAAAACAGAATTCTTTCATCCATAGACACGGATGATGATAAAATTAATGACCAATACAAATCTTAATGCAGTTCTGAAAAGATGAGTAGAATGTTTTCTAAAATCACAATAAAGATTGAGAATTGGATTACAGCACTGAGTATTTTATTGACTATAAGAAAGTGGCCCTTGTGAGAGAGGCTTCATAGAAAGGATAACACAGAGTAGTAAGCATTAACTTGTACAAGGGCGCCCATTGTTAGACCTAATGTCTAGAGGTTAAGTGTTAGGGATTGGTTCTAATGTTTTGATTTAATCGGGGATCTGCATGTGCAAATGCTGAAGGTCCTTATCCACCACTGGTTTTTGTTTGAACAATAGTAATGTCAACCACTAATGGCTGGACAAAGGGAGATGAGGCAGGACATTTGATTTGTGTGGGCTATGAACTGGGAAAAAGGAGAAAGAGAATATCCATGATTCGGGGAAGAAGGGTGGGATGTAGGAGCTACAGGAGAGAAAACCAACCAGCCAGAATGATGTGAGAATTCGGGTGTGCGGCAACTGACTCCTTCCCCAGTGGAGCCTGAGATAGCAGGGAAAGACATAGTAGTGTCCAGCCTTTGAAGTAGTCAGGGCATTTTAAAATTAACTCTGTGTTTGTGTGTGTGTGTGTGTGTGTGTGTGTGTGTGTGTGTGTGTGTGTCTTCCATTTATTAATCCAGATAGCTTCTGGGCAGGTTTCTGCATAAGACCTGTCAGGAGCCAAAGGAGTGTAACAAACACTCACCACTACAACTGAGACACTGCCATGTGCTATCAGTCTCATCTAGTTATTTAGATCAGACTTAAATTCCTAGAAAGTAATACGCATTAACTCTTTTTTAAACAGTTCACCAAAACAACAATTAAAATCTTTTCTTCTTTCTTCTCCCAATATTATCAATTATTTTTTTCTCATAGAAATTTTATGTAAGTAAATTTAAAGAAGACAACAATTTGCTCTCATTTTTTAATATTATGTATTTATAATTCCAAGCAGCTAAATACTGAGATTTGGGGAATCTCATTACTGATTATCATCTTTCATCCTCACTTTTGATGCTGAACCCCTTCTTCAAACCCTATCCACCATAAGTTGATGTTTTCATTCAACCCACAGAACCCAGGGACCATACATGGTGAAATGATATGGGACACGTATTGCGTAGGTCTTAAAGTAAGAAACTGCTGCTGCTGTAATGTTCATGGCTGTGAAGATTACATCACACCCAGAAACCAGGGTCAGAGCATTGCTCTCCAAGCTCTTACACTTATATTTTCACTTTGTCTCTTTTCCAATATCATGCAAGCCTTGAAAAAGAGATACATGCTATAGATGGGAGTTTAGGCATGTGTGATTTCACAGTCACTTACTCTCCATTGTTTAAAAAGTTGAAAGCCATTGTATAAACTGCAACCCACTGCAAATGAACCTTGTTTGCTGAATTTTGAGAGTACCACTTTCTTTGGGTACAGAGAAAAGTATATAGATTGCAGTTTGAGTTCAATATTTTATTTCAAAAGTTATTTCCTTTAACTAAATTTATAAATTTGGGTAAAAGAATGTATCCTTCTGTTCACAATGAATTTTGTTTTTTTGACCATTTGTGCCATTTTTAGAGTTACAATAACAATCTTTATTTGAATTTTAAGAAAAGAGCTATATTTTCACTAATAACAAATGCTGTATTTTAAGGGGGTTAAAAGTATTTCAGGAGGTTTCCCCTAGGATTTCGGTCACAAGTTTTGATATTTGCATATCTAGAAGGATCAGATTTTTGTTGATAGTGGAGACTCTTTCTGTAATTTATAAAACTTTTAATTCCCTTATGTATATGTCTGCTCTCCTTTACTTGTTGAGGTATTAATGAATAAAATCTATTTTAAGGAAATAAGCAAGCATCAAATCCCTGCTTGATTGCTTCCAGGCAAGTCCAGCAGTTCTAAGTTTTGCCACAACCCATTTTTCTTCATTTCCCAGGACATAACTTTGCCTGCATCACTAGAGGCATGCTGGTGCCTAGAAAAACCAGAGGCCTGAACCATGAGGGACTACCAGCACACACACACACACACACACACACACACACACACACACACCACAAACACACACAAACACAGTACCAACACAAAAATCAAAATAACAGAAATTTACAATCATTGTCATTCATATCTCTCAGTGATCTCAGTTTCCCAACAAACAGATACCTGCTAATTGAATGGATGTAGAAACAGGATCCACCTTTCTGCTGCATAAAAGAAACACACTGCAGCAACAAAGATAAGACATTACTTCAGAGTAAAGGGCTAGAAAAAGGTTCTTGAAGCAAATGGACCCAAGAAACAAGCTGGCATAGATTAATGTACATCCGGGGTTGATTTGATTATCACATTTTTTTTTCCAAATTGTGTTATGCTTAAATATGCCTAAAATAAACTTCCAGGTCTCATTCATTAGAAGTCAAAACCAAGACTGGCTTCTCAGATATCTTGGATCAAATTTCATTTTCACCTCTCATGGCTTGACACTCTGCTGGTATGGTGTTCACAGAGACCCCCCACAGGTAGAAAATAGAGGAACATGGAAATCAATGACTTTCAACTGGGAAAGATATTTGATTTTGAAAATAGTTTGGCTAAATTTTGAAATAAAAAAAATATTACTTAGATATCCTACAGTCCCTTAAGCGCATTGATAAAGATTAAGCTTATCAGCAAATGGACCTGATATACCCTCAGTGTAACTTCAGAGTGATGTGGTGATGCAATAAAGGGGCATAAATATGGAAGGAAGGAGAGCTGATGTTAATTGTTTTCTTCCCTGTTGATGATCCCCACTCACTCAGAGGCTCAGTCTCTACCAAAAACTGAGACAATGGTATCAGAATGAGACAACAGACACTTTAGTAAACACCTCTGTAGATATCCACTTTTATCCTTTCATAGAACTCATTACAGTACCATTCACATGCACACACCTGCACATATGTATGTATACAAACACACATACATATGCAAATGCACACTTGCACATGTGCATACACATCGCACCCCCTGACAGATCTATGTATTCTCTAATTTTTGAAACTATTTCTGGTGTGTTCTCATTCAGATCACATTTCAAAAAGTCTTGTTTCCAGGCAGACACCACACATTAATTATTAGTTACTACAGTCAAATTCTCAGATACAATAAAATTAAAGTTGGGAGTAGTCTTTCTTTGAAACAAGTACTGTATTTTATTTACAAACTCTTTTTATCTGAATTTCATGATCTCACTACAATAAACTTCAAAGATTGGTTCACATAAGAAGGAACCTCAATGATTCTAAATTAAAACCACTTCTTCTAATGTAAAACAAGTTTGCAATAAATTTAAACTAGTTATAAAACTACAACAAAAGTGGATCTTGAAAAGATGCTAATTAGTATGATTTATGCTCACATTCTTACAGTAATCACTCGGTGTGATGAGAACTATCATACAAAGAAGAAACAATGCCTGCTAGAACTTCTAGCAATCAAGTAGCCAAAGTAAATAAGACATGTTGACTTTTTCCTTTTTGTAATTGAATTGTCTTTGAAACCAGCTTTGTCAGTGATTTGTTTTCTTATTTGGGATAAAATATACTATCCCAGTCTCACATTAGTTCCATCTACAGATTCATATGCAGTTGAATCTGAATGTGGCCTTTCGAGAAAAAACATGTGTCTTCTGAAATGCTCCAGCCCTTTTCAGTAACAGCCTCAAAATCTCTGCAAATATCAAAGGGGAGCTACACATCTCCCACAGTTACCAATTCAGAGAATAGACTATCTCTGAATGTCACAGGAATGGTTGGTACACGTCTACCATCCAGGGCTTTCATGTGAGCGTCACATTCTGTGAGATCTATCCCAAGGAAACATAACATTTAGGAGATGATTCAAAAGCTATTTTGCTGGACTGGACATGAGATAGTAGTTGTTGAGCAGGGCATCATCAGGTGGGACAGAGTCATGTCGCTACAATTCAATTACAAGACAACTTTTAAATAAATCATATTTTCCCAATATAGTTGTTATTATGTACATGCTAATGCTTATACTTAAGTAGCCTAAAGTCCTCATTATAGATGTCATCGGTGACTTTTTCACATTTACTTTAGTGACATGGGTTAAGTTAATATTAATTAAAATGTCTTCACAACATGGACAGGTTGGGTAACCATAGCAGCAAATCAGTGATGCTGCAAAGAACAGAGGACCCTCCTATTGCTTTCTACCACAATATGACAAAATTATCTTATGCTATGATTTTATGGCTTAAATTTAGAATATTCAGCAAGAAATGAATATGTATCTGTTTTAATGACTTGTTATTGGAACTGATTGCCACAAAATGAAGATTACTGTGAAATGAATTTCTAAATTATTTTAAACTAATGTGTAATTTTTATCTACATTTTTTCTTTTTTCTTGCTATATCTATATATTTACCTTACCAATTATTTAAGTATCTATTCAAATACATATAGATGTTTGTAAATGTTATGTTTATTTCCTCAGATTAATGGATGAGATGAGTGCCAAACCCAAGCTATGTGAATACATCACTTGGGCTGAGCCATGAGCAGTTATTTCTCTTTTCTAACTATCTATAGGCCTATGTATGGAAGCTTGAGACTAGGCTCTATACAATTTAATCTTCGAAGTTGACTTATTCAATCTGGCATCTCTTGGTTTCTGCTTAAATTGCTTGGCTTTACCTCATACTAACTTTGGCAATATGTTCTAACTTTTGTCTCCTCCTCATTCTCTGGCCCTTTCTATCTTTACCTGTGTCTAGTTTGTCTCTGTAAGATTGTCCCAGTAAAGCTGCCATATATACCCACACTTCTCTCACTCTTGGTGCTCTTAAGTAGCCTCTCTTCCCTGTGCTGTTCTCCTGTGAGTTGAATGTATCCTGTCTCTGACACAGTTTTCAAATATTTCTGATTAATTACTCTGGCTGCAACTCAACTAGACATCATTTTTAAATATGGCTGCTTCCTTCTATAATCTAACCTTACCTTTATTTCTAGAGATTGAAGATATGTCTTTATTCCAGTCAGATCATACTGTATTCCAGGGTGTATCTAGATTCTTGCTGAATCTTATAGACCTAAAAGTCTTTGAATATGATCCCTTGCCAGAACAGACATGTTGCTGGATTGAATTCTCTATAGATCTTCGAAAGGCTGCATCATCAAAATTTAATATATTAAATTACATATAAGATTAAAGTATAACTATATAATTTCTCCCTTCTAATACTGACCAGCATAATATCATAACCCTATGTGTGGAGTAGTGGCATGTACACCTTAGTGATAAAATCAACTATTATCATTAGAGAATCATGCATCTAAGAGGAGAATCTACAACTATCACTTTACTAAAGCAGCATACTCCATAACTACATTTTAAATATTTGTCCTTATATTCAAAGGTAAGTATAGACCTTACCTCTGATCAAGGAAAGGTCTGTCTGCAAAAGGAGACTGTTACAGAAATCTACAACTAATCAAAATTAAGAGTTGTAAAGCCCAGTCCCAATAGATACATACACAAAACCAATTCCCATTTCTAAGGATAAGGAACATTATATAAGACAGGCAAAAAGATTATAAAACCTAGAAGAATATGGTATTTTATACGACTATATTTTTAATGCTAGTCATGTTAGAGGCTACATGTATAAAGTCTCACTAACGTAACTGCATAAACATGATCTGAACAATGAACATAACAGTGGGCATGTCAACATTTACGGACAGCAGCAAATGCAGAAGTTGAAAGCAAGTTCCTAAAAATCTACAATAAATGTTTAAAGAAAGAATTTGTGAATATTGAATATTACCTTCATTTTCTGAATCAAATGGGATCAGTTGTTGCAAGTAGCTTCATTCCTCCTAACTATTTGTTAAAGATTTCTGTAAAGTGTCCCATGTTTCCCGCATATGATTCTTTTTATGCTGTTCAATAAATGCAAAGCTAAGGTCTCTGTTAGGGATGAACAAACACCACTCGCAACCAGTCATATACATATGATAGACACAAACAGACAAAAATAGACAAATACAGAGACAAACAGATCTATAATAGAGCTTCAGACAAGAATGGATTCAGACTTATGCAAGAGACCGACAGAAAATGGACAGAGGCAGCATGGCAGCAAAATTGCTATGGGAAACAGAAAATTCTTTCTTAAGAGAAAATCTCATGTACTCATATTATTTTTTATCTCCTCACTCAAACATAGAAAAATAAATACTTAAAAGATGATGGAACTTTAATGTGATCCATTTCTTACAATAATTGAGAAAATGCCTATTGGTGGATATAAAATGAATACCTTTAGACTCCCATTTGGAAAATAGCAACACAATGTTATACATTTTATTACTCAACCTTAATTTTATTCATTATCTTCTTCTACTGATTTTGTTGTCTGTTTTACGATTTCCTCAGATCTTAGTTAACTCTCAAAATTTGTCTACTAATTTAAATGTATATATTGGAATGTGTTGAAGAATAATAAAACCTATAAAATGAGTCACACAATATGGCCCATGAGTATATACATATGATACTATATAGAAAGTGAATTTTTTTCTTTGTTTTTATTAAGCATTCCATTTGATTACATCTCAAATGATATAGTACTTCCAGGTTACTCCCTCCACCAATCCCCCATCCCATGATATGCCACTTCCCAATTGCCCCTCTATCCCATTCCACATCTGTCCTCTCCCCTCCCCTTTGCCTGTATCAGAGTGCTTCCCCATCCACCCACACTCTCCCCACCCACCGACCCACCGCTCTAGCATCTCCTTACTCCTAGGCATCAAACTTCCTCTGCCTAAGGACCTCCCTTCTCATTGCTGTCAGGCAAGGCCATCCTCTGCAACATACATATCTGGAGGACCTTAAGGTCCACTCCTTTGTTGGTGGTCTAGACTTTGGGAGAACTGGGTGGTCAGGCCAGCCTCTGTTGTTCTTCCAATAGAGTTGAAATTCCCCTCTGCTCCTCCAGTCCTTCTGCCAGCTCCCCCACTGGTTCCCTGAGTTCATTCTGATGGTTAGCTTCAAACATTTGCATCTGTGTTAGTCAGTTTCTAGCCAGACCTCCCAAGGAACTACCACACTTGGTTCCTGTCAGACAGTACCTCTTGACCATGGCAACAATGTTGGGTTTGGTGTCTGCAGACAGGATGTATCCCCAGGTGGGACCTTCCTGGTTGGCCCTTCCTTTAGTCTCTGTTCCATATTTTGTCCCTGTTCTTCCTTTGGACAGGAACATTTCTGGGTTAAAATGTTTTGAGATGGGTGGGTGGCCCCATTCCTCAACCAGGGGCTTTGTCTATCTACTGGAGGTGGTCTTCAAAGGTTCTCTCTCCCCTTCTCTTACATTACAGCTAAAGTCAAATCCGTGGGTTCTGGGAGCTTCACTTTTTTCTGGTGTGTGGAACACTCCAGTGGCTATCCCTCCCTCCCTGTTACCTACTTTTATTCGAATTCCTTATCCTTTGTACCTCTTACACATCTCCTCCAATATCTGATACTGCCACCCTTATTTTCTCCCTCTTCTTTCTCCCTCTCTTGTCCTCCTTTCCTTCTACCTACCACCATTGTCCTGTTACCCCCTCAGTGCAGAACTAAAGCATCCACCCCCTGATCTTCCTTCCTTCCACACTCCGTATGATAGGAGTTAGGTTATATCATGGCATTGTGAGTTTTGGGTTAGAATCCACTTATTAGTGAGTACATTCCATGTTTGTTTTTTTGTGTCTGGGTTACCTTACTCAGGATGATATTTTCTAGCTATATACATTTGCTTGTGAATTTCATGGAATCATTGTTTTTAATCACTATGTAGTACTCCATTATGCATATGTACCACATTTTCTGTATCCATTCTTCTGTTGAGGGACATTTGGATTGTCACCAGATTCTGGCTGTTATAAACAAGGCTGTTATGAACATAGTATAACATGTGTCCTCATTATATGATGGAGCTTCTTTTGGGTATATGCCCAGGAGTGGTACAGATGTATCTTGAGGTAGAACTATTTCCAATTTTCTCAGGATCTGTCAGACTGATTTTTCAAAATAATTTTACTAGGTTGCAGTTCCACCAGCAATGTTGGAGTGTTGGTCTTGCTCCACATCCTCACCAGCATCTGCTGTCACCTGAGTTTTTGATCTTAGCCATTCTGACTAGTGGAATATCAGAATCGTTTAGATTTGCATTTGCCTGATGACTGAGGATGTTGAACATTTATTTACGTGTTTCTCAGCTATTTGAGATTCCTCTGATTAGAATTCAATATTTAGCTCTGTAATCCACTTTTTAATAGGGCTATTTGGATCCCTGGAGTCTACCTTCTTGAGTTCTTTGTATATTTTAGATATAAGCCCTCTATCAGATATAAGGTTAGTAAATATCTTTTGTCAATTTGTAGATTATCATTTTGTCCTATTGATAGCGTCCTTTGCTTTACAGAAGCTTTTCATTTTATGAGGTCCCATTTGTCCATTGTTGTTCCCCTGTGCCCAAGTATTTAAGACTCTTCCCCACTTTCTCTTCTATTAGATTCAGCATATCTAGTTTATGTGGAGGTCTGTGATCCACTTGGACATGAGCTTTGTGCGAGTAGACAGGAATGTGTCAATTTGCATTCTTCTACATGCAGACCACCAGTTATACCAGCATCATTTGATTAACATGCTGTCTTTTTTTCCACTGGATGGTTTTAGCTTCTTTGTCAAAGACCAATTGACCATAGGTGTGTGGGTTCATTTCTGGTCTTTAATTCTATTCCCTTGATCTTCCTGCCCATCTGTGTACCAATATCATACAGTTTTAATAACTATTACTCTATAGTATAGCTTGAGGTTAGGGAAGGTTTTTCCCCCAGATGAAATTTTTTTTTTAATTGTTGAGAATAATTTTCACTATCCTAGGTTTTTTGCTATTCCAAATGAATTTGAGAATTGCTCTTTCTAATTCTATGAAGAATTGAGTTGGACTTTTGATGGAGATTGCTTTGAATCTGTAGATCGCTTTTGATAAGATGATCATTTTTACTCTATTAATCCTGCCAATCCATGAGCATGGGAAATCTTTCCGTTTTCTGAGGTCTTCTTCAATTTCTTTTTTCATGGATTTGAAATTCTTGTCATACCAATTTTTGACTTGTTTCGTTAGATCACACAGCTGATACACAACTTCAACAAAGTGGCTGGATATAAAAATAACTCATGCAAATCAGTAGCTTTCCTCTACTCAAATGATAAAAGGGCTGAGAATGAAATTTGGGGAACAACACCTTTCACAATAGTAACAAATAATAGAAAATGAATTCTTTATCCAATTTATATGTTAAAACACCCAGAGAATAGGTAAGGAATAGATTTTAAGAATATTTGCTCATAATGGAAATGATAAGATAACATTTTATCCTTTACATAATTCACTAAGCAGAGACTCAGCCTTGAAAGATTTAGCTTGAATATATAACATTTTTTTTTCTGGGCAGATTGATGCTCACAATAACGGCTTTCATGGAAAAAAAAATGGCTTACCAGAACTATGTTCTGTAGTAGTTGAAGAGGGTATCAAAATTGAAAGACTGGAATACTGTCAAGAAATTTTCTTTAAAGTCCCATCTTCCCACTCTGCAAAGCTTGAGAAAACTCAATTTTGCCTTTGTTGTGAGAAATAATTGTATAAAAGGAATAGTATTTGTTTTAAAATATCATTTTGTCAGTTATTATAAATGTCATAAATTATATTGATAACTCCTTCTATAAAACCTGTACTGACAACAAGGAAATTCAAGGTTGGAAAGGAACAATTATGAAATGTTATTTAATTAGCAAAGATAAGGTAGAAAGGCTTACTTTAATTATCAGTGGAATCGCAGACTTGTGAATAATCTGATTTATAGAGATACGTGGAATTGGTGAGATGACTCTTAGCTATGCAACAGCTTGACAGGTATTCATATTACTTGATAGGTACAGGTAAGAAGACACATTTTTAACTTTAGAGATCAAAAAAAAAAAAAAAAAAAGAATCACTAAGGCAAATGAGCCAAATTTTTGACCCATAAAACAGTAAAACAAGTCAGGTTTTGTTTTCATAATGAGTATGATTGCATTTCTGCACATTATTGTCAATATATTTCTAATAATCCCTGAAGAACTTTGTAATATGATTCAACTGCTGAGCCTTTGTGGATATTTTCACTATTGACTTGGATGTGCCACCAATTTCTAGTGCTTTAGTATGTTATTATGAGTGCTTTAAAAAGATTTAAATAATTAAAATCATGAATGCTATTTTAGTTAATGTCCCTATCACAATATTTCTAATAGCTCTATAAATATCGACTAGTTATTACCACATATTTCAACAAAAATTAATTAATTAACTAATAAATATTAATAAAGGATCAGAACCTTTTATTTTCTTTCCTACATTTTTATATTTAGAGCTTACCCGAAAGTAAGGGACTAGAACTGCTCTCCTCTACCTGTTAATGGAAAGCTCTGATGGATTGCTAGAAAGAAGAGAGCAATTATTGAGAAACAGATTCCCAGACATCTCTATTCAACTTACCTATTCAGCTTTCACTGGAAATGGCAACGGAAATTGCAATTATAATATTAAATAATGCCATTGCTTGAGCATTTTGTATAATCTGGAATTTTGCTATTGAATTCATTGCTTTAAATGTACACATGAATAATCCACAAGGAACAACTTGCTCTAACCTAGCAAGTCATCAACATACCTTCACTATCTGTGATGGTTTCAATGTGAACGTCATTCACAGGTATCGGATTGGTCCCAAGTTAATGGCACTGTTTATGGATGCTTAGGATATATGGTCTTTCTAGAGGAAGTATCTCACTGTGGAATTGATGGCTTTGTTGTTTCAAAGCCTGGTCATATACTCAGTTTGATCTTTTTGCTTTCCACTTGCTGTTTAGGATACAAGCTCTCTGCTGTTTTAGCCACAATGTCTGCCAGCTCCCATTCTACTTCACCATGACAGTGAGAGAGCCTCATATTTCTGCAACCATAAGCCAAAATAAAAAGGTCTTTGTATCGTTTCTTTGGTCATGAAGTTTTGTAACACTAATGGTAAAGTAAGTAACATAGCCCTTTACTTGACAAGTATTTCAGCTCTCACATTCTGCCATAAGTTTGGTCACAGAAAACTGGGTTTCCATTCCCTTATGCAAGACATGATGATACATTGACATTATCTTATTGATCAGACCTGGGAGACATTAAGTAACAGTAAGTAATTCAGATGATTATATAGTTCATATGGTATTTGTGTATAAGAAGGCTTGAAATAAACATTTCAATGCATCTCAGTAAAATGTCTAAAGCACGAAGTCTCAGGCAGGTTTAGGGTTTCTCCTGAAGTGAAATATATACACTAGCATCAGCTCCTTGCATCACAAGAAAGACTTAATCTAGGAAATCTCTTTAAATGTTTGTACAAAGCAGGCTAATTTAGAAGCAAGCTTAAACAGCTAATTTTGTATAGTACACAGAAAAATAAAACTTCAATGTGTTGAGACAGCCATGACAATTGCAGGTTTTCTGTTGACTCGCCTACCTCAGATCCTAAAATAAATTAAAGTTTTTCAGAAGATCATAAAAGCTGTTTCTAGTATTCAATCAGTTGTCAGGTCTATTTTTTCATAAATAAGGGTTTCTTTTTTTTTTGTTTCATACTCTTCTATGCACTTCAAGAGACAATTAAAAATACAGGTTGATAAGCTTATTTCTTCATTTGTCACCTCATAATTGTCAGGTGAGATGATGGTATTTATGAACATACCAAAATGAATGATAGTTATTTCTGTCTTTATATGCAGAGATATAAAAATAGACAACTATTTGAAGTACCAGGTATTTTTTTTCTTGAAATGAGTCCAATAAGAAAAATATTCATGACTTCTGACTTTGAAAACGCCCCTTAGTGACAGCCAGAAGTTTGTTCAGCACTACTGTTTACCAGCCTTGAACAGAATAATGAAGCCTGTTTAAAGACAAGGCTTCAAACTACTTGAAATACATAGGATCATCTCATGATATTAATTTCTTGGATGGATTTATAATCTTTATTATATCAATATGATATTTAAATATAGAGAGAAGGTTCAGTAGTTAAATTGGTTTGGTTTGCTAAGCAAATACAAAGACTGTAGTTCACAGTCTCAAAATCAGTATATAGTCATTTGAACATGATAGAGGGTCTATATTTCTAGCATTCTGAAAGTGGAAACTGGAGATCACCTGGGCAGAGTAGCCTATCAGTGAGACCTGGATTCAATTGAATGATTGTGCTTCAATCAATAAAGAAGACTCCAAAAGTCAACATCAGAATTCTGTATACACACATGTAAAATCATACATATGCAAGCATGTATATGTTCACATTATACATGAAAATACACTAAGAAAAATATATTACTATGGATTCATATATGTATATTATATCACAGTGGTAATATCTGACACAGAATCCACCAAAATAAAAGAAGTTTGAATAGACCTAATACTTTTCTAGGCATTCAAGTATTAACATTGCAAGCCTATTGCAATTATTATATGTGATACTGGACTATGATGTAAACAGACCACTTGGAAATAAACATGAACTATGCAATCTTTTTCTGTCATTCTTACTGTTTGCACAGAAAATCTGTTTTATGCTTTTTTTTAATACTACAACATCTTACCATTTATTTATTCTTAAATAAACTACTTTTCCACTTTAAAGTTAAACTACTACTAATTTAATTCACATATCTATCTTGCACTGTGATTTTTTTCTGTTAATGTATAAACCTCCATTTTCCAATCTACTTCAACCTTTCTACATGTACAAGACTTTGGCTTATATGGGTCATGTGGTGCACTTTTGTAAAAATATCTCTTGTGTTTAAATAAAATGAACTTTGAATGATCACACAGTCAAATTAATAATACATATTGAAATCACTTAAGACATAATTTGGTATACTTCTCTGTAATTAGTCTGTTTATGTTTAGCTTTCCTTTAAGTAAATAAAATAAATTCCAACACTATTTGCCTGAGATATTCCATGCAATCACCTTCTTCAATATAATCTAATACATTGCTTCAAATACAAGTTATATACTACACCATGCTTCTGCCCCAGAATAATGCCTGTGTGAGTTGTGAGTACATTTGCTAAAATCAGCCTACAGGTTGCAATCAAACTTATAAATTAAATATTCATGATAAATGTTTATTCATTTATTAAGTAATTCACATTTGCATCCTGATCACAGCTGCCCTTCCCTCTTCTCCTTCAAGATCCACCTTTACAAAGCCCTCCTCCTACTACCCTACCCCTTCTCCTTAGAGAAGCAAGCCTCTCCTTTTGTAGCACCCTGCCCAGGGACATCCAATACTACCAAGACTATGTACATCCTCACCAGTGAGGCCCAGCTCTGCAGTCTACTTATAGGGAAAGGATCCAATGGCAGGAATTAGAGTCAGAGACAAACCCTAATCTAATTTATAAGGGACCCACATAAAGACCAAGTTACACATATGCTCCAAATGAGTATGGGTCTAGGTCCAGCCTGTGCATGTTCTTTGGTTAGTGGTTCAGTGTCTATGAGCCCCCATGGACATAGGATTGTTAACTATGTGGGTCATCTTGTACCTCACTTTTATTCCTCATTCTTCCACAGGATTCCACAAAGCCTTCCTGATATTTGGCTGTGGGACTCTGCATTGGTATCCATCTGCTGCTGAATGAAGCCTCTCAGGAGACAGTTATGCTAGGTTTCTGTCTGCAAGTATAGCAGAGTATTACTAAAAATGTCAGAGGTTGGCTTTCTCACTTGGGATGGATCTCAAGTTGGGGCACTCATTGGTTAGTTGTTCTATCAATCTTTGCTCCATCTTTATCCTTGAATGTCTTTTAGGTGGGATAAATGTTGGATCAAAGGTTTTGCAGGTGGGTTGGTGTCCTTTCCCTCCAATGGAAGTCCTACATGGCCCCAGAAGGTGGCCACTTCATTGTCCATATACCCTGGTAGGTAGTATGAAACCAAGCTAGGAACCTCTCCATAGGCTCCCCTGATCCTCCCTTGTCCAGGTTTTCCAGCTAGTCACAGAGATGGCCCTCACCAATTTCCATTATCTTTGCCAACCCACTCCCAACCACCTTCCCCTCAGCTGATATCTACTCCCTTTTCCTCACCTCAGGCACTCTACCACAGAATTCTCTTTCTGTATCTATCTCTGAAGGCTATTTTGTTTCCCCTTCTGAGTGAGATTCAATCTTCCTCCCTTAGGTCCTCTTTGTTACTTAATTTCTTTGGGTCTCAGTTTGTAATATGGTTATCTTGTACCGTGTGGCAAATGGTCACTTATATGTGAGTACATACAAACTGTGTCTTTCAAGGTCTGGGTGACTTCACTCAGGATGGGATTTTCTAGTTTCATCCATGTGCTTGAAAATTCCATGGTGTTTTTGTTTTTCAAAAGATGAATTGTATGCCAGTGTTTAGATGTAGCATATGTTTTATTATCTATTCTATAGTTGAGGGACATCCAGAATTTTTTCCAGTTTCTGGTTATTATGAATAAAGCTACTACAAGCATATTTGAACAAGTGTCCCTGTGGTATAGTGGGGCTTCTTTTGGGTATATGCCCAGGAGTGCTATAGTTGGGTCTTTGGATATAACTATAACAAATTTTTTGAGGAACTGCCAAACTGATTTCCAAAATTGTTATACAAGTTTGCACTCCCACCAGCAATGGATAATTGTTTCCCTTGCTCCACATCCTCACCAGTATATGTTGTCATTTTTGGTTTTGATCTTAGCCATTCTCACATTTAAAATTGAATCTTAGAGTCATTTTGATTTGGATTTCCATGATGACTATGGACTTCGAAACTTTATTTGAGTGCTTCTTGGCCAAAGGTGATTCCTTTGTTGAGAATTCTCTATTTAGATCTTTATCCTATTTGAATTGGTTTATTTATGTTGTTTGTGTCTAATTTCTTGTGTTCCTTACAAATTTTGTAGATTAGTCGCTTGTCAGATGTAAGGTTGATGAAGATCTTTTCCCATTCTGTAGGGTTTTTGGTTTTTCCATATGAAATTGAGAATTGGTCTTTCAAGTTCTGTAAAGAATTGTGTTGGAATTTAATGAGAATTGTATTGAATGTATAAATTTCTTTTGATAGGTCACCAGTTTTGCTAAGTTAATCCTGCTCTTCCATGAGCACAGGAGATCTTTCCATCTTCTGATACCTTTTTCAATTTCTTTCTTCAAAGATTTGAAGTTCTTGTCATACATATCTTTCACTTGATTAGTTAGAATCACTTATTTGTGTTGTTTCTCTATTTTCTTTTTAAGCCTGTTTATCATTTGTATAAAGGAGGGCTAAAATTTTTTGAGTCAATTTTATTTCCAACCTCTTTGCTGAAAGAGTGAGTTTATTAATGTAGAAGTTCTCTGATAGAAGATTTAGGGTCGTTGTTGATCATATCACTATCATATCACTTGTGAATAGCAATACTTTGAATTCTTTCTTCACAATTTGTCTCCCTAGATCAACTTTAGTTGTCTTATTACTCTATCTAGGACTTCTAGTATTGTGTTGAATAGTGAGAAAGTGGGGAGTATTGTCTTATTTTAGTCAAGTTACTTTAATTTTCTCTCCATTTAACTTGGTATTGTCTATTGGCTTTTTGCATATTGCCTTTATAGTGTTTATGTATGTGCCTTGTATCCCTGATCTCTCCATGCCTTTTAACATGAAAGGGTGTTGAATTTTGTCAAAGGCTTTTTAAGGATCTAATGTGATGATCATGTGATCTTTTTTTCTTTTAGTTTCTTTCTATAATGGAATACATTATGGATTTTTATATATTAAACCACCGCTGCATCCCAGGGATAAAGCCTACTTGACCATGTTGGATGGTATTTTTGATGTGTTCTTGGGTTCAGTTTGCAAGTATTGTCTTGAATATCTTTGCACTAATGTTGATAAGGGAAATTGGTCTGAAGTTTCTTTGTTAAATCTTTGATTAGTTTAGGTATCAGGGTGACTGTGGCCTCATAGATTGAGTTTGGTAATGTTCCTTCTGTTTCTATTTTGTGGAATAGTTAGAAGAGTATTGCTATTAGCTCTTCTTCGCAAGTCAGAGAGAATTCTGCACTAAACCCATCTGGCTTTTGTTGATTGGGAGACTTTTAATGACTGCTTCTATTTCTTAGGGTTTATAGGATTTTTTTGATAGTTTACCTGGTCTGGATTTAACTTTGGTAATAGTAATTTATATAGAAAATCATCCATTGTATTTAGATTTTCCAATTTTTTGAGTATAGGCTTTTAAATTAATACGTAATGATTCTTAGAATTTCCTCGTTGTCTGTTGGTGTATCCCCTTTTCATTTCTGATTTTGTTAATTTGAATACTGTCTCTCTGAATTTTAAATTTAATCTTAGTTTTAATTTTAAAACTTAATTTTAACCTTAGTTTTCCTAAGGGTTTATCTATCTTATTTTCTCAAAAGCCCTGCTCTTGGTTTTGTTAATTTTTTGTATTATTCTTTTTCTTTCTCATTTTTTATTTCAGACTTAGTTTTATTATTTCCTTTTATCAATTTCTCTTGGATGTGTTCCCCTATTTTTCTAAACATTTAAATTTAAATTTCGAATATGAGAACTCACCAATTTCTTTATTAAGTCACTTAGTAGCATGGACTTTTCTCTTATTACTGCTTTCATTGGGTTCCATAAATTTGTATATATTGTGCATTCATTTTCATTGAATCTAAAAATTATTTATTTCTTTATTTCTTCCCTGACTCAGTGATCATTGAATAGAGAGTTGTTCAGTTTCCTTGAGTTTGTAGGCTTTTTGTTGTTTCTGTTGTTGTTGAAGTCCAGCTTTGGTTCAGGGTGGTCTTATAAGATACAGGGGCTTATTTATATCTTCTTGTATCTGTTGAGACTTTTTGTGACCAACTATATGGTCAAATTTGGAGATGATTCCATGAGTTGCTGAGGTGAGATTTGGGTGTTGAAGTTTCCCACTACTAATGTCTGGTGTCCAATGTGTGCTTTTAATTTTAGTAATGTTTCTTTTATGAATGAGGGGGGCTCTTGCATTTGGGGCATACATGTTCAGAATTGAAAGGTTATCTTAGTGGATTTTTCACTTGATATTTATGTAGCATTCTTCCTTACATGTTTTGATTAATTTTGGTTGAAAGTCTATTTTATTTAATATTCAAATGGTTACCTCTTCCTCATTATTGTGTCTGTTTGTTTAGAAAACTTTTTCACTCCTTTACACTGAGGTAATACCTACCTTTGTTGCTTAGGTATGTTTCTTGTATGCAGCAGAATCCTGTTTTCATGTCCATTCCTCTGACCTCTGTTTTTGGGGTCCAGGGAGGATTTGGTCCATTGATGTTGAGAGATATTAACGATCAACAACATCAATTGATCAACATCAACATCTTTAGTTATCAGAGAAATGCAAATCAAAATGATACTGAGATTCCAATGGACATCCATCAAAATAACTAAGATCAGAAACTCATGTGCCTGCATATTCTGGCAAGGATGTAGAGACATGGAAATACTTACTCCATTGCTGGTGAAAGTGTAAACTTGTTTAAATATTTTTCTAATCAATTTGTAAGTTTCTCAGAAAAATCCGTAGACTCAAAGAAGATAAGAATCTAGTAAGGCCCAATGGTAGGTGCTTGAATCTCAGAGGAAGGTGAAATAAAACAGATATCAGGTGTGGTTGAAACATGGTAACTGTTTGGGATCAGGAATGGAGAAAGGAATATAAGGGATCAGTGTGACAGAGAACTTGAGTTGGTGGCAAGGGAAAGGGGTAACCCTGGAATGAGCTAGAAACCTAGTACAATGAAGTGTCTCAGAAATCTATGAGGGTGATCAAGGCTAAGACTTCTAGCCACAGGGAATAAGGAACCTGAAATGGCCACCTCCTATAACCAGACAAGACTTCCAATGTATACCAATTCAACCACAAAATCTTAGGTCCACACTTTGTCCTGCCTACAAGATGTGCAAGGATAAATTTGGAGCAGAAATTGAGTGAGCAGCCAACTAATGACTGGCCCAACATGAGCCTAATTCCATGAACAAGAGACACTCTTGACAGTATTACTGATATTGTGCTATACTTGTGGACAGGAGCATAGCATAACTTTTATCTGAGAGGAATTACACAGCTGCTGATGCAAACAGAGGAAGAGGCATACAGTCAAATTTTAGGGAAAACTTGGGGAACCTTGTGGAAACCTGGGAGGAAGGATTGAAGGAGCCAGACTAGTCAAGGGAATCTTACAAAAACTTAGAGAATCAGCTAAACTGGGCACATAAGGTCTCAAAGAAACTGAACTACCTACCAGAGAACCCACACAGAATGTTCTTAGAACCTCTACACACATGTAACAGTTATGCAGCTTGGTTTTTCTGTGAGACCACTTAAAGCAGTAGCCTGGGTTGTCTCTGACTCAGTTGCCTGCCTTTGGATCCCTTGGTCCTAACTGGGCTGTCTGGTCTAGTCTCAATAGGAGTAGTTGCACCTAGTCCTACTATAACTACAATATGACAGGACAGGGAGGTAGATATCCATGGCAGGTCTCCCCTTCTCTGAAAAGAAAGACTGGGAAAGTGGGGTAGGTAGCTGAAAGGGAGCAAGTAGCAGGAGAAGTTGGAGTGGTATTAGGATGTAAGTAAACAAGTGAATTAATGACAAAGGAGAAAAAGAAAGGCAGGGCATCCTAGTACTGCTCTTTTTTGGGGCATTCTGATACTACTTTGCTTGAATTTGTTTTCTAAAAGATGTTAATCCTTATTCTGAAACAACATTTAGTTAAAAATAACAGCAGAAAAAAAAACATGGAAAATTCAAACTGTGTTACTCTTGCTTGAATGGATTCCAGAGGAATTTAATCTCTATACAATGTCCACATACTTGGTACCTTTGAGGTAATCATTAATGTACTTTCATGTTGTTATTGTTTTTTTCAAATTATTTTATTTACTTTTATTCCATATACTTAATCCCTTTCTGGTACTTCCTCTAAGAGTACTCCACACTATCTACACTCCATTTTGCCTTTAAGAAGTTATTCCTCCGACACAGTCCCTCATCCATCCTCCCTTCCTTCCCCACCCCTCTCAGCATCTCCATTCTCTGAGGAATCAAGTCTGTACAGTATTAGGCAATCCTCTACCACTAAGGCCAGACAAGACAGTCCTCTACTACATCTGTGACAGGGACCACAAACCAGCCTACATATGCTCTTTGGTTGGTGGCTTAGTCTCTAGGGGCTCTGAGAGGTCTGGGTAAGGTGACACTGTTGTTCTTCCTATGGGGTTGCCAACTCCTTCAACTCCTTCATTCCTACTCCTACATCTTCCATAGGAGTCCACGACCTCAGTACAATGGTTGGCTGTAAGGGTCTGCATCTGTCTCAGTCAGCTGCTGGTAGAGCCTCTCAGAGGATAGCTATCTCTATTCTAGACTTCTGTCAGCAAGTACCACATGGCATCACTGTGAGTGTCAGGGTATTGTGCACGCCTATGGATGAATCCTAAGTGGGACGGTCACTGGATAGCCCTTCGTTCAATATGTGCTTCACTTCTGCCCCTGAATTTCTTTTAGACAGAAATACCCTAGGTCAGTTGTAGAGTTTCTCCACTGGAGGATATGTCTATTGTCTGGAGGTGGTCTATTCAGGTTCTATCTAGCCAATATTGGGAGTTTCAGCTTAGTTCATTTCCAAGGAGTCCTGGGAGCCTCTCACATCCCAAGTCTCTGTGATATTCTAGAGGTTCCACCGGCACCCATCCCCTCAAGCTGCATATTTTCCTGGCCCTCTGAGCTTATCTCCTGTTTTTCCCTTACACTTGATTCTGCACTCCTTTCCCCTCTAATCTATCTCCCTTTGTTTTTTTTTTTTTCCAGTCATTATATATTTTGAATTTTAGCCCTCTATCAGATGTAGGGCTAGTGAAGATCTTTTTCCAATATGTATATTGCCATTTTATCCTATTGACATTGTCCTTTGCCTTATAGATTTTATTTTCAGTTTCATGAATTCCTATTTGTCAATTGCTGGTCTTAGAGCCTGAGCCATTGGTGATCTCTTCAAGAAATTTTCTCTTGTGACAATGCATTTGAGGCTATTTCCCAATTTCTCTTCTATTAGATTCAGTGAATTTGCATTTTAGTAGCCTTCCTTTATACAAATGGTAAATAGATTGAGAAAGAAAATAGGGAAACAGTCACTATCAGAAATATCAGAAACTATATACATGAAGTATCACCAAGATCAGTGACTAAATATGAGTTGAACAAGGACTACACAATGGACATATCAAAGCAGATGGGAACTTCCAGCCAACCAGACTGTCCTTGAACTCACCAAAAACATTCTGGGATTAAAGATTAAAGATATGTTCTACCAAAACAGACCCATACTTGTTTTTTATTTTTGCTTTAGCTACAACTGTTTCTTCTGTGGTAGCTGCTTCTTCTTTTCTCCTTCTTTCTTTCTTTCTTTCTTTCTTTCTTTCTTTCTTTCTTTCTTCCTTCCTTCCTTCCTTCCTTCCTTCCTTCCTTCCTTCCTTCTTCTTCCTTCTCCTCCTCCTCCTCCTCCTCCTCCTCCTCCTCCTCCTTCTTCGTCTTCTTCTTCATAATTTTCCAATTAGCCATATCACTTAATACTTATTATTCCTTCTTATGAATTTATTTGAGTTTACCTATTATTTGTCCACTAACTTTTAAATATGAGTTTCTAAAACTCATAAAATATTTGCTTTATGATGTTTTGTCTCTTCAAATCTTACATAATTAAAAGTTTCAGTAGTTGCTGTTGAATATTTTTGCTTAATATTTTCATTGTCATGTATTTGTACACATGACATAATAAAGGGGCAAACTCTGCTAGAATTATAAGCTTTTTATTAGTAGTAACTAACAATGTTTTTAGGATACTTTGGACCTATTTTATATATTGAATATTAAAGCCACAATAACTATTTATCTTATCTACTTCAAAATTATTCCCAGGTCCATTAGCCTCTTCAGTATTTAAAGGCTCCCTTTACTGTTATCCTCTGGTTTGTTCTATGTGCTCTCATCACAATACAACTCTTCCATATTATTTACTGAAAAATTTTGTTGTGTTTATCATTTTTCATATTTACTTTTCCTATTTTATAACTTCCTTTTGTGTACAGTTTTTAAAATACTTGTCACAAATAATATCTTTTGGCCTTCAAGCACATGTACCTAGTTTCCAACATTATCAGCAATTATTTTAGGGAAAGCCTGCTAATTAAATTTTTCATAATCAGTTAAATAAAAGATTCATCCAAATATATTTACTTCAAATAGAAATGTTTACAGAATATTTGTCAATTTTGAGAATTGGAAATTTGAACAACATGATTTTGATAATGTTTTAATCTATGAAATATTGACTTAGGCCGCTTGTTGGTACTGAGGTGGAAGGTGGGATCATAAAGAGGTCTAATCTGTCTCTGTCCAGATTTTAGTGTGTGAACAAGCAGACTGAGAGGCTGCATTTACAAAGATCTCTTTTCAAAGCTATGGATAGCTCCATTGGTTGCTTCTACCATCTAACAATCATCCATGTTGCTTGGAGATTTCAAGAAATGAAGATCAACATTCTCCACAGAACAGGTGAAACAGTTTATGCTGTAATTTACATTTTACAAACCAATGTTTCTGCTCCATCCTGTACAGCTTTGCCCTGAACCAAATTTAAAGAGGAGAAATTTGAGTCTATCTGACAGGATAACAAATATATATGATTTTTCTTCCACTGTGTCCTACCTAGTACAGGGGAACAGTGACATTTGTTATGACTGAAGATGAGCAAAGCTGCTAGATATCAATTCAAATTAATCGGTAACTGGTAACTAGAGAATGAGCCATAGCTTTCTGAGTTCTCCTTTTATTGTAAAAGAAACAATGTAATGGCAGATTTTGATAGCTTTTATTTTCATCATGATATCTGTTCAAATATTTGAAAATATTTTTTCTTTCTCTATGTTGATTATTCTTTTTTTGATATTTTGTATGAGATACTGCCAAACTTTTTTGTCAAAATGTCTTTGTTTTTGCCATCTAAAGTGATTTCATTATTTTCTTTGGAATTAATTCATTTTTGATACATATTAAAGTAGAATTAATTAATATGTTTCAATTTATTTAATAAATAGCAAATTTGATCTCACATCTACTTTAGGCTAAATAATTCCTTGTTTTTATAAATTAAAATTCATATATCAAATACTCCAAAATTAAAATGCAACACGATACAGCCATTGATCTAAATCTGCATGCAAATTACTTGTTATGTGGCATCCTTGTTTCTACTAAATTCTATTAGATTTCTCATAATGAGGTGTGTGTAGTTGGGTGTGTGTTTGTGGGTGTGTGTGTCTGTAAACTGATAGTGAAATTACATAAATTAATGATAGAAACAAATAATAAATCATGAAATGCTAAAAATTAAGAATAACTCATTATGTGGAACTGGCCAAGGTCCTCAAGAAAAATCTAAGGCAAGTTGAAAAATCCATCTTGGGAGAATGCAACCTATAGAAAGTATACTTTACAGGAACAAAAATCTCTCATTATGTTCCTCCTGACTTTAGAAATTTGTAGTACTGCAGGAAAACCTGTTACCAGGGAAATCTTATGGATGTTTGACAAGACGTTGACCATGTTGAGTAATCTGATGAGATTTTTATTCTCATGGAAAACAAGTGTAGAACTTCCATTTTACCCTTGACCAAAGTTGAAGTAATTAAGATAGTTTTGTGAGATAGTACATATAAAGATTTTTGATCCTTACAATAAAAATAAACATTTTTTCCACCGAAATAAATGACATCAATATTAGTTAACAAAACAATTCAAATGAAGAGATTTTGAAATAAAAATGAATTAGATCATTAAATTTGGGCTTTTGACAACGAAGGCAATTTCTTATAGCAATGAATATTTAAAAGTTGTCCTAATACCAATTTAAGAAAACAGTGAGGATTTAAAATGTATCTGACATCCTCACCACACTGCAAATCAGCTGTCCCCTTGCTATTTGCATCCCATCTGTGAACAATGTGAAGAAATGCAGCTGCTGCTGAACTAAATACTTCTCTTTCTAATTTACATCTTCATTTCACCAGAGTAATAATAAGAAGATATTCAACAAAAAAGCAGTAAAGCAGATGCTATTGAGAATATAAAAATTTTATAATCCTAGTAGACATTTATAAAACTAATAAAAAATACAAAGTATCCTGTCTGATTAAAAAAAATAGAACTACTTACGTAAATACCATGACGTGCATATAAGTCAAGCATATAAATTCCTTCCCTCTGCATGTATGTGTCCACATTCATACATATGTACTCCAAAATACAACTATGACTATGTCAAAAAATGAAAATATAATGTCTTAAGTGTCAGTTAAACAAACGGATACAGAAAAAGCATCCTACTGGTAATCTTTTTTTTATAATATTTTTTTTGTTGGATATTTTCTTTATTTATATTTGAAATGTTATCTTCTTTCCCGGTTTCCCCACCAGATATCCTTTACCCCATCCCTTCACCGTCTGTTTCTATGAAGGTGTTCCCTGATCACTCATCTACTCCTGCCTCCCAACCCTCAAATTCCCCTACACTGGTGTATTGAATCTTCACAGGACCAAGCACCTTTCCTCCCATTGATGACCTACAAAGATATCCTCTACCACATAAGCAGTTGGAGCCATCGTCCCAACATGTGTACTGTTTGGTTGGTGGTCTAGTCCCTGGGAGCTCTGGGAGGATCTGGTTGGTTGATATTGTTGTTTTTCTTATGGAGTTGCAAACCCCTCCAGCTCCTTCAGTTCTTTCTCTAACTCTTCTACGCAACCCCTTTTCATTATGGACAAGTCTTGGGCCTATACATCTATCTGTCCCAGTGAAGAATATTCTGCTCAGTCCATTTGGGGACTATTTATTAAACTATAACATAGATAATATCTTTGGAATGATTTTTTTAAAAAAATCTATTGAAGAAAGTGTCAGTGAATTATGTAATTTCTGACTGTCTCACATCTTCCTTACCCACAGTACCCTACTGCTCTACACTCAGGTAATTTTTTTGTGCTTACAATTCTCCTGTTTCCCTTTAAACCAGTCATCTTTCAAAGCCTACCTATGATAACAGACATGTAGCTACTCCTTTAATATCCTTCCCTCTCTCAAAATTCACATTATTTTCTGATAATCAAAATGGTTTTGTTTAATTCTTTTTAATATTTAGATGATTTGTTTAACTTTTTTATTAGCTCTATAGTTTTTTTTTTCAAACAATGAAGACTGTTATAAATTGTCTCAGTAACTCATGCAATATCTTGTATGGTAATTATTAGTATGTATTTAATCTATGAAATTCATGTATTCATAAGTAATAACAGTGATACATGTAGAAATGATTTGTTTATTACCAGAAGCAAATAAGTTATCGATGAGGAAAATGCCCTAACTATACTAAACAAAAATTTAAAAATAGGGTATTTACAACATGGACTTGTATCCTTAAGTGTCTTTTTATTCAAGCACATATTGTAATATAATTTTCTTAATTATTTGTATCAAACTATCATTCATTTTACTAAGAAATACATACCTATAATTAAAAAACAAATACTATAAGTTATAAATATTCCTTACATTTTAAGGTAGTTTTTAGTGCTTTCTAGCTTTCTCTCACTGAATAATCAATTTTTAAAGCTAAATATTTAAAGAGTAATATTTGTAGCCATGGACATTTTTATTTAAACTTTGCCTTTAATTTTCTGGTTTCTATGGCTGCTGAGATAGCTCATGAGGTTATATACATATACATATATACATATACATATTCACCAAGCCTTATTACCAAATGTACATGCTTAGGATTGAATAATGAAGGGAAAGAACTTACAACAAGTTGTCTTGGAACCACTACATGGAAGGCATGATAGGCATGAAAAATACACAATGCTATATTTACCCCAAATGAGCAAAAGGATTTGTTGGTTAAATATGTATGTAAATTTTGCTCTGTTCTTAGGACCAGCCAGTTTTAGAATGCTGTATACAAAATCAAGTACTGTGAAAATCCAATGCCTCTAACTTGACCATTCAGGAAAATAAGTCAGAAAGATTGAGAATGACTGGAAGTCATTCTTAAAATGAGTTCCAGGCCAGCATGATCTGTACACACCACCATCCTACCTTTAAAAAAAGCAGGAAAAGGAAAAAAACAAAAGAGCAAGGAAAAATTATAATATTTTACAATATTTTAGAAAGGCTTTAATGATAAATAAGCAATGATTACTTCCATTAACATATAATTAATATACACAATAAACTATATCTTAACTATGGAGATTTTAAAATGTGATTTTAAATAAATTGGAACTTGTTCCAAGCAGAGATAATTCTACAAAAATAATTATTTTTAGAGAAACTTAATAAATGCATTCAGCTTGAATTACCAGTTAAAACTATGTCTTTTTAGAAGTGAAATAACACAAATACTATTTGCAAGACAGAGAATATCCTATATTCCTTGCTTTAGAAAATATTGCTGCAATGATATCCAAGATTGTTCATGTATTTCTTATCTTTTAGTGCATTTCCCATAGATTATGATATAGAGAGATTCAGGAAGTTTTTCTTGGAGAATGCTTTTTGGAATAATTTTGGGTCAATAAGAAATGATCTTTGTTGTTTTGGGGAGATTTTTAAGATAATGATACTTTTGGAGTTTCTATCTGTTTCCAGTTACAGTGTTCTGTGATTATTTTAGACTTTTGTTGAGTACCAAATATTGTGCTTCTGGTTTATATTACATCTCTAATTTTTGAAGTATATCTGCAAGAAATACAAGAAGAATTTAGTCATGAAATGTATTAAATGACAAATATAATATTTAAATATATATGTATCTATATAAACACAGTATAACAACTTCAAAATGATAAAAGGAGGTGGGAAAATCTATGTCAGAAGGGCCAGTTACTTAGCAATCATGTCTCAAAACTAAAGTATTGTTTAAAACTCCCATGATGGCATCTTTGACAGACATGTCTCATCATTTGATTTTCTCTGTTAGAAGTTACACAATTCCTCATTTGGTCTTACTAAGTAATTTTCTGATTCACTAATTTTGATAGAAAATAACAGAGTGTTATCATTATCTTAATGACCACTACAGTGTTATTCTTCAAAGGTAATAGTTCTTAAATGAAGGAATCATGAATGCAATCTTATGTAAGTTTCATAGAGATAATTCAAAGCTTTATTATTGCAGAGAAAGGACATATAATTGAAATTAGGATATTTAATTCCTTCAAATAAACTGTACTCATTTTAGCTTATTTTATATGTAAACACAGATGATATTTTAAAAACTGGACTTCAAAAATTATTGAAATAAATTTGCATAGTCTAGTATATTTTTTAATTACATAGAATTTGGCTCCCTGTGTTTCTGACCAATCCTCAATATCCAAGATGATAATAATGAAGAACATAGAGGTGTTATAAATAAATGACAAGTTCAACATTTTAGTAAACACAAGGAAAGACATGATGACTAAAGCAAAGTGATGCAATTCTTCCATGAAGCTCCAGATTCTGGGAAAAGCATCAGTGAGTGAGATTGTTTCAAAAGAAAAAGCCACAAGGCAGAAAAAAAACAGAAGAAAAATAACTCTCATATAGAAATCTAAGTATGCTTATAAAAAAAAGTCTCATCAAGCATAGAATATGATTTCCATATGTACAGAAAGAGGCTATGATGATTTTTACTGAGCAGTTTAGAATAACAGACTTAACAATATAAAAACACAAATGGTAGAGTCTGAAACTTTCATCTTATTCTTAGAAAGTTAATGAATTTACACTTCTAATTATAGAAATTATAATTTTGTAATTATAACCAAAATCAACAAGAGCAATAAAATGAAATAACATCATGACAAAACTTGGCTTTTCTTGCAACTGCTTTTGCCTTGGGCCTAGGGAGAAATAAATGATCCAGAGTACAATAGAATCTAAAATAATTGCTTTACTAAAATTTTTAAGCTATAACGCAAGGCTTCAGCCACAAATCATACCAACAACTTTTCATGATTAGTAGGAAGGTTTAATTTAAATTTTACATATTTGGAACTAAGAAACTACCAATCATGTCATTAAATAAACAAAATTGGTAACATATAAATCTGTTATTTAGGAGCTTTGTTCTTGAAGAAGGAAATACAGACTGAACTTCATAGAGTTATCAGGAAAACGTAGAGGTCAGTGACAAAGATGATATTTTATATCAAGTCACAGTAATTTGAAGAGGATAAAGAAAATAAGAATATACCAAGAATCTAGAAATATCTGAACCCTGGACAATACCTGAACTGAGAAGCGTTCTAGAATCATAATTTGTTTGGAGACTTTAAGTGGTATAATTTGGAAAGGAAGGTGGTTTTCATCAGTTCACATGCTCAAAGGGATAGTTAGAGACAACTACCCTAAAATATGAATAGCAGAGATAACATATTTTATACTGCAAACATCTGAGGAATCTTTATGAAAAGAAACTTGAATTTCAGATTGTGTAAATGGTTCATTCCCACACAGGGCTCTTTTCTCTGGATTGAGCAAGTTTAATTTGAGTTAAGTAGAATCATAAGCAAGCAAGAAAGACAGAGAAACCGTCAGAACATTTTACCTACATTCCCACAACTTTATAATTTATATAGGAAAAAGAAACTGGGAGAGATAGAATTGTGGATGATGTAGACTGATGATAGGTAGATAATGATGATAGATTAGATAGATAAACAGATAGATAGATAGATAGATAGATAGATAGATAGATAGATAGACAGATGCATAGATAGATACATAGATACATTCATAAATAGGTAGATAGATGATCGATGATAGGTAGATCATAAATTTGGACAAAAAGAGAGAGAGAAAGGGAGAGCGAGCCAGAGATGGAATGGTAAGGAAGGAAAGGGGAATGGAAGGAAATAGAAGAGAAGGGGAAGAAAGGGAACGGGAGGAGAGAAGAGTCCAAGATAAGAATACGGGTAGAGAAGGAGAAGCTGGCCTGAAGATGAAAGAAAGACATCTGAGGTTACTAAAGCATGATCCAAGAGAATAGATAATACCAGGAGAGTGCCTCTCTAGATTTGCATTCTTGACAGGAATCTTGAAGTCTATACAACAGACTTCAAGAATGTTGGGAAAACAAATTAAGCTTTTTATGCCCCTATTTTATCAATCTGTGCATGTCATATCTTTAATTCTCATTCCTTTGGTATATCCAGTCACTACCTTGTCTTCTCTAAAACCATTCTTCATTTCTTTTTAAAGGCATTATAACACCGCATTCTCCTCTTGAATCCATTGTTTACTGAGGCCCTCTGCCCTCAATAGGGCTTTCTTCATCTATAGATGAGCCCCGCTTTCACATTGTTGACCTCAATGCAGAGGGAAGAAACATTATTGGTAGCACTCTACATAATAATTTCTTGCTTTAATCTTGCATTCTGATATTTTTATAAATACATGTTCTGTGTCCTTCTCTATTTGAAGGCACTCTAGAAACAAATGGTTTGTTTTAGTTTCTGCTTTGGTTTTGTTTTTAACTAACTCATACAACATAGGTTTGTAAATGTGCCAATCTATAAAAGCTATTGGAATCTAATGGCTTATGTACTGGATGTTGGAAAATATCAATTGACCTGTATATATTTTAGGATCTTCAACTATAAAATCCGAATAATAAGTTGAAATATCAAAATAAAGCAAACATGAAAGGAAATGCTGCATAAAGCAAGCAATTATTAATCTGGAGAATCGTAAGCAGTTAGTGATTTGGGGAAATATTCCAGGGGTTAAAACATTGATAATGGTTTTCTTGTTCGTCTGTTTTCTTTCGAGGACATGAAGTCTTACACTGTTATATAGTTTTGTTAATTCTATATAGCTTTTTATATTTATATATAAATGTAGCAAATAAATTATACTGTACATACCTAAATATTACAATATGTATTTAGATTAGAATATCTAAATATTAAAAATAACCCAATGATACATTTTTTCTCTTGATCAACAGAATTGAATTTATACTAAATATGGCATCTATGAATTTCTACAATGTGTATTTCTTGATCCAAAGTCTTCAAGTGCTAATAAAGGTAGAGTATTCATGATGAACTTGTATCAATAAGCAAGTGCTGGCTGTGGATGGCTACCATCTGTTGATCCAAGGAATGGGTGGAATAACTGTAACAGTAGAGAGAATGGAATGCATATATAATCAGTTGGCAAAGAGGCAATAATAATCTGTGAATGCAATCGTGTACAGTGTGGGGTAGACAGTGTTCTGGCAGCCGGTAACCCAGAGAAGGAATTTGAATAATTTTACCTTTGGACAGCTTCCAAATTAATATTGCTGGGAAAATAAAATATCCAGCTGGGAACAGCTTGCACCCTCTTCCACTGGAAAGTTGGACTATAAATTTGGTTGTTACTTTTATTTTTAGATAACAGTGTACATTCTGCTAAGTCAAGAGCTTATTCTTAAGTTTTCAAAATAGAAATACAACAATAAAGTCACATAAAGATCCTAGGTTTTCTAACCTCAAAATGATAAATATGAGAATTAGAAGAGATAAAAAGAAAAGCCCTGATTTAACATATCTTGTAATAGAGTAAGTAAGCATCTTCTGGAATATTCCATGGTTTAATAATATAGAAGAGAAGATAGCATTTTTAAAAGAAAATATTTATAGAAATTGACTGAAATATGAGACCATATATGCAGACATATACAAAATTAAGATGTATAAATTGTTTGTGTTTTAGATTGTATATTTTTAAAGTAAATTATCCAAAGATTTTTACCTCATAAATCAGGAATGTACATAAATGAAACAACAATGATAAGTATAATAAAAACAGTAAAGGATAAAGTCATTAAAATGTATATCAGGAAAAACAAACAAACAAAGGAATGGAAATAATAGCAAAAGAGGGTGTAAGGGACTTATGAGGAAGTGAAAAGGGGAAGGGGAAAAAGAGAGGAAAGAATCAGGTATGGGAGGAAATGAAGAAAATGTACAGAGGGTCTGGAAATTGAACAGGGTATGTAGTAGCAATTGGGGATGGGGAACTAGTGGTAATAACCAGAAAGTCTCAGATGCCAGGAAAGCAAGAGCCTCCCAGGACCCCACAGGGATAACATTAGCTGAAATACTCCACAAAAGGAAGGGATAACATGTTAAGACCATATCCAGAGGTTTGGCATGGATGTATATAGGACCACCCACCCATCAAAAATTTTAACGCAGAGTGATTCCTGCCTGAAGGAAATACAGGGACAAAGAGTGGAATAGAGACTGAAGGAAAGGTCATCCAGAGACTGCCCTACCTGGGGATGCATCCCACATGCAGACACCAAATCTAGACACTATTACAGATAACATTTGAAATGTAGATAAATTAAATTAAATTAAATTAAATTAAATTAAATTAAATTATTAAAAAGAATGTTTGAATGTTAGTCACCAATGCAAGAAGTGATTGCTCTCAGGAGCCTGATCCAGCTGTCTCCTGAGAGGCTGTGCCAGATCCTGACCAATACAGATGCAGAAGCTTGCAGCTAACTATTGGACTGAGCAAAGGGACCTCAATGGAGGAGTTTGGGAAGGACTGAAGCAGTTGAAGGGGCCTTATCTAGCACCAGTGGGAGGGGAGGGCCGTGGTCCTGTGAAGGCTTAATTCCCCAGTATAGAGGAATGCTAGGGCAGTGAGGTAGGAGTGAGTGGGTGGGTGGGGTAGCTCCCTCATAGCAAGTTAAGGAGGCATGGGATAGGAAGTTTGCAGAGGGGAAACAGGGAATGGGGATAACATTTGAAATGTAAATAAATTAAATTAAATTTAAAAAGAGTGTTTGAATGTTAGTCACTAATGCAGAAAGGAGAGTAATAAATTACTAGTAGAAAAATGTCATCAATGTATTATCAGAGACCTTCCTGTAGCAGGTAGGATGCCTGTTCCAAAGAACTAGTTGACTAGATCCCCTTGGGGCACACAGAGCAGCAGTATACTTCACCCTGTCCCCTGCCTCTGCTGGAGGCCTGCCAGCAACAGAGACAGGTTACACTCTGGCTAACTAATCCCCTGCCTCTCAAGTCTCACTAAAGCACTCCCAACAGCAGTAAGTGCACTCTGTTGCATGCTCTCCTTTTCCTAGCCCATAACTTTGTATTTCAGGAGGCCTACTAGCAACAGGAATATCCAGATGGCTAAAGGCCAGAATAAGAACACAATCAACAAAAGCCGGGCAAAGTGGCAACACTAGAGCACAGCTGTCCTGCTACATTAAGCCCTTGTACTGGGTTAAGATATCCAGGGCTGGATCCCCAGGTAGGGCAGTCTCTGGGTGGCTTTTCCTTCAGTCTCAGCTCCACTCTCTGTCCTTGTATTTCCTTTAGGCAGGAACCATCGAATCTTATGAAGATAATAGAGGCCTTTAAAGAGGAAATGAATAAATCCCTTAAAGAAATACAGAAAATGCAATCAAACATGTGAAGGAAATGAATAAAACCATTTAAGCTGTGAAAATGAAAATAGAAGCAAAAAAAAAAAAAAAAAAAAAAAAAAAACGAAAGCAAACAGAGAATTCTGGAGATGGAAAACCTAGGAAAGAGAACAGGAACTGAAGACACAAGAATCACCACAAAATAGAGGAGATGGGAGAGAGGATCTCAAAGGTAGAGAATACTATAGAAGAAATCTATATATTAGTCAAAGAAAATGTTAAATATAAAAAAAGATCCTGACACAAAACATACAGGGTATCTGGAACACTAATAAAAAAGACAAACCTAATAATAATAAAAATAGAAGAAGGTGAAAAGTCCCAACTCCAAGGATCAGAAAATATTGTCCACAAAATCATAGAAGAAAATTTCCCAATGATGCCTATAACATACAAATTCTTACTGGGTACCTAGGAACCAAGTAACCATAATGATGGGAAATACTAGCTTTAATTGAATGTGAACTGTTAATAATAAGTATATCATTCATAACAATAGCTATAATAGAGCTATAACTAGATTCCAAACAAATACATACTGCAATCACAGAAATTTTTGCTTTGTTTAGGAAACTGTTGAAGTACAGATATAAATCACTGATAAAACCCAAGAAATTAGAAGTGCATCAAAACCAGAAACATAGCCAATATTTCCATTATAAAATTATAAAATGTCTGAGGAGAGGTAAATTACTTGTATTTGAAATATCAGATGGTCAATAAACAATTGAAAATAAACATGTATCATGCTAAAATTATAACTTAAGAATATTTATTAATACATGGCATTTAAACATATATATTCTTGATACAGTTTTCAAAGAAGTATCAAAATGAACACATGATAGATATTTTAAACAATTAGTGAGAAAATCAAGCTGATGTTCTATTCTATGTTATAACAAATGTTTGGAGATCAGGAATGTGTCTATGGATATCAAAAGCAGGTTCCATTTTTCCTCTCATGTGGAAAGCTAGGCTCTCTCTGCCCTAGGTAGAATTTGTTCACTTATGTATGCATAGTTAGCTTCTCTGTAGACATGGATAGCTTAGAAGATTGTAAAATACTTCCTTATAATCATTGTATATTATTAATGGAGAAACTGAATCCCTACCTTTTTAATTACATAAAATTAGCTTAGCCTACATAAAATGTTCTCTACTCAGTAGTAGAAGAAAAAGAATGATAAATTTTAACTGAAGGGAAATATAGCTTTTCTGTCTGTGTTGACGGGTGTCTTTTCTGAGAATACATTGCACTGGGATGAATATTGGAAGAAAATTTGTATGAAGAGATTTTACAGGTAATGCCGTCAAGGTCAGTGTCAGCTTAGATTAGCTGCAGCATGCTATCTGTCATCCAAATTAGTGCTGCCTTGCAGGGAAATTTAATGTGAATACTCTGATTCAGGAAGGTTTCCTTCTTGAATCAGCAATTATCCCCACCATTTTCTTCCATACAAGGTCAAAAGTGTTTGGTTCTCCTGAGTGGTCTTCTTTCTGCCTGTTGGTTTATATCCTTTTATAGCTGACAAGTAACTTGTCCACTGTATGTAACAGATCATTGATGAATTCAATCCACTTATAAGGAGGTAGCACCTGAGACTTGTGTGCATAAAACTGACCATATCCAAGACACAGGACTTTTTGAATATACAATTTTTGTAATAGTAAAATTGTGACGTCTTATTGAAAGAGAATATAGGTTGGATCTCAAATAATGATAGGGAAGCAACTTTTATTGGTTAATATATTTTTAGACAAAAGGGTACGCTCAGGTTTAGAACTGAAGCCTTGCTTATGCAGATCAACAAAGGTGAAAAGCTACATACACTGGATTTGGCTGCTTTGTCTCAATGTAAGAGTCCTCTGCAGAAAAATCTTTGCACCTGAACTTTGCCAGAAACTCAGTGAAAATCCTCCATACTGTTCTACAGCCTGAACATCTCCCTCCACAACAATCCTTACAGTTATCTCTCCTTTCTTACAAGAATGAAAAGCAGAAGTCTTTGTTCTTTGCTGTAATGTCTTACCCATTTTAACTTTCACTGATGTCATGCCAATTTGTAGTTCTGTTTAAGTTTTGTTTTGTGCCTTCTAGGAGAGACAAACGCTATGAAAAGTAACATTTACACAATTGCTCTAAAATATTGTACACACTTAAAAGTAAAATACTTACACTGTCATTTAAATTGTTGAATAAATTATCTTCTTTGTTCATATAATTCATTGGTAATTGGTCTTTCATTTTCATGTATATATATTTTACTATCCTTCATATTATTCTGCTTATAACATTAGATTTGGTAATTGTGTGTTTGTGAATATGTGTGTGTGTGTGTGTGTTTGTCCATCAGGTCTTATTTATGCACAAATAAAAACTCAAGAGAATATATTCAAGTATACTTACTTTGGGGCAGATGGTAGTGGGGACTCTACAAGACAAAAATATTTGCTCTTGGGAAAAAAAAAATTGAATAAAGAAACCACCCATAGAATGACACTGATCCAGAGATTTGGGATTTGCTCATGGGTGTCAGAGTAGAGACCTTGACACTTAGAAATTGTTAAAACTTCTTGTACAGTCCTCTGTTATGAACAGTTTACAATGAACTGAGACAAGGAGGAAAGAGGATTACTAACCATTGTGTTATGAGGGAATGACTTGCAAGCAGGGAGCACGAACCTATTGCCAATAGAAGTGCTTCCTTTGCGTAAAGCAGCTCCTGTACAAGAAACATTTGTTTGGAAGAGTGAAGTGTTCTGAGTTGTCCCTTAGACTATAATAGCAGAGTGGCATGTGACAGCAGTAAATGAATTCTTTAAACAGTACAGTGATACATCCACAGGGAAAAAGTGCAGTGCCTCGGGAAATTACAGCAACAATAAAGGGACAGCAATATAGGAAAATAAAAATGGTGGAGGTGGCATTGTGTCTCCAAAGTATAAAAGCAATAGAAATAACTACATTTGCTTAATTATGTCCTCTATGCATACAATGTTGTCTCTAAGGAAATACTGGCTAAGGTTCTAAAATGTTTTACCCACATTGTATTCAAATTATTTTCTACACTTTCTGTGAATGCTGGTTTCTCTTAAGTCAACTTGTTGTGTTTTATGCATTAAATAAGAATTAAAATAGTTAAGACAAAATTCTGTGGAATTTTTGCCAATTCTTGTTTTCATAATGAACCTAGAATGATTTCAAATAAAGAGATTTTCACATTTCATCAGATATTTAAGTAAACTAGGACTATCTCTATGAAAGTCTTTGAAATCTACACAAATTAGAAGAATCACAAAAACATATACTCAACTTTATAATACTTAATTGAGTAATAATAATTAAATATCAGGTAACAAAACTTACATATACATTTCAACTTAAAACTGCAGGGTTTGCTAGTAATTAAAGATTATAGCTTGAATCCTTAATGACTTCATCATACTCAGGATTTGAGTGCTTGATCTCAGTGTGGAGCACTACATGGAGGACTGAGAGCTTTCATGTTGAGCAGAAGTGGATATCTTGAAGCAGATCATATGATCTGATTCCAGACTATTGCCAAATGAGCAGTACTCATGCTCTCCCATACTCTGGATGCAATATATAGAGTGACTGAACCACCATACTATTCTTACAATGATGAATTGAGAATCCGTTTGAAATATTGAGACCAAATCAATCTTCTTTTATTCTCTTCAGTTATTCTGTTAAGTATTCAATTACTGAAATGTAAAAATAATGAAGATACTAGTAGTTTACAAATTGGATGAATCTTTAAAATACAAAAATACAATCATACTAATTCCCTGGGTAAGTATACATTTGAAACTTGAATATTAGAGACATAACCTCATTTAAATATACATAACAATATGACCTTGATACAATACTCAAAATAAAAACGTGTTTTATTGATCACCACACTCTATATTACTATAATGGTAGACACAGCTAAATAAAAATTAGTTTCCTTGCATGTGTAATTTGGATCAGGGTAGAAGTACAAGGAGACCCAATAGAATGCATTTTAATATTTAAATATCTTATCTTTACATAGGAAGAGAGTTTAAACTAGATAGTTGTTATTGAGTGCTTTATATGTTCATGCTTTCTTCTAAATAACAGTAATTTTTTCTTTCTATTTTCACTTACAAATAAGTGATCAGAAAGCATATGTCAACACCTGACATAACAGTGAAGCTGAGCAATTTTTATTTGTTGCTAGGCATTGTTCACCGTATCTGTGACATCTGTTAGCTGTACATGAGCTTGAATTTAAGAAGTAGTTGTCCTCTTCAGAGTGTGTGCAATGACTTCAATTCTATAAAGTGCTGCATTTTGGAAGTCACAATGGAGGACAAAGAGCTTCAATTTTATTCACAAAGACAATGTTTCCACATGTCCTCCACTCATTCTGAAGTCCCTTTTAGTTAGAAGAGCTACAACCCCTGAGGTTGAGTAGCCTGCAGTAAACATGCAGCACAAAATCTTCTTTAGTTTCAAACAGTGTATAATTTGTTGACTGACATTATGTCTTATCAACAGTTCTGAATTGCTATTCATCACATGGATATTTGACTTTCTGAAATGATTTGTTTTACTGAGAATTATAATTGCATATTTTCTCCAGCTCCTGCCAAGTATGTAAACTCAGTCATGCAGCATTATTAAAAAAAATCTACATCTTATTTTATCACAAACTTTCATCTTAAATTTCTGACAAACCTTGATAATGGATAAACATATGCAGGCACTCGCTGAGCACATAGCAGGAGCTGAGTTAGATGAGACATGGCAGGCTACTTTCCACTCGTAAAATTATATGACTTCACTAATAACATTTGCCACAGTCTAGACAAATTAGAATTCCAAAGTAAAGGAAACAAAAGACAAAAAGAAACCACTTTGACATTGCATGGAAAGGTCACTTGTGGTAATACAAATAGCAACAGATAGGAAAGGAAACCTGATGTTCTTTCCCTGAGTCTTTGACTTGAACACTTGACCACAATCCATTTAGATGATCAATCAAATCTTTCCGGCCTGAAATGTGATATTATATGAGTATGTGTGAAAGTTAACTTTATAGATTACATATTTTTGCCTTTTGCTATTATTGGTGTAAAGCATAAAATGTTCTTTTGTTATTTTAAGTGGTTAGATATAAATTTTATATTCAGCTTTGTGTATTTATGAGATATTTCTTAACAGTTTAAGATTTCTCTTAACATTCTCAAAACAGTAGTTTTAAATTGAATATATCATTTACCCTATGTAGAATAGTTATCCTTCCTTCAGTGTTTCTTTTTAAAGACTTATTTATTTTATGAATATGAGTGTTCTATCGGCATTACAGAAAAAGCCAGAAGAGGGCATTAGATCATATTATTGATGGTTATGAGTTACCATGAAGTAGCTGGGGATTGAATTCAGAACAGCTGGAAAGGAGCCAGTACTCTCAACTGCTGAGCCATCTCTCCAGCCCCCAGAACAGAGATTTCAATGGAGGGAAATGTCAACTTTTCCCATAAACTTGAGTAAGTGATGCTTTACACCAATGATAGCAAAAGACTAAACATACGCAATTTTCTGTGAAATAAAAATAACTAAAGCCTCTGGTTAGTAAAATTGACTATAAAATATGAGAATGTTTTCAAGTACTTGTACTAGTACAGGCTACTATTAAAATCTGTACTTAGTTACATGGCAAAAGAACAGTAGAAACTCATGGAAAGACATTACTGAATGAAAACAGTTCAAGAAAGAAACCAAGAAAAAGAATTTGGATATCATATACATGAATGAAGAAAAGTTATAACATGTATCTTGGAATGAATGTAAGTAAGAAAGCGAGTAACTTGTACAGTAGAAACATTCAGACACACACAATTGAAGAAGATATAAAAAGGTGGAAAGACTTTCCACCCCTGTGGATTCCTTAAATTAAAACTGTAAAATTGGCCATTCTACCAAAAGCAAAATGCAGATTTAGCACAATCTTTACCAAAATCCCAGTTCACAATTTGACATAAACTGAAAATAAAATCTTAAATATCTTATGGAAAGACAAAGTCTCATTAGAACCAAAACCGTTCTGAACAGTAAAAAAATAAAGTAACCCCATCCTAGGTTCCAAATCACACTAAACAGTTATAGCAATAAAAACACCATGGAAGAGGCATGAAAACATACTCACTGGAATAGAGTTGAGGACCCACACATAAGCCCACATTCCTACACTCATCTTATTATAACAGCACTAATACACATTAAAGAAATATAGCATATTCAAGAAATGGTATTGGTCAAGCTGGATATGTACACACACACGCACACACACACACACACACACACACAAACTACCAACACAAAGAAACTCAACCTTTAACTCGACCCTTACTTTGCACAATAGTAACTCCAGATCTATCAAGAATCATACTTGACACCCTAAATCAAACAACAGAAAAAGTAGGAGATATGACTCCACTTGTGGCACAAGAAATACAAATAGAACACAGCATTAAATCCCACACTATTGTTTAATGCTACATTAATAAATGGAACCACATGAAGCTATAATGCTTTTAATATAGCAAAGGAAATCATCATTAGAGTGAACAAGCAGCCTGAAAAATGGGAGTAATCTTTACAAGTTATACATCTGACAAAGGGTTAGTATAGTATCTATAAAGAACATAAAAATTGTAACTATTCAAAAGCAACCAAACTAATTAAAATAGGAACATATGACTAAACAGAGCAATCATAAAATATTAAATACAAATGGCTGAGAATTTTTTTCAATTTAATTTTATTTTTTTATTCACTTTACATCCACTGACTGCCCCTCCCAGTCACCCACTCCCACAATCCTTCCTCTATCCCTCCTTCTCTTCTCCTCTAAGTGGATGGGAACCCCCTGGGCATTCTCTCAACTCTGGCACTTCAAATCTTCCTGTGGCTAGGTGCTTCCTCTCCCACAGTGGCCAAACAAGGCAGCCCAACTAGAAGAACAGCTCTTGTGTTAGCCCACAGGCCACTTGATCAGGACCCACATGAAGGTCACACAGCACATCTGCTTCAAATGAGCAGGGAGGCCTAGGTCCAGCCCATGTATGCTCTTTGATTAGTGGTTCAGACTCTGAGAGTCCCAAGAGTCTAGGTTAGTTGAGTCTGTTGATTTTCCTGTAGAGTTCCTATATTCTTCTAAATCCAAAATTTTTCTCCTATTCTTACATGAGAGTTCTCAGGCTCCATCAACTGTTTGACTGTGGGTGTCTGAGTCAGCTGGTGGGTGGGAGTTCTTTGAGGACAATATGTTCTGTCTGTAAGTATAACAGCGTATCATTAATAGTACTAGAGATTGGTGCTTGCGCCTGGGATAGGTCTTAACTTTGGCTTGTTACTGATTGGCTATTCCCTCATGTCAGCTACGCCTGCATAGCTGACGCAGTTCTTTGGATCGGCGGAGGGCTGAGGGCGAGAGAAAGAAAACGAGAGTCATTTGGTAAAGGCCAAATGCTGTATTTTCAACTGCGGAGCTCTTTTTTATACTCTCCACAAAACAGGAACAAAACAGGAACAAAAACAGGAACAAGGAGATACATTTGGCAGCCTATTACCTAAGTTTGGATTTCCCCTCGAGCAGTCTGTTCAGGGGAAATAGATGGAGACGGGGGAGCAGGCATAACTGCGTGGGTGCAGAGGATGGTGACTCACACCCTCAGACACTGCTCCATATCCCGTGCCTGCATTTCTTGTGGATAGGATAAATTTTGGGTTTTAAGTTTTGTGGGTAGCTGAGAAACATTTTTTATTAATTATTTTTTCATTTACATTTCAAATGATACTCATCTTCCTGGTATCCCCTCCAGAAACTGCTCATCTAATCCCCCTCTCCCTCTCGCTCTCCCCTTTGTCAGCATGAGGGTGCTCATGACTAAAGATAATGAACACTATTTAAAGTGTTTCTCAGGACCAAGGGGAGAAGAGGCCCTTGGTCTTGAGAAACATTTTAAACAGTGTGCATCATCCTTGGTCCTGAGGCACATGCAAATTTAACATAGCTTGACACTTGTTCTTACCACAAATGTAATGATAAATGGTATGATAAATTAATGACAAGTTTTGTGTGGGTGTAGAAAGAACAAAACACCTATTCCCTGATGGGAAGAGTACAAACTGATGCAATCATGACGGTATCAGTATGGATATTCCTCAAATCACTAGAAAGTGACAAGCAACATGATCCTACTATAGTACTTCTGGGCATTTATCTAAAAATTCTCTACCCTACTATAGAGAAACTTTCTCAGCCATGTTAATTGCTGATTTAGTCACAACTGTCAGAAAATAAATCCTACACAGCAGTCAATGAATGGACAACAGAAACATAGCACATTTACACAATGAAATATTATTCAATAAGTAACAAAAGTGAAACTTGCAGGTAAATGAACTGAGTTAGAAACAAGCATTCTGAATGAACTTACTCAGTGCCAGCAAGACAAATTTTCCATGTTTTCTTCCATTGGTGTTTATGACCTTCAACTCTTCAGATATGTGGATTTTATTGAAATACTCATGAAGTCAGAGAAATTGTGTCATGCTTTTGGAAAGCAGGAACACTTCAAGAAGGACCTCTTGGCCCCAAGTTGTAGGAAATGTGGAAAGGAAATAATGGAAATAATGAAATTGGGTAAAGCATTGTATGGTAAAATAAAGAAGAAAATACAATAAAAAATTTAAATATAAAATCTTTTGAGTCATATGGAAATATATAGTGCCATATACACACATATGTATATCTTCTACATTGTTATATATGGAAATAATTCAACTAGGTAAAACATGGCAGGTGATAAAGAAGAAAAGCAATAAAAGAATTAAAAATTAGGTCTTATTTAAAAATTCATATGGAAATATCTCCTACATACACACATATATTGATATAATTGAGAATAACACACACAACAATGACACATATGATAGGAATAGTGTGAGGGTGTATTGAGATGTAGTGAATACACTCATATAGAGAAGATTTAAAGTGAAACGCCTCATTCAGATAGTAAGGACTTTATTAACAAGGAAATCCTTCTATCTCATAAAAACAATTTCCATATAAAGAAATCTGATTCATTAAACAAGCATATATGTGTTATGACATTGAGTATAAACCAAGCCAAGCATTCTTTTCTTCAAATTGTTGTAAAGCTTATCAAATAACAGTAGGCACCTGTATGAACAAATGTGTTTGTGAGCTCAAATATAATCTTCTTTATATGGCAGGACCATCAAGAAATGGTAAACAGTAAATACTCAGAGCTTACTGCTTCTTGCATGCATTCAAGAAACCAAGAATAGTAGACTTTGTAATGAAATTCATCTCAAGGTGCTGATGGATTCCCTGGAACCTGCCAGTATACATAGCAGTTAGATCTTCATTCTCCTCTGCTGCCCCGTACCCCCAGTCTTACTCCTCAACACTATCCTTTTCCTCACTGCAGCCTCCCTTCTTTTTAACTCCTATCCCGAGATCACTTATAGACTTCACGAACCTCATGCTCTAACTATGCCATGTCTAGTCAGCACACATATACATTTATAGAACCCACTATTTGTCTAGGCAAAC